>WUAM01000004.1:5906251-5929510 GCA_024336885.1 Actenoides hombroni
TGTCCCAGGTTGCTCAGAGAGGTGGTGCCACCCCCATCCCTGGCACCATTGCAGGTGAGGTTGACTGGGGCTCTGAGCAACCTGTTCTAGTTGCAGATGTCCCTGCTCCCTGCAGGGGGGTTGGACTAGATGAGCTTGAAAAGTCCCTTCAACCCAAACCAATCTATGATTCCATGATATATCTTTGTGGCCATATTGTGATTTTTTTTTAAATGTAAAATAGTACAGAAAAGAAACTCTTTTGATAAAAGTAGCAAGAGCATCTCAAATGTTCTTTAAAATGTGTCACAGGTCAGCTCCATTGCATCAAAAATTACTCTGGCCACATTGTTGCAGTAGTAACTCTCACTGCTGAACTGCTAAATCCTGAAAAAAATGTGTAAACTCTTTACAGCAGGAGATGAGTTGTTCAGATATATAGTATTTATCAGAGAAAGCAACACACTAAGTTAAAAATTGGAGCTGCAAATGAGAAAATTGCATATGATTCAAGGATATTTTTTTTTGTAGGGGTCAGATTTTAGGAGTATCATGGAAAAAGCCAGGACATTTACAGTACAACCAGTAAAATATGAAGCATTTTTAAATGTACCAGGGTGGAATATGGTATCCACCAGGAACACATTTGTCTGAAACCTCCACTGTGAACAAGAAGACAAAGGAAGAGCTGTGGTATATGTGTTTATACAGCAAACTTGGTGAACGGTTGTGCTCATCATGCAGAGGACAAGTTGATATGGCCAAGCTGAATTTTCATCTTCTGCTGAACTCTGCATTTTTACTGTTTATGTTTTAAATCTGAAGTTTTTGATTTTTAGTGTAGGTGTAATTCTTTGCTTAGCTGAGCAAGTTTTTCTTTACAGGGCACAGACCAAACTGGTAATAAAGTCACAGTTTTTTTGTGGTTTGTTTTTGGGTTTTGCGGTTTTTTTTGGGTTTTTTTTGACAATTAAGAGGGACATCTTGTTTTTGTCATGTTCTGCTGGGGTGCCCACAAAATCCAGTGATGGTAGGTACTGTGTGAAATGCATGCACCACAAAGTGTCTTGTTATATTTTGATGTAGTTCCACTACATTCTGGAGCAAACATTCATCTCTTTTCTAAACCACATTAAAAAAATAAAATTCCCTCGAACGTCCCCCCACCCGAACAAAAGAAGTTTTCCATCTCAAAAGAGCATCTGTTATTCAGCAGCGTCTGAATTTCCCTAAATAATCCCAGATTTCCCCTGCACAAAGATATAAACAATTGTTTTGCTGCCTCTTAGAGAGGAGAGTGGGAGAGGAGGTGCTGGGGGGTGGGTCTGTGCTGGGGGTTAAAATAGTTTTCTTGTAGAATGTTAGAATTAATTCTGTGATCACTTAAATTTAGGTGGAATTGAAAGTTGTTTTGCTTCTCTTAGCATGAGTGACTGGAGGTCTGAGGCCTTAGGCTGCAAATGGTACCTTTACTTTAGCTTGGCTGAAAGGGAGAAGTACTGGGGTTCTTGCACAAGGTAATCTGGACCAAGGCTATGATTCAAGGAAAAGTCTTTTAAAGAGAGAAATGTTTCCAGATGAGCTCGACAGAAAACAGAGGAGACCCATCTGCAGAGAAAACAGAAGGATGATGAAACTACACAAGGAGGAAAAATTTGAGAGATGCTACTCCAATCATCATAGAAGAAGAACAGCTACTAAACAGTCTAATTGGACAAAAAATTCCATGCATGTTGCATGGGCAGGTGCATGAACACCTTGTGTAATAAACTGTGAGGCTTTGAAAGGCACAGGGAAGCAATGGAGGGGTGTCCCTCTCTGGGGCACCCAGCTCGAGGTGGGTCCTGCCACACCGCCTCCTCTCTGCGATGAAGTTTAAGAAGCAAGGGAGTCCAGTCTGAACCTCACGACTCAACGGGAGGGTCTTTCCAGACTCTTCTATAAGAGTCTGCGATGGGACCCATGTTGGGGCAGAGGTGGCTGCTGAGCCACTGTGGCATGGTAAAATGCCTTGACTCTGTGGAAGACCCTGACCAGGGGAGGATTTTTGAGGTTATTTGGTGTTTTGAGTAGCCAGCTTGCCACGTGGACTGATAATGCTGCCCAGCTTGGCCATGGTTTGGAGAGGGTAATGCTGGGATGGAGGTGGGAACAGGGGATGCCACACTCCCCCTGACCTGAGACATGAGGTTGATGTCTCTGGTGGGGGCCCACCACAAAGCTACTTGGGACTACAGGCTTCCCATCAGTCCTGGCTTTAGGAGTCTTTAATATATTATTTCTACAGGAAGGAGCAGAGGGAGGGTTAACATCTTCAAATTCTTCCCCTTCTTCATAGGCTGGGAGGTTTGTTCGGTTTTGGTTCTCTTTAAGCACTCAATCAGCAGGTGTTTAGAAAGAGCAGCAATTGGGCAACAAGGGATAATGTCATGAAGAGAAATGATCAGTTCTAGAGGCACCAGCTGCTTCATAAACTCTTGAAATTCTGCTTTAGGCTCCCTGCTGTAATGACAGTGTATCCTTAATACATGAATATACAAACTGAGAAACTACATCCTTTTAGAGGTTTGTTTGTTTCCCTTGCCAGACTGTATTTTGTTGTGTGTTTGTTTTTTGGTTTTGTTTGTTTGGGGTTTTTTTCTTCTGGGCTAAAGTTGCTGACAAATTAAACTGTGCCTTCCTCTAGCTTAATTTTTTTCCCTAAAATTATTATTATTTTGTAATTGCAAAATGTCAGGGTGTTTAAATTTTTTCAGTGATTCAGTAAACAAGGACACCTCTTTTTCTATTAAGGCCTTGGGATGGCTATTTAATCTAGCTTATATATACACGAGAAAATATATTTTTATGGGTTAAGGTGTCTTTTCATGGCAAAGATCATTTTTCCTTGCAGTGACCTTGTCCTATGATTATTTCTCTTCCATTCTGGCTCAGGTGATTGCTCCAGACATCTTTTCTATGCTTTAAAAGTCTTGAGTGGAGAAAAAAATTCCATAATTATCATAGAATCATAATATGGTTTGGGTTGGAAGGGACCTTTAATGGTCAATCTAGTCCAACATCTTCAACCAGAGCAGGTTGCTCAGAGCCCTCAATATTATTCCTTGACCCTTCAGCAGATCCCTCACTTGCTGACAGCTGTGGTAAGTCTTTTTGGATTACAGTACTTATCTTCCCACCTGCTTCCACTGGCACCAATTTCCTTCTGAATAGGGCTGGTGGAGGCTGTATTAAAATCTTGGCATGTCTATGCAAATCTTGCTGTTGAAGTACAAGCCCCGTAAGGGAAACACGTACAGAGAATAAGATTCACTTTGCATCCCACCGTGGTATAGCAATGTCATCCTGCTGTGCTGAAGTTGACTTGACTTGAATTCAACAGAAACTTAGAAATACTCCTATTGTGCTGCTTTGACATTTTTATATCCTATTAAAAAAAACTTCATATACTGAATCTTGGTTGCTTCTTCTTTAGTTTCATGACAATGAAATAATTGGTTGCGATACACACACAAAAGCAAGAGTAACTTTGAGTAGTATAGCCTCTTAGAATACTCTCCATCTGCTTTTAAAACTTATGTACCCATACATAATGGAAATAAAAATTATAAATCCATGTAAACTGAGGTTACTCAAGCTCAGCAAGCAATTTTTGACTTTCTGTACTAGCCTTTGTTCTTACCAGTGTGACAGACTGCTCAGAAAAACCAATTAGTTTGCACAGGTACCTGAAATGCATCTGTGAATAGGATCTTGAGTTAGCCAGACCAACTTTTTATCTCTTGGGTCCTGCTGTTTCCCAAAATATTTCTCTTTAATCTGAAAAACTTGTTTTTCTATAAGAAGAGATTTCTGGGGACGGATCCAGGAGTTACTGGTGCTCAACGGGACAGGTAATGTTTGTGGTGCGCAGGATCAGCAGCAGTGAGTGAGGAGCTTTCTCTGGTGCTGTGAGTTAAGATGGGAGGAAAAGATTATGAAGCCTTTCCTTATCCCAGGCCTTGAGCAACAATACTTCTTCTCCTGCACTATCCCAGAGGGTGGTGGGATGTGGCCCAGTGGCTGTCCTTTGACTGGTGTTGTAAACATACAGTTTCTCTGAAAAACCTGACATCTTGTTAGAAAGAATATTATTTTAAAGCACTGACCACCTTCATTGTTACTGATTTGTTTCTTTCTCACCTGCCCTAACTCCACAAAGTGAGTATGAACTTAAAGATGAGAACCTTGACAACTCTTTCAGGGAAGAAATTGTTCCTCATGTCTGACCTAAACCTCCACTGGCACAACTTGAGGCTGTTTCCTCTTGTCCTGTTCCTTGGGAGCAGAGCCTGACCCCACCTGGCTGCCACCTTCTGTCAGGGAGCTGTCGAGAGCCAGAAGGTCTCCCTGAGCCTCCTTTGCTCCAGGCTGAAAAAGCTCAGGTCTCTCAGCCACTCCTCACTAGACTTGTGCTCTAGACCTTTCCCCAGCTCCGTTGCCCTTCTTGGGACATGCTTCAGCCCCTCAATGTCCTCCTTGTAGTGAAGCGCCCAAAACTAAACCCAATATTTGAGCTGCAGCCTCACCAGTGCTGAGTCCAGGGGGAGAATCCCTGTCCTAGTCCTGCTGGCCACACCAGTGCTGATCCACTTTTTGGCCATCTGGACATACACTGGCTCATCTTTGTCCGACTGTCAACCAATACCTCCAGGTCCTTTCCTGATGGGCACTTTCCAGCCACTCTGCCCCAGCCTGGAGTGTTGCAGGGAATTGTTATGAGCCAAGTGCAGGACCCCGCACCTTCATATCATTTGCCTCGGCCCATCGATCCAGCCTGTCCAGATAAAGTCAATAAGGAGCAATCCTGAGGAGTAAAACCTGGGAACTGGGTTTACCCTGGACTATCTCTCTCTTTTGTTCTATGTTTCCAAGATCCTCAGACAAAAGCTCTATGAAAAAGGACTGTATTTTGGAGGTTTACATAGACCCCTTAAGCACTATATGCTGATGGCAGGACTTTCAAGATTGGCTTTTTCTACCAGGTAGGTTTCTCTCTGCTCCGCTGACCAGCTGTAGATGGTGTGCAGTTGTAGACAATAACACAGTGCTTTCTCCTCCAGTGGAGACAAAAATATCTAAGACATCTGTGTCAATAAACTGCCCTGACAGGAATTCTTCCACTGCTGCCTGTGACTGAACTGGCATTGGCAAGAAATCACAGCTGGGTTGGGATACGTGTGCAGGATTGTTGGATCCACCTCAGACCCGTTCTCAGTGGATGCAAGTACTGTAGCAGCTTCACTGTGTTTGGTGGAGCAAATATTTAGAAATAGAGTTGTTTTAAGTTCTCTGAGGTGCTGCTAAATCTTGTACTGCAGAAATTTGCTGTTTACCAGAACCCTGAGTGTCTTTAAAGCTCCCAGGAGCTCTCTCACCTCTTCTGCAATGAAGACTTTTGCAGGCAGAGATGTTCACTGAATTTCTGCCAAGAACAACTTTCCTACCTCCAGTACGTGCACAGCAGGGAGGAGAGGGCACCTGGAGCGCTGGTGCTCCTGTCTCTGGCTGAGGTACCGGCAGGGTTGTGCTCATTTATCTCTGAGTTAGTGTGCATATAGGGCTTGTAGCAACTGGACAAAGGGTAATAGCTTCAAACTGGAAGAGGGTAGATTTAGATTAGGAATTAGAAAAAAGTTCTTCACTATGAGAGTGGTGAGATGCTGGCACAGGTTGCCCAGGGAAGCTGTGGATGCTCCACCACTGGATGTGTCCAAGACCAGGCTGGAGGGGGCTTTGAGCAACCTGGTCTAGTGGGAAGTGTCTCTGCCCATGAAAGGGGGATTGGAACAAGATGATCTTTAAGGTCCCTTCCAACCCAAACTGTTCTATGATTCTATAGTATCTGAGGCTCTTGTATCTGGTCCTGGTTTGCCTTCTATGCAAACACCAGGTTCAAGGTGAGGTAACCCCCCCTTTGCTCATAGACAGTACCTCATTCCCCTCATAACCCACTTGATGTGGAAGAAAATCTTGCAATCACATCACAGAATATTTTGGGTCTTTCTTATACTGGGGGTCCCATAGTTGAATACAGTAAATATAATAAAGAACAATAGACATTCTTCTGTCTTTTGTGCAGAGGAGGTGGGAGACCAGCTGAAAATGTTATCCTGCTTCTTCATGTGATATAGCTCAGAGCTGAGACATTGCCACAACCCAATGCTTCCATGAGAGAGAGAAACATCTGACCTGAGAGATTTCTGTTCCTGTACATGTGGCCCAGTGCAAGATGCCCTTTGTGACCACAGGGTCTGACGAAGGATAGTGCTGGGGTCCCTGTCTATGCCAGTCTGTACAGCGTCCACTCTCAGTAGACACTAACTGCCATTGCAACTGCACGTGACTACACCTCAGTTATGTGACATGGGGTGGAGTGGGCTGCTCCAGGGAGTGCCAGTACATGGGTTACAGCCTCCCTAAAACATTAACCCCCTACCTCTGTCTCCCAGGTAAATCAGTGCTTGATCCCTCAAGTAGGAACACTGTGGCCAGTCTGATGTCTACTCGCTGTGTCCCCAACATCATAACCCAATGGCCCATGATCGTAGGAACCATTCATCACTCTTCTGTACCTTGTGTTGCTTGCACTCGTGCAGACTGGATTTAAAAGGCTGGCAGTCACCCTGTGACACCCTCTGTGCACCCTCTGTCCATGTGAGTGACTGCACAGTGTGAATAACCCTGGGAGAGAATTGGGCCCAATTTGGGTTTGACTTTGTCACCACAAATGCCAGGAATTATCACAGAGAAGAAATTCCACCCACATTTGGCTAGATTTAGCCACTAGATATGGAGATGGAGTAAAGCCTTTCAAAATGCAATCTATCCCAGCCCCTCCTACCTCCCGTTGTAAGGAAATGTGTTGATTCTGCGCACCGATAAAGCTTCTTCAAATCTGCGATATCTTTTGGCTGCATCTTTCCCCCCGCTGGAAATAACGCATCCCCCATCCCACCCCTCATCCCCTCTGCCCCGCTCAAATTCGTAAGCAGCAGGGCAAGCAGCCAACTCCTTTTCTGAGCATCTCTTGTCTGAGGCTCCGTCCAGATGCTTCGGGAGAGAGGCCGGATCAAAGCAGACAGTGCTGCGATTGAGCCCGTTGGCAGGGAGCTGTGGAATGGTCCTGAACTCCCCGGAAAATGCTACAGCTCCTGGTCAGGCTGCTTTGATGAGGCCGGGCTGAGCTCCCCAACAACCTCAGCCATGATGCGGTCATCCCCTGCATCTGAGACAGCACAAAGGCCAGAAAGAGATAAACACAAACATTTGGTTGGCAGCGTGAATGGTGGAAAGGATTTAATTTCTCTGTGGTGAGGCTGATTTCTGAATCCTTTCTGTGATATTATTTACCCTTCCCTCTTTTATTCTTTTTCAACTACAGCAAGTTGATGATCTCACTCAGCATTTCCCTGGCTGAGTGATACATATAATTTGGTGATGAATAGGGCAGCAATAGCAATTATGAACTCTACAAGAGTGACAATGGAAAGTTTTGCCAGCTTATATTTACCACAAAATGCCACAGCATGTATCGCAGCTTATAAACTCTGGAGTAGTTTGAACTGTAACCCACACACAGTGCTGACAGTTCTCTGACAGGCTTAATATAAAACTGTTCAGCCAGCTGAAGTGTGATGCACTTGTTCACACTGTCAGCCATACATACCACAGTTACAATCAAACCATGGAATGGGTTGGGTTGGAAGGGACCTTTCAAAGTCCTCTAGTCCAGGGACATCTGCAACTAGAGCAGGTTGCTCAGCGCCCCAGCCAACCTCACCTGGAACGGTTCCAGGGATGGGGCTTCTACTGCTTCTTTGGGCAACATGGGCCAGAATTTCACCACCCTTATATTAAAAAATTTCTTCCTTGTCTGATCTACATCTCCCTCTTTTAGTTTAAAACTATCACCCCTTGTCCTGTCACAACAGGCCCTGCTAAAAAGTCCCTCCTCATCTTTCTGACAGCCCCCTTGAAATCCTGAAAGGCCGAAATAATATCTCCCCAGAACCTTCTCTTCTCTAGGCTGAACACCCCCAACTCTCTCGGCCTGGCTTCCCAGCAGAGGGTTTCCAGCCCTTTAGAGTCACTTGGAGTCATGCTTTTCTTTCTACTATATATTTCATTATCTACAATAACTGCTACACTCAATTTTATTTTGGACATCTTTAACAGTGCATGTGAAAGGAGGCTGGCAGTGGACTTACAAGAAGATCCCCATCACAAAAACTGCATTAACACAAATAAAACAAAAAAAAGTGACAAAATAATCACAAATGTGTGAAAATTCACATTAGTTCCTCTTTTGTCTCAGCAAACTTACTCATTGTCCTAATTTGGGCTGGAGGTGTTCCTAATGAGGTGTTTACGTGTCCTACCTACCTGCTCCTGATTTATCCTCATGTCACATTGATGACCCAGAGGTGGAGTTATCATAAAACATGAAGTATTTTTCCTCGTTATTCAGGAAAAAAAAAAGAATTGCAAAAATAATTTTGATTTTTTTAAATCAAAAATGAAAAAGAAATTCAAGACCCGAGTGTGATTATTTCCCTTCCAGCTTTCTGTTATGAAACACATTTACTATTTGTGAGCTGCTCTGGTAAAGGGCAAGTCATGTAATTCCTGGAGAAGGATGATCTCAGGATATGAAAGACTCTAAAGTGAATCCAGATGAAAAAATGGGGATTTTGGGGGATTCGTTTCTATATTTCTCTCCAAATTGTCTGTGTTTGTGGAGTATGCCCAGGTGCTGCTTGTGCTGGTGTCTTTGCTGACCTGGAGCCAACAGCAGAAACAGCAAACTTTGCCTAAGTGTATAGGTGATTCCATGACATGTTAGAAATGTTTAGGCAGATTTTGAACCTCATGTCCAGTGTTTTCTTACTGGGTGCATTTTTTTAATACTACCACAACCCAGATTTAAAATACCAGGGTCACAAATTATGTATCTGCCAGTTATACCTTCTCCTGTGTCCTGGTTTGAGTTAGAACAGAACCAATTCTCTGCTCAGTGCTTTCACTTCCCAGCTCAGCCTCTTCTTAGCCCCTGCCCTGTCTGAAGTTCACAGCACATTGTCAAAGCCACTCTCTGCTTCCAGCAGTGACCATGCTTCGTGTTCAGAGTCACTGCCAAGGGCTGGGGGGGGCAGAAAGGCTCTTGCTTAGACTTGCTCCTCTGCAGACCAAGGTCACTGCTCAATCTTGTGCCCCACATTGGGATGCTGCAAAGTAAGAGGTGGCACCTGCAGGAAGGAGAAACCAGGACAGGGGACCTCAAACTGACCAAAAAGGGATTCCACCCCATACATGTCATATTCAATATAAAGCTGAAGGATCATGAGGGTCAAGCCTTTTCTTCAACGGCTGGCATCTGAGGAGGACTCTGTCCATTCTGCCTTAGATCTTTACCTGTGTGTTCCTGAATCCAGTTCTAGAATCCAGCTCCCAAATCTGGTTCCTGTTTGGGACTTCCCCAGTGCCTGCTCCAAGGCACCAGTTGTGTTGGTGACATAATTGCCATCAGGGGGTTGGGTTCAGTACTGGTTTTGTATATATCTGTATATATTCCATTTTATTATTATTTTCATTGTAGCTGGTTTAGTTTTCTGTTTTAATCAGTAATTCTCTCTCCCTTATTCTCTTTCTCTTCCCCTTTGTGGAGGGAGCAGGATTAAAAGAGAGTGTCAGTCACAGGTCTAGTGAATGGCCCTGCCCCTAAACCTTGACAACCTGCTGGCACTTATGCTCATGGTGCATTCTGCTAAGCACTGGGACATGCACCGTGGCTTCTCTGAGTCAGGAGTTTTACTGGTGCCTTGGGACATTTTGTGTGCATGTGAGTGGGTGTTGCTGAATGCAGCCTGTGAGATATACACCGTATCTCTTGACTTAACCAGATCTCATGACTTAAAATTGATCTCCAGAAGAACTTTGAAGACCTGATAGGCTACACCGCTGTCCCTCTTGTTGCTGGAATTGCTGGGTCTTTAGAAAATTTGTGCATTCCCACATTTCCAATATTGACACAGTTCTGTTCTTTCATGTAACTTCATGTTGAAGTGACAAGTTTGGAGATGATAAAGTAGTTATGAATTTTGATATCATTTCCTTTACATTACTTGTGGTTCCCCAATGTTCTGTCAGCTGCAAAGTATGTGAAGGTGCTGCTGCTTTTCAGTCCAAGATCATCTCATAGCAACACACCTCTCCGTAACCCCACAGATCACTTATGGTGTTTCTTTCGTAGCAGTATTTCCAGAAATCTCCCCTGTCAGGCTCAGGATTGGTTTTTTCTCCAGCTTTAAGCTGCCACACTCAAATTATGCTCATCCTACGTTCTTTATACTGCATGCCCATAAAGTGTCAGTTTGATTTTAAAGTAGTGGTGTTAATTTGCGATTTCAGTTGCATTGGGTGCTTCCTCCTCTGGATGTTGCCTCCACAGATATCACAGGAAAAGAAAGTTTTCATTATCATGTATTGACTCAAGGGGTGACAGAACCTTTGCTGCCAGATGAAACATGCTCAGTCTTGAAATTTGTGTGATTGTACTTTAGAAGTATTAATATTGTGGGTTGTGGGGTTTTGGGGGGTAATATTGCAGACTTGTTTATCTTGACAAGTGCTGGGCTTTTATTTTTCTTATCTCTTTTTTCCTTCACCTATTTTTTTGTGGTCTTTTTCCTTTCGGATATTTATATCCCCATCCAGGAAAGCATTAAAGTCCATGTGCACATCACTTTCTGCTCAGGAAGGTTCTCAACTATAGCAGGTAGGTCCCTAGTTTCTGCCAAGGTCTCTGTAACCTACTGACCTGATTAAGCTTTTGTTTGTTTGTGTTCTTAAACAGTAACTTCTTTGGTTTTTTTCTGAGGGAACTCCCCTTTCATTAATAAATTGGGACTTTTTTGGTAGATGAAATCACATACCCTTTGGTGGGTGATGACGTGGCATTATAAATGACTGCTGAGATCTGAAACTTCTCTCTCTGTTTTACTGTTTCTGTCAGTACTGAATAAATTAAACAGCCAGGTCCTGGTCAGCCAGCCAAGGAGAGGAACTAGAGTAGCACAGGTCACATTGATGTAGCTCATTATTTCTCCCACCAAAGCAGGATGGTCCTGTCCCTATTGCTTATGACGCTTATTCCTGGCTCGCTTCAGTTTCCAGAACAATGCTGGGAAATTGCCTCTGGGATGGTTGGCAGGGTTGAGTCCTATTATCCCCTCCACACCGGAGCAAGGGATCACAAAGGTGGTGGATGACTGTCCTGGGTTTGGTTGGGGTTAATTATCACCAGCAGCTGCTGGCCCAAGCAGTTGGGAGGGGCCAGAGCCAAGATAAACAACTGAACCAGCCAATGGGCTATTTGATACCATACTGAGTCCTGCCCCTATATAAGGGGAGGGCTGACTGAGGGTGGGTGTGTCTCTTTTCAGTTTGCTTCAGCATGTGGCTTCAGTGCAGCTGGAGCAGGGAAAGTTGGTGTCTTGGGCACAGGTAGAGCCTTCCTAGCTTCTATCACTCGCTTTGTCATTGCTTCAATTCTATCATTAGTACTGTTGGTTTCTCTTTGTGTTGTTTTATTAAACTGTCCTTATCTCATTTTCTGGGTCTCACCTTTTTTTCCTTCCTTTCCATCCCACCGGAGGAGATGTGGGGGGTAAGCACTGGGTGAGCAGCTGTGTGGTGTTTAGCTGCTAGCAGTAGTTAAACCATGACAATGATCCTCTGGGTAGGAGTATTTGATGGCTGGGTTGAAGGAAAGGTTGGATTTTGGATTCTGAGGCATCAACCTTCAGCATAAGACATTTGTGGCTTTAAAAAAAAAAAGTTAAAAAATCCAGCTCTAAATTTTGTAGCTTTTAGTTAACTTTGTAGGAATGTTATTGCATGAGTAAAATGTTGAACTTGCACTGAGAAAATCTAATTAAAAGCATGAGAAAATCTTGTATAAGCATTATAAGAAAGTGATGATTGAGAATAAATCTACAATTATGGGGTTCCTGTGCTTGTTTCACAGTCCCATTCATCTTGCTCTTGCCTTCTTAGACAATGCTTCAGCATAAAGAAAAGCCTCTGTATTTTGACTAAACTTGCTGGGCCTACCCTAAGGCATGAGCAAGGGAGTGCAAGGGATGCAGACGTGCTACTGCCTGTCTGCAGAGAGATAAGGCTTCTGTTGTGCAAAAGGAGCAAATATCAACTTGTTTCCGAGTGTAAACTGGAGCAGCTGTGGACTGCAGCAGCCATCTAGCCAGTTGAACTGGTTACATAGAGCAGGTCCATGTGGTAGCATTCAGCATGAAATCCTGTGCCTTTCTCAGTAGACTGTAGGAGGTAGCATTTGGGAATCACAGAATGTTTTCGGTTGGAAGGAACCCTTAAAGTTCACGTAGTCCAGCCTCTAAAGATGATGAAGATGGATCCGGAAACAGAGCTGGAAGTACACCAGGCAAAACAGAAGTGAGAAGCAGATTAGCTTTCACCTTTTGAGAACAACTAAACTTTAAAGTTCAAGGAAACTTTGTGCTGTTTCATGTGACTGCCCTGGCTGTTCCACCCCAAGTGAGGGTGCCTTACTGCACACTGGTGCTTTCATAGAATCAGAGAATGGTTTGGAGTGGAATGGACCTTTAAATGTCATCTAGTTCCACCACCCTGCATGGAGCAGGTACATCTTCAGCTAGATGGACCTGCCCCAACCTTGCTGACAGCAACAGGCTTCAGGTGCCAGGGCTGCAGAGTGGAGCAGCTGGTGAAGAGGGAGAGCAGGACTCATCGGTGTTGTCACCAGTATCCCCTTCTCTCTGTGCTTCATTCAGAAATCTAATTTATCTGAAGATATGGATGGTGTCCAAGTGTTATAAAGGGTTATTTTATTTTAAATCTGGACTGCTAAATGACATCTGTTATTCTGGGCTCAGTAAGATGCAAAAGTGACTGGTCATCTGTCTTCAAAATCACTGAGAGCTTTTGAAGGGAGGTGAGAAGAGAGCCTGAATGAAGGCTGGGTGGCTTGATAAACACTCCTATGATGCCATAACAGCAACTCTAACTCCCTTTGGAGGGGATGACATTTCCATGCTTGCCAGCTCCAGGCTTTGGTTTTTGCTGCTGTCATGTGTGCCATGGGAGGGTGCAAGAAGCAGGAGACATGTGAGGGGTTTGTACCATCTCCCTGAGAGCTGCAGAATAAAGCAGAGGCTGAGAAGCTACCCTGGGACACCCAGGAGCGGAGATGTCCTTTCGCTGCATCTTCTGCTCAGCATCTTGCCCAGCAGAAGGGCTCACTCTGAAATATCTTGCTTGCTAGGGGAAGGCAGGGCCTTGCCACAGATGCCTGCTGGGTGTTAGTGAATGGATGCTCCTCAGGAGAAGCAACTTTTGACAGCTGCTTCTCCTCCCATCCCATTGATCCATTTTTCCTCCACTGGCCAGTGAAGGATCAAGAGGAGAAGCCGAAGCGTGAGGGGGAAATGCAGACACATTTTCCTATGGACGGTGATTTAACACATGAAAAACCAACCAATAACCCCTTCCCTGTGGCACCAGGGAAAGCTGCTCCTTGTGACTCTTTCCCTGACCTCCTCCATCTAAAAACCTCTTTTTTTTTTTCTGTCTTATATTAAACCCCCCATATTTAACCCAACCTTGCTAATGTCTGAGCTGGAACTAGGGCAGGGGGTTTTCCAGAGAAAAAAATGGGAAACCCTTTCTAACAGGTTTATTGCTTGGGTGAAGTGGGAGCTGTCTTGGGGAGGCAGGAGGACATGAACAACAGCAGTATGGCCTTTAGCAGGTGTCAGGGAGAGCAAAATCTAATGAGAATCATAGAAACACTTGAAAGCTTTTTAACTCCATGCAGGATTTGCAGGAGCTGTTGATAGGAAACAGTAGTGACCCGAGTGACAGTTAAAGAGATGAAAGGAAGCCCTTCGGATTAAATAAGATTTAGGAAATAAAAGGATTAGTGCTAGACAAAAGCTAGATTTAGGGGTTTATTTAACCAGTGCAGCGTGGCATGATGGGATGCAGGGGATCAGAAAGGAGATGAAAGACAAAATAAAAAGATGAATGCGGGAGGTAGCAGGGAGGCGAGGAATCAGCACAACATCTGCAAAACCCCTTCACAAATCTTCTTATAATTGAAAATGGCACACACACAAAAAAAAGTATTTTTCATTAGCAATCCTGGCTTCTTTACATAGTAACAAGAAGTGTTACAATGATGAAAGATCCTCTGTGATGGGGCTGTCAGCTCAAATCCCTGCCACGGGAGAGAAGACCCTACATTGTCAGCCTACTTGTACTTATAGATTAGATGTCTGATGAGGTAGAGTCAGACTTCAGTAAAACTATCACTCTATTAGATTCATAGTTCATTGCGCTCTCAAGTAGGGGTTGATGAAGGACCATTCTTGTTGAGGAGATCTCCCTTTGGAGGTCTCTAGTGAAGTTGATGGTAGTTACAAAGATTAAGGGTCTGCATGTGTTGGTGGAGCCACAAGTGTAGAACTTCTCCGGGCAGTATCTGTCTCAGAAACATTTCATCTTGTAGCTGAAAAAACAGGGCTTCAGGTTTCCAGAGTTCCGCTTCTCAACTATTGGCTGAATCATCTATAGGTGATCATTTGTACCATTAGGGATGTACAGAAAAAAAAGGATACAGTAAAGAATTTGACTTGAATGGATCCATTGTTCGTGACTCCTCCAAAGTCTGCTCAAGACAGTAGAATGACTACCAGCGGGTTTGGCTCGGACCTTAAGGCAGCTTAGTTGGGTAATTGTGGGTGCTTTTGGCTTCCTGCAAATGCTATGTGGAGAAAACACCACCTCCTGTCTCCCAAAGATGCTCTTACTCCAAATCTCCAGACTAGTTATGGACCTCTAATGTGTTAAAGGCTATCAAAGGAAGAAAAAAACGCACGTTCCTCCTCCTTCCCCTCCCCATTTTGAGTCTCTAAAGTGAGATTGGATTCTTCTCTTATCTAGGTGCAAAAGAAAATGTAGTTTTTTGGCCTCATTTTACCAACAGGAAGTTTTTTGGTTTGTTTTTTTTATAATCATAGATGGTTATGAGTAGGCCGGAAAGGTCTATAATGCTTGGTGGATGTTCAAATTAAAGCAATCCAGATTTCTTCTGCCAGGCTTTCTAAAAAGATGTTAGCAGGGAAATGCTGCTTCAGGCAGTATTTTCTTTTGTTTTGTTCTGTTATCATACAGGAATGCTGATAGGGTTAGCAAATAGCTAACAGGCTTAACAAAAAAAATAACAATTTAGGAAATGCCTTTATTGAAATTTCTTGTGAACTTTTCCTATGGTACTTCATGGTTTAGTCTCTAGGATGGCCCAGAGTAGGATTTTGACTGAACTCTGACCTGAATAAGAAATCTAGATAAAAATAATAGGCTCAAATTTTATTTTTGATTGCTTTGTATCTTTTATACTGCCCTCTGCACAGAGTTGTGTGTTCCAGTTGGTTGGCTTTGGATGGAAGTGGAAGCGTGACTGAAAATTTACAGTGTCTAAGGGACATTTTATTTGTTCAGTAAAATGACCTTCAATATACTGAATTAATAAGGAAATCTTATTTTTTAAATTTTTTTTCTTTACTCTAAGTTACCTCTTTATTTTATTCTTGGTTTTGTCCAGTTGAATGAAAGCAGTTAAAAGTTGTTTTTCTTTAATAAGCTACTCACCACATTATTAATACAAAAGTAATACGGTCCCCACACAGACATGATTTTCAAAGGTGCTTAGATGTCTGCTTGGATTTTCCACAACACCTAGCTGGATGAAGTGTCTAATAACTTGTGATGTCAGGGAGCAGAAGTCAGCATCTGTAAGTGCTTAGGCATCCTTGAAATTGGGGTTTTCAGAGATTGCTTTAAATAACTTGCCTGCAGCTCCAGACTCCTTGACTGTGTCTTCCCACTTCCAAGCAGATGCAGTCAAGTCCGAGGGGCTGAAGTGCCACTTTTTGGACCACCCTGCAGCAGAAGTCCTTCCTGGCCTCTGAGCTCTGTTCCTGCCATGCCTTTGCTCTTGAGGGCTTGAATTTACAGCCCGCCCCCCCCCCCCCAATGTCCTATATCAATAGCCTTTGTTCATATACACTCCAGGGGAGGGTGAGTTTGCTGGCTTGGCTGATTTATCCCCCCACCTTTTTTAAAAAATCACAATATACACCCACCAAATCCTCTTGCAGGACACCCAAGTGACACCCAGGAGATGCTTGCGTGCTTCCTTTTGCCCACCCAGCCCTTCCTTTCCCAGAGCAGATAACTTGGATAACTGAACCTTAAGCAGGTTTTCCTGAGCATAGTAAATGCCAGAAAATTCTAGTGCAGTTAATTTTAAATCATCCCCTTTCAGAGTTTCACATCCTCTTTCCAGGGAATGAGGATGGTACTGCAGGTACCTGCCTAATAGAGATCACTGGAACTTCACAATGGCTCCTTTTTCAGTGGATACATTGGTTGCCATTAGGGTTTCTGTTTGTTTTTGAATCTGAAATCAATTATCTGTCATGGGAAATGTTTTCTTGGATGAGCAACATTTGGAAAATATGTTTCAAGAAAGAGAAAATGGGGCATCCTATTAAACACTGCCACTATACTGCCTTTAGGTAGTACATGGATGATTGCTTTAACTGTGATTTTAGAACATCCTGGAATGATAATTTTTACATAAATGCATGTTTATGATAATTTCACCCAAACTTTGAAAAGGCTCCATCGTTACTTTCTTTTCAAATTGCACATAATTTAAGTGTGCTTCTGCACTGCTGTCTTCTCTCATTTTTGTCTCCCTTTCAATTAGAGTGGAAGAAATGTTGAAATATTGTTATGGTGGACTTGAAATGCTTCAACTAGAACTTACCAGAGGCTTCAGGAGAACAGAAACCCCTTTTGTCCCAGGCCACCGCTGAATACTTTCCTGTTATCCCAATGTCTCCCTGGGTACAGCCTTTACATGTAAATAAATTTTGCTTACTAGCAACAGGGTCTTACCTGGCAATTCCTGCTTCCATGTTCTCCTCCCAGCTCCCCTGACACAAAGGCTGCTGCTCATGTAAGTTTGAAAGGGCTCATCCCCTTCTCAGACACTATCCAATATCTACCAGACCCCAGATTGAACTGGCACAGCAAAAACCAGACTGTTCCATGCTAATAACATATTATAAATAGACACAAAATAAGAGGGCTAAAGAAAATGCACATTCATTGGTTTGGTTTTTTTTCTTCTTATCTCTGGTTTATTCATTCTCCAAACACACTTTTTTTTTTTCTCCAGGTGATACATGTGGCTTAAGTTTAGAAAGCTTAATGTCAGTTCGGGCATAAACCACCTGACTTCAGACTCGATGATTTCAAAGGTCTTTTCCAACCTAAATGATTCTATGATTCTATTCCTGTCTAGTTTTATTAGTAGACATTATATATGGCAATGATCTTTTTATCTTTTTTCTGTGTGTGTGTGTTCTGCTGTGGTAAGCAGCAGCGAGGTGAAATGCTGAAACTCCAGCTCAGCTGGGCTGGCTCCCTGTGTAAAGGCATCAGATGAAACTTGTTGAACTCAGACCCTCTCTTACATGAGGTCGTTATGTTGATTGTCTCAGACCTCTGGTCAGCTTTGATGTGAGCTGCAATATTCCTATGATCTCAGCCTGGTGGCCCCGAACTCAGCAGTGGTTAAACATGAGTATAAACAAAGTAAAGATTTGCTGTGTGCCAGACGAGGTCACTTTCAAGTGTGCCCACAAACTCATAGGAAATTGATATCTTTGGTTTATTACAAATATATAAGGGTACCAAGAGAAACACTATTCCAGGCAAAATAATATTCAATGCTTCCAAGCTCACATACCTTGACTCTGTGATTTCAGTCTGCGGAACAGATCGGACAATAACTCTGTAAATACTGGTGGAAGGCTTTGAATGTTCATTTAAATAAGGCTTTGAATGTTCATTTTAATTTTTTTTTTTCCAGAATAAGTCACTGCAATCAGATTTATGGGGCATTAGCTCATGTATCAAATGTGTGTATATAACTGGATAGGCACATTTCTCTTTTTTATTTTTTTTTTGTCCTCATGGCTATTTATTTTGAAGGAAGTTATGTATAAACTACCATCAGTTTTTACATGACTGAAGCATTCAGCTGCTGTGTTTTGGGGAGCAGATGGTTTGTCTGCAACTACTGAAGGATGGTATCCTGCATTTTATATTTCCAAGCGAAGGGAAAGGGAAAGTGTAAACTTATATAAAAGACACTGACATGGAGGGGATGGCTTCAACATTCCTAAGTATTGTCATCAGTAACATATACCAAATTGGGCACATCACAGGGAGCATGGGAAGCTTCTGTGGTGGTGCAGAGGAAGGATTTTTTTAAAAGACAGAGATGGATAAACTGCTTTAGTAGGCAACTTGAACAGTCAACCCTACTCCTTGGACTAAGTCTAAGCTGAACATAAAGCCGTAACCTTTGAAGAGAGGTTTGGTGTGTTTATAGAATAATAGACTGGTTTGGGTTGGAAGGGACCTTTAAAGATATCTAGTCCAACTCCTTGCAGGGAGCAGGGACATCTGCAACTAGAGCAGATTGCTCAGAGCCCTGGCCAACCTCACCTGCAATGGTGCCAGGGATGGGGCATCAATCACCTCTCTCAGCAACCTGAGACAGGGTCTCACCACCCTCCGTGGAAAAAATGTCTTCCTTCTCTCCAGTCTAAATCTCTCTTTTTTTTTAGTTTAAAGCCATCACACTTTGTCCTGTCACAACAGGCCCTGCTGGAAATCTTGTCCCTGTCTTTCTGACAGGCCCCTTGAAGTCCTGAAAGGCCACCAGAAGGTCTTCCCAGAGCCTTCTCTTCTCCAGGCTGAACACTCCCAACTCTCCCCGTTGACTCAACTGGCAAATTGGTCGTGGTTTCATTTCAATGAAATTAATTTTGTTTCCTGAGGTCAACTCTCTCTTACCTGTGACCATAATTGGTGAGTGATCCCCACACACACACTTCCTTTGTCTCAACCCTTGAGCCTTTTATTGTCTTTTCTCCTGACCATCCCAGCAGAGAGGAGTAGGAATGAGCAGTTTTGTGGTGTTCAGTGCCAGCTGTGTGTGCTTAAACCACAACACCTCTGGTCCTTTCTGGGTATGTTCCTACTGAAAGGTTCTGAGAGATGGCTGCGTGAACATGACCTAATTCTCACACGGAGTGGCACATTCTGCCTTTTTTATTTAATTCAACAAGAATCATTTTCTCTTCAACAAAATCAGCATGAGTAAACCGCTCTGCTGGGAGATCAGCAGGACTAAGATCCTGTAGTGCTGAAAAGTCTCTTGCCTCAGTGTAGCTGGCACCAGAACAGCACATCCAGAAGCCATTCCCGGAATGCAAAACAGCCGTGGCCACCATAGGTCTTTAATTTTTTTTTGTGGACATTAGACCTTCTTTAGGCTGAAGTAGGCCAGTCTACAAAGCTTTTTCTCTGTGAATAATGGAAAAAAAAAATCTACCTTTGTCTTTTCTGAGCACATAGATTAAAATCAAGGAAGAACTTGGAGAACTATCAGCACATTGATGGTACTTGCTGGTGTTTCTCATATTCAGTAGCTAGTAGCAGCTGGCAAATGATGTAGCTGCCATTTTAGCATACAGCCTTTACAGGCTGGCCAGTGGAGTACAGCCCTGGGCCATGGTTGAGTTGGAATTGATATAGCTGTAGCAAAAATTAGTTGTTGCAGGAAAATGGAAACCTTGTGGTTATGTGCTCAATAACAAATAATAAAACTCATCTTCTATCTCAGTCCTTATCATCCAATGAACAATTCACTGCATTTCTATAGTCTACCTCCTCAGCCAGTGTGAATCATTGAGTGAGTCGAAAAATCTATGCAGCTTTATAGACAGTGTCCTTCACTAGTCCCTTCATGTTCTCCTTGCATTGTGGAGGTTAATTAACACATATCTTTCTTGAACTTTCTGAGAATTTTACATGAAAGGTGTTAATAGACATTAAAATAGCTTTAAAAAATTAAATTTTCTGATAGCACTCTCTGAAACCTAGGCTTGAAGGACTCCTAGTTTTCTTCTGGAAGTAGGCTTTCATTCTACAGAAAATGATGAAAGTAAAATAATTACTATATATTTGATTGCTACAAGATAAACTTAAAAGACTGAGAAAAGATTTAAACAGTGAAGATAGCTATCCACAAAAACACTGAAAGATAAGAGACTGTCCAACTTCAGCAGCATGGTCAATGTTTTCATTGATAAATTCTCATTCCTCATAAATACATTGCATAGAGTTGTAAAATATGTAGTAAGAGACTAGAAACCTTTTCTCAATGTGACAGTCACACAAATCTTTAATGACACTACATGCAACTCTAGCATGGTTATCTGTAGGAGCCCATACACTAATAAATTTTGTTTTATAATATGTAATTGTTTCATGTGTAAGGTTAAGGCTAAAGATCTAACCAGGTGCTTTCCTTTCACATGCCAACAAAGTGCCTGAGTTAAGTAATTTCATTGGAAACTGTATTAGATATCCAAGGAAACATAGCTGGCCAAACATTTTTCTAAATGAAAGGTCAATACCAGCTCACATTATGGCCAGAAATAGAATGACAGATGAATATCACTGTAAATCTAATTATTAACAGAAAAATCATCCGTACTCTTGTGGTTGGAATGTCACAAAGTGATTTCTACTCCTGTATGTTGTAGTGCTGGGAAGAAAAGGGACAATATAGGCCTCCAGTAACCTCAGTAGGTAAAATTTAAAAGGAAACAGTAATGCTTGACAAGAAGGATATTTCCCCACATTTTCTGTATTTACTGAAACACAACTACACAAACTACTGAATATTTAAGAAATATATGATCTAGAATAGACTGTCTTAAGGCATAATCACAAAGTGGGTCATGGGTTTTTCTCATTGCTTTTTGAAACTGGTACAACTGGGAATTATTATTGCCATCAATAGTTTTAGTGTCTTAATCCATAAAATGCTAATATTCTATTGGAAACAGCTCACAGTCTGAAGTGGATCATAATGAAGAGGCAGGAGAGCCAGTATTTATCAGCCAAGATGGGGATGATGGAACATTACCTAATAAACAATAATAAACAGTTAATAAGAAACAGAAGTCAATATGCTGTCAAGTAGGAAGCCAGTGCAATGCAGCTAGGGTGAAAAAGAGAGGTGTTTTTTGTTTTTAATCTGAGCATGTACCTAAGATGTTGCAGTTCAAATGAGTTAGAATTTATGGCCAGCATTCTAGGAGAGACCTATAAATACTGAACTGTAATAATCCCATCTCGACAGTAAAATCCATAGATCATGAGCATGCTACTGTTGAGACCATTTAAATGCAAGCTATTAAAGGTATTCATTTCGAGAAAAAACCTTTTTTTTTCAATAACTTCTAAATCCAAGTGCCCATCCTCTTAAGTGGAAATTTAGACAGGGAATCATATAACAGGACCAACTGAAGTAAACACATGGATTATGGTTGACCTGCTCATGCCAATAAAAAAATCAAAATCTTCTGGTAAAGCTAGATGTACTCTATTAGGTTTTTTCACCTCTATGTGACATGATAGTTTCTCTCACAAAGTACATGACTTTTTTCTAGATTTCAGGATTTTTTATAGAAACTTTTAAATAAAGGGGAAGGGTGCAGTGAAACCGTGGGTTGGTTTTTTTTCTGACAAAATTCTTTGATCTGCAGAAAAAAAAATGGAATAGGTCTTCTAGAATAAGGAATAGACCCTCTGGAAATAGTTCTGGGTTTAATTTGTTGCCCCTTGAAGGTAAAGAAAGTAACAAATAATGGTTTGTTTGTAGACAAAAAATTGCAATAAAATACAGAAAAAGCATTTGTAATAATTTTGTGGTTAGGCAAGTAGGAAAAAATCTCTATCAAGAATGACTAAGGGAGAAAAACAATGCTCTTCTTCATCCTGTTTTTCCTAGTAGTTCACATATTCTCACTGGAATAATCTTCAAACAAACCAACCAATCTTTCCCAGTGAGAGTGTTCCACCAGAGCTTTCTTCTTGTACATATTCCCATGGGAAAAGTTTCTGGGTTTATGACTGGCCTCACTGGATATGTGAATCCACAAATTAAAGGTCAGTTTTCTTTCAAGAAGTATTGCAAGGGTAACTTAATATATATGACCAGTCCCAGAAACTTTGAATTCACTCGATGCTTTTTTGCCTCTGTCATGAATCTGAGGAGATTTGATCAAGGCTACTTCTATATTCTGTTTTGGTCAAGGGCTACTTCTTAGCCCTCCTAAGAGGAGTTGAGAAGAAAAGTTAAGGTAATGTGAATAACTATTTGTGATGAGCAATTTAGTTATAGGAATCATCTAATTAAATGAGAAGTATACCACAGGACTTAAACAGAGAGACACTGTACAATTTGTAATGGCAGTTTTTACAGGCAAATGTACAAATTCAGAATATGCACTTAGAATATGAATTTGTGTATATATGCGTTCCATAGTCTCTCTTTTGTAAATGTTTCTGTTAATTAGGTGATACCACACTCAGATTGACAAAGAAAGGAAACCATTAAGGTTGCTAGACAGTATGATACTAGGAATTGCCTTATTGCAAATGCTTACATTAAATATATCACAAATATGCTATTCTGGTCATTTGCTTTGTGTACCTCTCAGGTACGTATGTGATGTAAAATGATTAGTATAGTTTAAATACGGAATAAAAATGTAAGTAATATATATCTCTATGCTAGTGACATGCCATAAAACAATCCCACTATCTAAATGATCTTAATTCTAATGAGAAAAAGTGTAAACAATAAGCAGAAAAAAAAAACGTAAGAAATTCAACCAGTGTAGTGCTTTTTAAAGTCCATTTTTGTTAATGGATTTTCAAATTATTTTCTCAAGGACTGAGGCACTTAGAATCCTTAAATAGCTACAAAATTTAAAGATTTCATTAAATGTAGCCTGTAGCGATAAACAGGAACATCAGGTTCTATTTGACTAGAGGTTGGTTCAAGGTGTGGAAATTGGAAATGGAAATCATCAAATTCAGAACCTCTGGGCTTGCTTTCTTTGCTTCTCTCTCTCTCTCTCTCTCTCTCTCTCTCTCTCTCTCTCTCTCTCTCTCTCTGCCCCCCCCCCATTCTGCTCTTATTTTTCTCTTCCTTGCTTTTTTTTTTTTCGGTGCCTGTGGTTT
>WUAM01000004.1:5941458-5952932 GCA_024336885.1 Actenoides hombroni
ATTTTTTTATATTATGATTGATTAGGAGATATTTGGCCTCTTTCAAGTCATTACTTGGGACAATTTAAATTAATAAAGAACAAAGTGCATGCCAGACTTGCTCAATAGTTTCTTTGTTCTGAAAATAACTGTAAAATGTCTAATAATTGACCAAACCTATATGAAGCGCTACATTACAAGGTCAGCGTAATGGATGTAGTACGTACATGAACTCTGGAGATGTTTTTTCCATCTACCTTCCCCTTTGATCACAGGTGTGTTCTGTCATTCCACTTCAGTAACCAAACAGATTAGCTTCTAAAATGAAAAATGGCTTGAAATTTGATATAAAAGACCTAGTGTCCAGGCCAAAATGAAAGGAGGAAGGAGAGAAGTAGTTATAAATTACGCTGTCTTCGTATTGTGACACTGGAGGCATGATTTTCAACAAAGGAGATTATCTTTCCTCATTATTCAGCTGGCCAATGAGGTGCATGTTTTTTGCCAGAAGCAGGAAAAGTCACTATAAAGAATGTGTCAAGCTGTAGTTTGCCAAATTAAACATCAGCAAAAAGAAAAATATCTGCTGTCTTGCTATCTGCAGTATGGTGACAGCTGGGTCACCTCTGTAGGCAAGGAGTCTAGATGCATGAATGTTGAATGTGGTGACTGGGTTGGCTAAGTGGCCTCCTGAGATTCTAAATGACCTTCTGAGATTCTGGTGTATAGTCCTGAAATACCTGCTAAAAAGTTGTAGCTGATTGCAGATTTGTGTTTTATCACGTGCATAGAAATAAATATTACAATATTTGTATCAAATGTGAAGGAGCATTGGGTGTGGAGAATACTGATGGAACAATTAATGAGTTAATTAATTGTTATGTAACTTAATTATTTTGTTATGTAAAGTGATTATATTCTCCACTATTTGTGGTGTCGGGTTTTTTTTCACTGGAGTTGAGGTGCCTATGGTTAGGCTGCATCTTTTAGAAACCAGAGATCCTCCAGAACTTATGCTCATGGCTGTGACTCTTAATTGTAACTGTACGCAGTGACTAGTATTAAAATAAGTAGAGAATTGCTGGAAGTCTAAAGGAAACCTCCCAAAGTCCAAAGGTTGCTTGAAGAGCTAAAATGCACTGGTTGAGATTGCTGTCAAATTAAGTGTTTCTAGATGTCATTGGTAATGCTTTTGAAGGAGGGTTTTGTTGGGTAGAGTGACTGGTGAATAATTGGTAAAGGAAAGAAGTCCCACCATGTCAAAAGATGAAAAAAAGAGTTACCTGTTTGGCTGTGTTTTGTGGGTCAGTGTTGGGGCTTAAATTATAGTGCCTGCTGTAAAACTCAAGGCAAACACTGGGACTGGTGTGATTTACTTCACTGCAAACTGTCAAACTCTCCCACCTTTTATAGACAGCGCAGGCTTTGCATATTCAGAGAAACCAGCTAGCTGCAACTCGCTATTTGCAGAAAGCAATGGTAAATCAGCTTTTCAGCAAGACCAGTATATAAATCAACTGACAGCGTATTCCTTTGAGACTCTCAAACCTGCACTGGAAAGCCACTCTAAAACCAGACTAACGGGGCTCCTGATTTATGGTCGAATCAAACAGCCAAAGTCTATTTTCAGAGATCTGAAATACTAGATTTATGCAATTTATCTCGGAGACAATCTTCAGGCTTTCCACTGGTGCTGTTTATTCATTTCTTTTGTAGATATGTAGGAGCTCAAAATATGCATTGCTATGTGTGTGCATACATCTGTTCTACACTTCTAGGGGGTTACTGCTGTTCAACTGAAGAGTGTAACACTGTACCTGCTACTGTAAACCCTCAGCATGGGTGGTTTTTTCCTTCCCTTCATCCTTTTGGCTGTGGTTTGTATCTCTGTTATCTGCTGTGGTTCATACTTGAACATTGAACCTGGAACCCTTACAGAATCACAGAATGATTGGGGTTGGAAAGGACATCTGGAGATGATCTGGTGCCACCCCCCTGCTCCATCCAGCAGGGTCACCCAGAGCAGGGGGCCCAGCATCGCAGTGTCCAGGCGGGTTGGGAATCTCTCCAGAGAAGGAGACTCCACAACCTCTCTGGGCAGCCTGGGACAGCCTCTGACACCCTCACACCAAAGAAGTTTCTCATCCTGTTCAGATGGAACCTCTTCCTCCTCAGTTTGTGCCTGTTGCCCCTTGATCTCTGTGTGCCCTTTAGCTATTGATCAGCACTGATCAGATCCCCTCTCAGTCTTCTCCAGACTAAACAGCCCCAGGGCTCTTGGCCTTTCCTAGTCATAGAGATGCTCCAGGCACCTCAGCATCTTTGTAGCCTCTGCTGAACTCTCTCCAGTGGTTCCTTGTCCTTCTTGAATGGGGGAGCCCAGAACTGGACACAACACTCCAGAGGAGGTGGCCTCGTTAGTGCAGAGCAGAGGGGCAGGAGAACCTCCCTTGATATGCTCCCTACACACTTCTTAATACACTCTTCTTAATTACAAAGCAGCAGGTGACCCAGGTCTTCGACAGGAGTACAGGGAAAGTACCACTGCGGTCAGTAAACTTCCCCCCCCCAATGATATGTCTTGCAGTGCAAAGTATATTGTTATAGCTATGTGATCTGCCTGGCTGGCTGTCTTGACTGACTGTTTCATCATCTCGTGCTTCCTGCTAATCAGGTGGTGGAGAGCTGAAAACAATGTAAACTGTGGGGAGGCAAATTTACAATAAACACTTTGTGAACATAATCCATGAATCAAAATATGTTTAGTTGTATTTAATTGGCTCTCTATGGTCAATGACATAGAGGTTGTTGCAGAGTTTCAGCTGGGGTAAAAAGACTTTCATGACAATAACATGGATCTGAAAGAGATTTTAAGGGCTGTGGGAGAAAGTTATCCTATGCTTATATGGACAACAGTATAATGGTTTGTTCTTGGTACCAAAAATTCATCTGTTTGAATTGTGCATAAAATGAACCAACAACTTGAAAGAAGCAGTGTGTCTTCAAAACCTCACATACGTTTTGCTGAGATTGCAAAGATAAGATTAGCCATAAGTTTCAGTGCAAGCAGTCTGTAGCATATTAAATATGGGAAAGTTATTAACTTTTAAATTAAGACTTTTTTTTTTTTTTCCTTCCACAGCAGAAAAATCAAAAGACTGCAAAACTTTTGAGAGTAGAAGAAAAATGACCCATGTTTTTTTTTTCTACATAGTTGTAATAGCCAGACTTAGAGGTAACATCTCTCTTAATTTATTCCAGTACATTTTTGGTACTATTTAGCAAAAAATGCTTATGTTTGACCTGAAGCTGGTGTGCGGCTCTGCATAAAGCAGAAGAAAAAAAGCTAGAAATTCTGAGTTGGGACTCTGCCATCTTAATATCTACTTAAGTAGACCTGAGCTGCAGGTTGAGTTCCCCTGTCTAGACCAATAGTCTCCATCTTCCAGGGCCTGCTTTCTGAGGTAGCCTCCATACCTTGCATGTAGACTCATTTATCGATCTTCAAAAACCTAAATTTAGCTCATCTTTCTGTTCTGTTGTCATTTTTCATTTCCCCAGTACTTTATTTATTTTTACTTATTTTTATCTGCCAAGATCTTGTTTTTCGTCAGGAAGGGAAGAGGGAAGCTTTCTGAGACTGCTTTTTTTAAGAGATGTAACTAATATTTTTACCAAAAAGAAGTGTGTGACCTGGTAAACCAAACTTATTAAGGCAAATCACTGGAAGATACAAAATACAGGGTCTCATCAGAATCCCAGCATGGTGGGGGTTGGAAGGGACCTCTGGAGACCATCTGGTGCCACCCCCTTGCTCCAACAGGGTCACCAAGAGCAGGGGACCCAGCATCTCAGTGTCTAGACAGGTCTGGAATCTCTCCAGAGAAGGAGACTGATTGTGGTGCTATAGGTTGTCAGTAAGAAGAAAGAGCTGCTGCTCTGGGTGAAGCAGCTGTAAGCAGTGGGCTGAGTCTTTTAATGGTATTTTCAACTGTGTATTGAATTGAGGGATATTGGGCTGGAAGTAAGACCCTGAAGGATTTGGCTCTTCCTCTTCCTTTCCTTCCATCCCTTTATTTCCATGCCCTGTTAGAAAATGTCCCTCATTTCTGGCTGAAGTCAGATGGAGGAAACTGATGGGAAAAGCCTGGAGCTAGGCAGAGGAAAAAAATAAATAAATTTGATATCCCTTCTTGGGAGTGGCAGGGTCTTCAGAGAGTATAAATAGCTTGTGAAAATTAAGAGCGTGTTTTGAAGATCTCTTCCTTCAAATTCTGCCTGGTTGTCCCCTGTGCAATTTATTAGGAGCACTCTTCCTCATCTTCAGATTAATCTTCATAGTTGCTTTCCTGCCTCACTTTCCTTCCTCTACCATCTTCTCTGTGACTCTCACTGCCTTGGCAATCCCTTCTTTTTTTTTTTTTTTATTTGGACCTCACAGAGGGGTGGGCTCTGTTTCTTTTCAAGCCAAAATGTAAATGTCTTGCTGCCACTTGAATTTCTTGGCTTGGAGTGCTGGACGAGGGTAGCAGAGGGTGCAGCATATACACCACATTTATTTTGAACCATCTAACCATGGTTTAAAATACAAATAAGCCAGACATAGGTGGGGAAATATGAGTAGAGAGGGTATTTATTAAGCTTTTGAGTTTCATTCTTGACGATACACGACTGCACCTCGTACCAACCTAGCGTCTAAAATTGCACTTTTTCTGTGGCCTTGTTCTAATGCAACATGAAAAAAAAAAAATAATTCTACACCTTCCGTGCAAAATTCTTATATTATGTACATCAGAGGGTGAACTGGCTGCAAGACAATTGCCGTGGCCCTGTCATACGCAGATGGAGACCAGCACTGGATCAGCACGTGTCAGAGGCACTGTTTGCTCAGACACATTGTGGAAGGAATCAGCTCTGCAAAATGTTGAGTTGGCGATTGCCTAACAGCAGGAGGAAGCTCATTGAATATCTCATGATTGCCTTTGAAAATCCGGGCCAGCCTTGGGTGCTGGCAAGTGTGCCTAGATTATTTATGGTGCTCAGTTTTTAACTTCATCTGATACAAAAAGGAAGGAAGCAGGCTGAATAAATGTGACACTCCCTTATTACTGTAACTTGGAAAATAATTTATGGCTCGCTGTAAAGTCTTTCATAGTCCCTGCTATTGAATGCCAAAAATCTTCAAAGGACAGCCCAGTAAGGTCATATTGTTTTTAAGGGGCTCTAATTCTACGACACGCAGTTAAGCTCCTAGCAGGATTTCCAAGAAGCTTAGATACCAAATTTCCCAATGAAGTGTGCTGGAGGAGCAGGGATCTGGACTGGATTTAGAAGAATTTTTTTCACTGATTAGTTGATTCTGTGTTGTTAGTGAGCAGAGTGCTTGGTAGCCTTATGGTGCTGGACTTGGTGTAAATGTGAGAGGAAAGAATCTTCCTTTGCTATAGCAGTAGACAAGTGAGGCAGTGAATGGGTGCAGGAAGGAACAAGCAAGGAAGCAAGTCGCTCAGGTAGTGGCTGATGTTCTAGTAGAGCATGGTTCACTTCACTGCTGTCATGACCTTGGGTCTGGAGGCTCTGTGGACTCTCTGCAACCTCAGACCAGCTCATGGGGACTGTGAAGAAACGATGCCTTCTGGAATTGTTTTCCATGGTTATGTAAAGAAAAAACTTGGGCTGTAAATTGATTTTTCTTCTTCGGTGTTCACCAGTTCAGTTGGGCTGATAAAAAAGCCTTGTTTCCTTGGTCTGCACCAGGTGGACAAACACTGTGGTGACCTACAGCCACCGTGCTTGTTTTCCTGCCCTCCATGACCATCACCCTTTGGAGAAGCTGCCTGTTGTAGGAGCTGAGGCTCACAGCAAGCCTCAACCATCCTCTCCGAGCACCAAGGAGCCACATTTGGTACAGAATCGTAGGCCCAACATGCCTGTGTCACACAAGTGACTACAGCTGTTGCCTCTCAGCTTCCAATTTCAAAGCATCCAGCCCTCCTTGGAAAGGGCAGTCACTTTCTTACTCTGGGAGGTTAACAAACTCTACCATTCCCCAGGAGCTCTGGAGGTCAGGCTTTCATCCGGATGCCTTGACGGATCAGGCTGCCTCCCCCACCTTTCTCTTCTGTCCTCCTTTTCCTGGGGATTGTAGAAGGCCATAAAATGCTTTGATAATTAAGGAGGGAAAATTTCCACAACCCATAAAACATAAAAGGTAATACTAAGCCCAATTTAGCTTTCAAATGCCTTTCAAATAACCTGTGTTTAACACATGGTAAAGGTGCTCGGTCAGTGTTCTTGAACAAACAAGTCTCTGAGCCTGGTTTTTAGCGTCGTGTGTCCAGACTGGCTGTAGTCGTTATGAGAGCATTCCTTGGTTCAGGTTTCCATCGTAAACTGCAACGTGGGAACCAGCAGAGGTAAAATAAAGAGCTGACCTGAAACTTTGCCCAAACCACGGACTGAACATAAATTGTTCTTTTGAAATTTTGAATAATTTCTTCTTGTTTGTATAATCTTTCTTGGCCAAGGCTGCGAGAAACTTGGTAGAGGTTGGCACTTGCAGCAGACTTGGACAGAAATCTGCAAGTCTGGAAAAATTTGGTGAATAGGATGAACTGTGGAGATGTTGTGTGGCCTTTGGTAGAAACTATGTCAGACTAGTTTGCTTAGACCTGACAAGAAAGCATTCAGAGAAGTTGTCAGAGGTACCTGCTGTGATCTTCACAACTGTGAAGGCAGGAAAAAATTCATGGAAACTGAGCATGGACTCAAACCACCGCGTTTCATATACTTCTGTCATGGGTGGAAATGGTCACCCTGAGATACGGTTTTACGGCTAACCTATAACTGAATTGCAAGCTGCTCTTAAGTGTTTTGGCTCCTCAGATTTTATGGGTGAGGTAACATGTTTGGCCTGTTCACCTTTACACTGGCCCAAGCTTGGCATGTAGTCATGTACAGCGAGGAGCCACTGTGTGCAACTGCAGTCCCTGGGTCAATGTACAAACTGACCCAGCAGAAGCCAATGAAGCCCTTGAGATGTAGAAGTAGCCCCAGATATTTGGCCATCTCCTTCCATATGCTCAGCAGCAGAAAAAGTACCAAGCTTGGCTAAAATCTAAAAGGACAAAATCAGCTTTGCAATAGGAGTATCAGGTGGGATATTGTGGGCAAAAGGGATCAACTGGTGATTTTAATTTTTAATTTTTAAGAGGCAGGCACCATATTTCTATGAACTAGCAATTGCCAGCCTTGGGTTGGGGCTGTGGTAAGAAGATGAGAGTGATGGAACAATGGAGGTCTGAGGTGGGGGAACCAGATTAGGAGGATTAGGGAGAAAGGAGATATGGGGCCAGAAATTCTGAATATTGAGATGGGGGAAAGACCTTGATGTCGACAAACTTAGCAGTTGATGTTCACTATAGTAGCAGGTCCCTGTAGTTTTGTTTTTCTGACCAAGTAAAATCAGGAAATAATGGAAATTTTTCTAACTGTCCAAATCAAACTCAAATTTTTCTTCTGTGATAACCTTAATGTGAAATCTCTCACAGTAAGTAGCCCTTGTAATAACTTGTTCCTGGGCTGTCTAGTCAGATGTTTGCGAGGCCAAATTAAGGTGCAAGTATTAACCTCTAAATGTATATGTTTTTTGAGATCTGGTATTGTCAGAATCCTTTTACAGTACAGTTCCAACGTGACCTTGCTTCAGATCTCCTTGTTGCAGAGCTGGCGGCAGGCATTCTCAGTTGCAAGGTAAAGTTTCATTCCCTCTGATTCAGGCCGACTAATCTGCCTACAATAATTATCCACGCTACAACATCCTGGCCTGGCAATTCAAAGGCAAAATGCAATTACCTCTGCCTTTCAAGTTCATTTTGTTAGTTTAGGAAAGGTTATAGCACTGGCAGGATCAGCTCTCGCAAGCTTTCTGAATTAGTGTTGTGTCAATTCCAGAAAGAGTGCACTTAATGGGAAGCCTCATTAACTCAGCTTTTAGTTAGATGATAATGACTGGACAAGATTGATACGTGAGTCAGACATTCATTTCCTGAAGTGCTTCTAAAATTCCTATTCTGAGTAACTGATTTAGGCTGTTTCCCTGAAATCAACCAAAGCAGTCTCTGACAAGTGCTAAATAAGTACTATGATAGCTTAAATAATTACTATGATAGCATAATAATTACTATGATAGCTTAAATAATTACTATTATAGCTGAACCCTTCCTCTTCTTCCTTTTTCTTCTTCCTCTTCTTTTTTTTTTTTTACGAGGCAGGTACCATATTTTTATGAACTAGCAACTGCCATCCCAAATCTCTAGCTGTGCTTCTGTAAACTGTCAGACATATTTTAGCAGTGGATTTCAAGCGAGATGAAGCTCTGGAAAAGCTTCACTCTAGGTAAAGTTTGTGTGTGTGTGTGTGTGTGTGTGTGTGTGAGAGAGAGAGAGAGAGAGAGAGAGAGACTGATCACTTCTTGGTGTTTTATTTTTGAAATGAAAGATTAATGTAAGTAAAGATTGTGAATATGCTGAATCCCAAAGGAAACCTAATGCCCTAAACAACCAGCAAAGCCAGCCAGTCAAGTTGGGTGATGCTTCTTACATGTATGCACAGTCATTTAACCAGGGAGACTTTTCTTTTAAAGACTATTAAGTGACTTTGGGGGGAAAAATGCATCACAGATGTGAGGTTTTTTAATTAAAAAAAAAGACGAGCTTTTTGCTGCAGTATGTTAAGAGGTTAAGACCTTTTACATCCTCTAATATAAGTTATTTCTTCATCTTAAAATGAACATCATATGCTTTCAATGATCCCAGGTCATTTCCTCTAGACAGAAATCAGCATGGTGTCTAATATTCTAAGTGTGGGTAATTAAATGTAGGTCCAGGTATAACATACTGAAAATTCAGTCCTAGTTAACTTTAAGGAGCAAGATGGTAACGAATTTAATTGAACATAATATGCTTCAAAAGGTTTGGAAATGAGTGTTGGAGAAAAAAGGAAATTGCAGTAAAATGGCATAAATGTTCTTTAAAGTTTTGCTAACAATGCCCCACAGGTATAGTAGCTTAAACATACCTGTGCACCTATATGGTTTACTTTTGGGGTTTCACCCTCATATGGGAAATAAGCTTTTATATTGTCACTGTCTGATCTAAATCCCTTTCTCCTAGCATTAAAGACACTGTCAAGATTTCCCTGGATTTGAATGATAGTAAAATAACCTTATCTAAAATGACCTTCTCTTATGTAGTTGGAATGGGCTGCCCAGGAACGTGGAGGAGTCACCATCCCAGGAGGTGTTCAAAAAAACTTGTAGATGAGGCACTTCAGGGCATGCTCTAGTGGGATGGTGAGGTGGGCTTTTATTTTGTTTGTTTTGTTTTGGTGGGGATTTTTTTGTTGGGTTGATTGGTTGGGTTTTTTTAGGTGGGTTGACGATTGGACACAATGATCTTAGAGGTCTTTTCCAACTGTGACAATTCTGTGATTCTCTGTGTGTGGAAAATGAGGTATTGTAGGGCTAAGCTCAACAGAAATGTTGGTCCCAGAGCTCTGTTGTGCTATCATCTGTGAAAATATTTTGATGGATATTTACAGAAAATGTAACTTTAACCCATGGAGGGTAATCTTTGGTTTCTCCTGTCCTTGGTGGAAAATGAGATCACCCAAGAGGTTGATTCAAAATGTCTAAAATAAGATCACATTCTTAGTTTCACTTTCTGGAGAAGAATGAGATTATTAGAAATTATGCCTCTAGGCACAGAGGCTTAATCTCCCTTTCCCTCATCTCAGCATCCCCCTCCTGATCCCAGTCCTCAAGCAATGCAGAGAGCAGAGGTGGAGCTTGCTAACATGCCAGCTGTAGCTCCAGAAAGGCAGGTATAACTGCCAATGCATAGGTTTCCTTATGCTATGAATTTTCATGGAGTGTCAAAAATGTATTGATTTTGTTCATTGGATAGAATCATTTTATATATATATATATATATATATATACACACATACATATATCTGCTTCACTGATACACAGACAAAGAAAAAAATACGGCTTGGATGTCACTTTATACTTTTCAGCTGAGTGTTTTCATCTGCTGAAAGCATAAACAGAGAGGGTCACTCAACAGGATTTCAGTATCACTCAGCTCTGATTAAAATCTTTGCTTACATTCTTCTTTTAAACAGTTGTTTTGGGTTTTTTTTATATCTATGGAAAATCTTCTGGAACTATACAGATGATACACAACAGTACCATATTACAATGTGCATTAAAATGTCACAGTCTCTCTAATTACCATCCGATCAGGCATCTTTCCCTAATTCACTAATATAACCATGAAAGCGAAGATGTTCTTTAACCTAAACTTGCATGAGAGGAGGGATTTGAAAAAAGCTCAAGAAGAATGTTGTTAATTAAGTTTCCTTGCGATAGTTACAAACGCAGCCTTTAAAAGAAGGCTCATTAATGTCTGCGCTGTAACCAACTTTTCATTTCATAAGCTCTTGAGTTTGAGATTTACCAGAGTGAAAAAAGCTGAGTGACTGATAATTGGAGCGTAAGGAATTGGCTGCTGTCACGGCTCTGATCCCAGCTCGGCTCGGCTCTGCTCCACAGTTTGAAAGAGATTCCGTGTTTTATGGCATGCTGGAGACACGGCAACATTACAATCTGTGCTCTAAGTGAGGGAAACGTTGAGGAATCCTCCTTCTGCCTGAGAACTAAACATGTTTGATTTGTCAGGGAAACCAAAGTCAAGATGCATGTGATAATGGAGATGAATTGACTAAATGCTTTGCCAATAAGGATAAACAGCTAGAGGTTTGAAGTTGGGCTGCTGTGGCTCCAAGAGCGCTCTAGAGCTGAGAAGACCGCATTGCAGAATTGTGTTACTGCAACAGTGGAGAAAGAAAACATATCATTAGCAGTTCAAATAAATCCTCTGGGTGGAGGAATAATTTTAGGCAATTTTCAAGTGATGTTATCTCCCGGGCTCTCTCATCTCTTCTAGGAAAATGGACTGAAGTGTTGAGATCTGTAGCCTGGGAGCTACATAACTCAGACCACAGATTTGAAATGTTGACAGCGGTGCTGTCTATCCACTCAGAGCAGAGGGGCTGCTTGGTGGGATGAATTTGTATCTTCCTCTTTAGTCCTTGTTTGAACAAAGCTCCTTTTTTAAGACAGCATGTTTTGGACAAGGAAGAGCAGCAAGAACTTTGGGGTTTGGTCCAGTGATATGTGAACACTTTGTGATTAACATGGTCCTGAGAGATTTTGGGAAAGGGCAATAAAAACTTAGATGAAATCCATGGGGAACAAAAAGATTCAAGCTTTGGAGACAGAGAGAGTAATTTTAAATTTGGAGTTGGGTTCTGAAAATCTAAGGATATTTGGGGGCATTTTATGTCACTAGAGGGCCCCTTCCCTTCCCTTCCCTTCCCTTCCCTTCCCTTCCCTTCCCTTCCCTTCCCTTCCCTTCCCTTCCCTTCCCTTC
>WUAM01000004.1:5953032-5968312 GCA_024336885.1 Actenoides hombroni
CCTTCCCTTCCCTTCCCTTCCCTTCCCTTCCCTTCCCTTCCCTTCCCTTCCCTTCCCTTCCCTTCCCCCTTTTTTTTTTTCTTTTCCCCCTGCTTTCCTCCTTCTAATGGCACTGCGGTAACATACTCATAACAAGCCCACAAACTACTAAAAATGATGAATTTCCTTTTATGAAGTGTTCCTTGAGATTGACCTCATCAAGACAAATTTCTCTGAGGGTTTTTTGGTTTTCTTTTAAATGAATAAAAATCATTACAAACAGTTTAGGCAGCCTCAAACAGCTGGAAAGTGTCTCACAAACGGTTCTGGTCAGGCTACAATTACAGGAGAAAATACCTGAATTATCACCTTAATTAAAATAGCAGCAGATCTTTAGTTTCTTTCATGTCTCTTGTTTTGTTGGCTGAACTGAAGTGGTAAGAACTTGGAGTGCAGGTGCACAACCAACCTGAGTCCTTATTTTGCTTTACCCAACATCTAGACCCCTATCAATATCACCCAGGTCACTCATCCTCCTACTGGATCTCAGGTGGAAGGAAACTTGACCATATATAAGTCTGGGAACCAAACCTATTTTGATATAGCTATATTAAGGAAATGATTGATGGTGTGTTGTCTCTTCACGTGCTTCCATGTGCAGCAAAGCCCTTCCATGTTGAGGCTTTACCCTGCTTTTCAGGTATCTTCTTCAATGATGCCGATGCAGACTTTAGAATGCTGGGAAACTATGATTAGCATCCTTCATCAGTTGTGGTCATCTGTTTTGATAGCCCTGCACTGTGTATGATGCCAAATAGTGATACCAAATCATTTTTCTTGAAAGAAAGCTAACATGCCACAGTGTAGTCAACAGCAAATGATCAATCTGTCTTATGTAAGAACTAGTGGTGGTTTATACCCCAGAAAGCTGAGTGTTTAGCTGAAATGTCCTAACATACATTTTCAATTTACCCTTCCTGATTGTTTAGAAATGTGATTTATTGTGATGCTTGTTGTTTTGTTTTATTTTTTAAATTATTTTAATGGTTTTCACTAAGTTCTTAGTGTCATGCAGCATCTACTGTAAAATAGTCATAGCTACTTATTTTTCTAACTTGCTATATTCCTCTCAATTCTATTGCAAGGCTTTACAGTTGTGTTTGATGGGAGTTCATAAAAGCACAAGGCTTGCTGTTTATTACACATATATTTTTCTGTGTCACTCTATCCTTTTTGTTTCTTAGCCATTCTGATTTTTCTGTGAACAAGGATCACAAAATTGGGTGCTCATTAATAGAGCTCACACACATAACAAAACAGTTTTTAACCTTTTTACATAATTTAACATTTTTGGGACAAACTGGATGTGAGTGTTTTGATGCAGACCTGTAAGTATCAAGAGAGAGAGTGTACATGTGGGTATGGGACAACTGAGGTTCCCACCAGCTCTGTGCTGGAAATATTCCAAGTGACTGTAGACTTCATATCTATCCAGTTTCATCCCCAAAGAGTAAGTTTTGAATTCTGAGGTCTGAACTGAAAACATAATGGAAAGCTTATGAGAGGCTTGGTATGTAAAACAGAAATTCTCCTACACTAATTTTTATTCTGCTGGGGGCTGGGGAAGAGGAAGAAGGAACTAAAGACTACAAAATGGTCATGCAACACTTCAGAAGACAATTGAAAACCTGGCTTCAATAAAATCCTTTTTTTAAAAAAAAAATAAATCGCTTCGGCTTCAGGGAATTTCTTCCCATATTTGTTAGGAAACTGAAAACTTAATGTTGCCTTTAATTGCTCTTGGTAGCATTCCCCTGAAAAAACCTGGATAATGCTACACAATTACTTCCCATTTCAGGTCTTAAGCTGCAATAGTTAACTTCAAAAAGAGATGAACAATGCTGAACTGCTGAATGGGCAGCCTGGCTCTGCAAAAGCTCCTTCATTAACAAAGCAAACCTGAAGGTAGCCTGATAGAAGGTTTTTTGAAGGCTTCTCTTAGTTTTCTTTTTATAGAAGTCAGTAAAACTAATGATAGACGCTGCCTGCAGTTAACTCTAAGGTCATGTGATAATTCAGGTTGGAATCGACTCCAAACTCCTGCTTGAAGCCATTTCAGGCTGCCCAGGAATACGGTCTTGAAAACCTCCAAGGTTGGAGATTGCATGTTATGGTGGTTACTGGGGGGATGGTGGTGTTTTGACCTGTTGAGCAGACACCTTGCCTTTGAGCACAACTAAGAGCACTGCCGATTGTGGTGCATAAACAACTGGAAATGGTCCAGATTCCCAGCTCCTGAGGAAGAGGGAGGGGGGAGGGAGCCGACTGTAGCTTTTGATCTTGAAGGCTCCATAGTTGCAGCCTTGGGGCCACCCACCAGCCTGGGCTGTCCTCTGGACGTTGGTCCAACCAGTATTGTGTGCAATGCGCTTGGGAGAAAACTGCTCAGGAAATGAAGCACATAAATGTCCTCTTCAAAGGCTGTGATAGATGTGGGGTGAGAAGGGTATTGATGAGCACAGACATGTCTGAGTCACCCGTTGCTGCTGCTGCTTGGGAGGGTGCCGCAGGTCAGGGCTAACATGTGAGGAGAAGGACCAGTCCCAAGGACTGCAGCATCTGCCCACAGCAATTCTGGTTTCCCTCCAGTGTGGACCAAACACATCTTTGTACTGTTTCTGTGTTTGGAGCTCCTCACTGTTTTCCCTGAGCACAAGAAATGTTAAAAGTGATTAGTCAGGGACACATAATGAACTGTTTGAAAGCTCTATGACGTGTCTGATTTCTTCTTTAATCAAAGCTGGATTCATATGTTGGTAATTGCTCTGAAGCCCAGATCATATGATCACCATCAGAGTCAGCTTTTGCTTAAAAATAGAAATTTTCTTTCTTGAAAAATATGACAACATTCCCAGGGTGACTTAATCTACCCCTGCTTAATTCAGGACTAAAGAGTTAACACTTTCAGATTCAAATGGCAACATGAATGGCTTGTCTCTTTCAATAAACCACTTTTTTTTTTTTTTTTTTTTTATTTAAAATACCTTAACCACAGTTACTTCTAAATGTTCAGTCTACTTCTGTTTATGCAGCTTGGGGTAGATGTGATCTATGGAGCTGAGCAAATGCAAAGGTGACAGCTGACTTTTTAGACTAATATTTAAACGGGGCAATGAATAATCTGAAAAGGAAGATAAATTTCTTAGACATTCTGCTTTTGGTGTAATTTGAATTTTTGTGGTCTCTTACTGCCAGCCTGAACTGAATCATTTGAGATGTGCCTGATGTTTTTCTGGCAGATATGCCTCTGAAAATTTTTCATTGTTTTAAGTCTTCTCTTGACATTTTGTTGCTAGTTAGTACTGGATTTCCACAGAGGAGGAATTTTACTCCCTAACAGGGTTGGTATCACTTAGCTTGAGTGAGAGTGATGAGATGTTGCTCTTGGGTTATATGTACAGCATATGTAGTGAACTAAGAATCATAGAATTGTTTAGCTTGAAAAAGACCTTTAAGATCATCAAGTCCCAGCACTGCCACGTCACCACTAACCCATGTCCCTCAGCACCACATCTCCAAGGCTTGGAAACCTCTCCAGGGATCATGGGGACTCCACCACTGCCCTGGGCAGCCTCGGCCAGGCCTTGACAGCCCTTGCAGGGAAGAAATTCTTCCTCACGTCCAACCTAAACCTCCCCTGGTGCAATGTGAGGCTGTTTCCTCTTGTCCTGTTGCTTGTTCCTTGGAAGGAGGGACTGACCCCCACCTGACTCCAATCTCATTTCGTCAGGGAGTTGTAGAGAGACAGAAGGTCTCCCCTGAGCCTCCTTCTCTCCAGGCTGAATAAGCCCAGGTCCTTCAGCTGCTCCTCATCAGACTTGTGCTCTAGACCCTTCCCCAGCTCTGTTGCCCTTCTCTGGACACACTCCAGCCCCTCAATGTCCTTCTTGGAGTGAAGGACCCAAAACTGAACCCAGGACTCGAGGTACAGCCTCCCCAGTGCTAAATACCAGGGGGATGATCACTTAACATACTCCATTCTGTACAGTTTTGAGAATGGCCTAGAATGCAACAAGCTCCAGGTCAATCTGCTGCTTCTTCACACAAAATGATCTGCAGAAAAGCTGAGGACAGCCCACCTAGTGTGTTCAGCCATGTACTGAGCTGCCAAAGAGGCTGTTAGCAACATACTGGCTCTCTGGATGTCCTCCAGTATGTGGTCCTTTCACAGTTCCAGAAAAGATCCTTTTGGTCAAGCATTTGATTTTGCTCCCATGTTTGTTGCCTGGATGGAAAATATGTCTGTCCCCAGGTATAGTCCTTGCAGACCATTCAAAAAAAACCAGTGTCCAGTTAGTTACTGAAAAAAACCCCAAACAAAACTTACGGGGAATTAATTCATACACTGAATGATTGCATCAGACAACATTGTAGTTTCTGCCCAATAACAGACACAGCTGTGGCTTTCATTCAGGGTTTTCTAGCAGGCGCTGGAGTGCACCATAAATTGTTACTCAATAGAGAAGAATTTGGCATATGAATTAAGGTGAGCAATTTTATAGCATTATCCAGAATGGATTTCCTAGTGCATGACATCCTCCCTTAAGAATGTTTCAAAAAGGCGGCTGCAAAGTTTCTCTGAGTGAAATTTATCTGTAGTGGGGTCTGCTCATTTTCAGAGATTTTTATCTTCACAAGCAACTTCAAAACCCTATTAAAAAAAATCCAGTTGTTTACATAGATAAGACTCTGGAACAATCCAAATTGTACTATCAGATTAATATGCATTTAGACTGTGCCTTTCCGATGACTCTGAAAGATGCTAATTACAAATACTAATTGCATTTTACACTAGGACTGTAGAAACCTCAGCCCTTTGGGGTAAGCAACATTAGAGATATCATGACCTGCGAGCATTTATTTCCAAACCAAGGTGCCCTGCAACTCAAGCAACAGGAATTCTGCCCCTTTTAAAACAAAAGTAATTGATGCTGATTAAAATGAATTGTTTTCTTGCAGAGCATTGCTCTGGTGGATGTTTTGTTGAAAAGTTGACATCACTTGTGGTGCCAGCAAATATAAATCTCCTGGAGCTGACTGTGAGCCTTTCCTGCATTTGTAATTTAACTGGAAGAGATTGTGTCCAAGTGATAACTTATGGTTAGTATTTTCCACATCGGTATTCACTTTACCACTAAACCAGTGTCGAGGCACTGCCTGTAGTAATGCTGCAATATTTTTTTGTAGCAGTTTTTTCTTTCTATGTGATAATTAATGCAGTGGCTGAGATTGAAATAAGAAAATCAAGGGGGGGGTGTGTGTGTTGAAAAAAGCTATAGAAACACTGAAGAAAATTGGTTTAATCATACTCCTGCCTTATCTGAAAGTGGAAGTATGCAATATGCAGAGAGTCTGTATACAATTCATAACAGCATCTGTCATTTCATGTGCCTATTGGTCCTAAGTCAAGCTTGGGGTTTTCCCAGTGCCTACTCAACATGCCCTGAGCCATGTGAAGTGCTGTCAGTCAAATGTGGGAACTGGAAAGATAGTAGATGAAAAATATGCTTGGAAGGGCTTGGTTGCTGTTTGGTTATATCCTGTTTTAATTTCTTCTCAGCCTTTCTCCTCTTCCTGTTTCAGTTGCTCCTTCAGGGCTACCTTGTGTGGTCCTGCTCATGTGATTTTGTTGGAAACGGACTTTTACCCAACCAAAATCATCAAGCAGAGAGCTTAAAATGTGCCATGTCCCTGCACTGAATAGTTCAGGTTATTCTTCCTGACATATATTACTTTATGTTTAATGGCATGGGCAACTATCTAACATCGAATGGTGCAGTCATGCTGCAATCTTCCCGTCACTCTGTGCAGTATATTTTAATTTATATTATGCTTGGAAATTTTATATTATGAATAACCTTCACTCACTATTCAGGATTTGCTACAGATCTGTTATGAATAGTTCGAGAAGCAGAGATCACAGAGCAGGTCCTTCTCCTCTGAGAGCAGTTTGTTCAGTTCTTCTTTCTTTTAAAAAAGAGGTTACTAATTATATATATTAACTCCTGAGAGAATCTTTCTTCTTTTTCCATGACAACTAAGCTTCTTTATGTGTCTCTCAATCTGCTAAAGGCTTTTTGGGAATCCAGATATATCAAATGAATCATCCTATTCACATGGTTCTTGATGCCTTCAAAGAACTGCAATGCATCTAGGAGGTATGACAGCCCTCTATTAAAAAAAAAAAAAAAAAAAAAATTTGTTTCTTTTCTATTACAAAATATTTATGGGTATATCTACTATTAAAGTTCCAAGTAGTCTGCCTGACATAGAAACCTAACTCATGGTCTGTTAGTATCCTGCATTTCCTTACTTCTGAGGCCTGTTTAATAAGTTTTGTCATCTGTGCAGACTTCCATTTTTCTAGGCTGGGAGTCCGTCAAAGCCATTGAAGTGATAAATCACATACTTAGGATTTTGTATATTCGTTCCTCTAGGACTGCTGGGTGAATGGCATCTGGGCTTAGAGATCTGCTGCTGTTTTATTGATCTACTCTAATCCCCCGCCACTGGCATGATTTCAAGCTTGCTTCACACATAAAAATCTCTCTGAGCTTTTCTCTTAGAAACACCAACTCAGATAATTCATTTAGCTCTTCTGGCACAGCCTTGAACTCTCCTTTTACACCTCTGTCATGTATTAGTCACAAAAGTCTTGCTGCTTCTGTGTTTGCAAGACTTTCATGATTAATTGGGGTGCCTGCAGCAAGTTGTTCTTCAAAATGTTTCTCTTTTATTATGTTTTTGCATTTAACATACAAACTTTTGTACATTTTGTATTTTCTTCACTTGGACATGACCCCCACTTCTAAATAATGTCTTTCTACTTGTAAGAGCCTTCTTTAGCCTGACATTTAACAGTGCTAGACTTTTTTTTGTCCTGTTTGAAACTTTTAAAGAGGTGGTACAGATTTACTCTGAACCCCTAGTAAAGTATTTTTGGTAGTCTCCTAGCTGACTTCAGGCGCTTCACCCTTTTAGCAAATTACTTTATTTTCCTTTTGCTAACTACTCCCAGTTTTATGTAATTTCTTAAGTGATACTGGAGTAGTTTTTCCTACAAGAATGTTGAATTTGATTATGTTATGATCACTAGCAATCATGGAGGCCCTTTGAAATGAACTTTGAACTGGCTCCTGTGGATTGCTTGGAACTAGGTCAAGAAATGCTTCTCCTTCTGTCAGTCCTCTGCCTGGTTGCTCCATGACACAGTCATTTATACCATGTCAAAAATAAACAAGTCAATTAGCTTTTTGCCTCACAGCCCACTGTGTCACTTTTCTGGTTTACATGGGAGTAATGAAAGTCTCCCGTGATTATTGCCATGTGTTTGCCCTCATGGCTTTTGTAATCAGCCTTAAAATATCCTGGGCAACTTTTAATCCAGGGGGATCCTGTGACTGATGAATCCAATTTTTTATTTGTCTATAGACTGATTCAAAATGTAATATATTTCATTCTTCCATCAGTACAACTGCATTGGTCACATTGGGGTGATTAGTAGTCTGATCCCACTGATTTTTCTTACTTCTTTCAAAATTTGGAGGTGATTTGGAATAGTGCAGGTCTGGTTGTCTAATTTCATACATCAAGTTTAAATGAGTTTTTATCTACTTAGACTTAGTTTTTTTGTGGTTTCCTCCCTGGATTTTATTGCTTTTATTCCATACCTTCTTGCAGTGTGCTTTGGCAGAAGGATGTTCTAGAGGTCCTGAATTGTGATAGGAATTGCATGCCTTAGGGAGATCTTGTTAATCAGATGAGGATCTGCAACTAGTTTGAGAAGGGAAGAAGAACAGAGAAGTACTGCTTGGAAGGAAGAGGAAGAAGTTTAGCAGCTCCCCTGCTACCTTCTCTAGTCATCCATTAAGGATAAGGTGAGTACCCAGGAGTCTGAGAGGAGAGAAGGTCTGCAAAAATTACAAGTCTGGGAATGGTCTGTCTTGAAGAGAATTTACTTACTTAATATTTTGATGTTGTTTTAATCCCATCCCCTGAAAGGATAAGGGTCTCCAGGGAGTGGTTTGTTTATGTGTTTAGGGAGTGAGAAAATCTGAATGCCTCAGTGGACGATTGCAGCTGCTGTGAAGGAGAACCACTAATAACAACCTATTCCCCAAAACATGTTCATTTGTTTTTTTTCTTCTAGGGTCAAATGGGGCTTCTGACTCTATAAAACTTCTCAGATTTTTTTTTTAATGGAGTATTTTATACTTATGGAGTATTTATTCACTAAAATGAGCATAATCTGCCAGAGTACGTCAAGTTCTGGTGGGCTCCTGGGTTGCTTGCTGGTTTGAGCTCCTGGGTTGCTTGCTGGTTTGATCTCCTGGCTTTCTGAACCAGCCACCTGGCTGATGATAGGAAACCAAAGAACTCAGAGAAGAACCAAAGAACTCTTTCCAGGAGTGAGCAGATTCAGCATTTTAATCGTAGAATCGTCATAGAATCATTGAATACCAGATTGGAGGGGACCTCAAGGACCATCTGGTCCAACCTTTCTTGGGAAAAGTACAGACTAGATAAGATGGTCCAGCACCCTGTCCAGATGAATCTTAAAAGTGTCCAATGTTGGGGACTCCACCACTTCCCTGCAGTGATTATTCCAAGGGCTGATTGTCCTTGTTGTGGAAAAACTTTCCTCTTGTGCCCAGTCAGAATCTCTTTAGAAGTAAGTTGTACCCATTACCCCTTGTCCTTGTAAAAAGGGGAATCTCCATCTTCTTTGTAGCCACCCTTTAAATACTGGAACATGGTGATAGGTCTCCCATAGACCTTCTTTTCTGAAGACTGAACAAACCCGGTTGTCTCAGCCTTTCTTCATATGGCATTTGCAAAATGCTATTCTATTTTCTGCGCCTATTTTTCTTTTTTTCCGTTTCTTTGGTGGTCAGGTACACATGACATGGGAATGCATACAAAAAAAAAATCTGTCCTAAGAGGCACAATCAGTTTGAATCGATGCTTCAATTGGTGTCTGTGCAATAATTTGTCTGCGTTAGAAATAACCCCCTTAATTTGTTGTGATTGGAAAAGTTTGGGAGAGAAGCTGATGTTTGTTCTTTTAGGCAGTTTACAACATTGTATTTATTTGACAACACTGTGCCGTTGCTCTTTCTTCAGTTAAATCAGATGCTTTCTCCATCTGTTGTGACTGTGGGCCTTCAATACGTGAAAAAAGAAAGGGGAAAATATGTATGTGAGTTTATATATATCTATAGTGTGAAAAAAAAATAAAAATAAGCCATCCCTGCCAACTTCTGTAGTTTTAGGAGTGGGCAGAATTCTTGAGACCAAGCTTCAGCTGTAAATGGTAACTGAGCCTGATTGAACACAACTTGATTTTGTGTCCTATCTCCAAAATCTACCACTCTGACAGGAAGCATGAATGGACTGAGAAAATTGGTGGTTGCAAAAAGTACATTTAATGCACACAGGTTTTTGTCCTTTGATTTTTTTCTTTCCTATCTTTCTCTAATTCTGCCATTCCATAGTTTCCAATGATAATGATAAGCTCGTTGAAAGGGTAACACTGTGGGTAGAAGAACATGTCCTGATATTTTAGAAATTGAGATATTTCTATGAGATGTATAAATATATTAAAATCAAGTTGTATGTATTGGTTTTGCAGTGTCTTGGATCTATTTTTGCCTTTGATATTCGCTGAGCTTTGAGAGAGTTAACAAAAGATTGAAATAAATATGTATTTTAAAGGTGCTTTCTGTTCTCACAGGGCTTTTTTGTTTTTGTTTTTTGGTTGTGAGATGATTTCAGTACTTTTAAAATAAAACCCATAGCTTTTGAGAAAGGGAGTGCTTGTTTTGAGGCAGGAACAATTGTAGGTGTTAAAGGTGGTTTCAAAATTATAACCATGAGATTAGTGATTTTCTATGAAAAAAATTTCCATTTACAAAATATGTTTTTAAAGGAATACTTGAGTCTTTTTTTTCTGAGCATAGGTCTCTGTTCTCCCTTCATAAAGGGCCATATTTTCTGTTTCAACACCATGCAAAAAACAAGTTTTAAATTTTCATGGCATATGCTACTTGAGTATGAGTTGAATGTAGATCTTCCAATGATCAGTAATAATGTATTTTATTTTTTAACTTTTCTTAAAAAAGGTTAATATAGATAAACAGTATGCAAGATTACTTTTTTATTTTAATGCATTCCACCCCTTCCACTCCCCACTTTTTTTTTTTTATTTTAATGCATTCCACCCCTTCCGCTCCCCACTTTTATTTTTTCTTTGAATGCTGTCAACGCTTGTTTTTGGTTCTTTAAAAATGTATTTGCTATTATGAGATAATCATGGAAAAATGTACATTAATAATTCGTAGGAGAATATGTAAAACATGAAAACCAAGACACTTTAATTCTGCTGTGAATTGAAGGTACATGTGCCTTCTGTGATCATCCTCATTTCACTTGTGAAATCTCCTATTGGTATGAACAATTGCTATTAAAAATCTGAGTTTAATTTTCTGGGTGCCCTCCATTTTTCCTACTGTTTCATGCAAAGTACATGTATAAAATGAGCTCAGGAAGCACAGGAATGCCACTGAGGAGAACAAATAGGGTTAATATTATTAGGCTTAATATAATTACCTCTCCTATGGGGACAGACTGAGAGCGTTGGGGTTGTTCAGTCTAGAAAAAAGAAGGCTCCGGGGATACCTTATTGTGGCCTTCCAGTATCTGAAAGGGGCCTACAAGAAAGCTGGGGAGGGACTTTTTAGGCTCTCGGGCAGTGATAGGACTAGAGGGAATGGATTAAAGCTAGAGATAGTTCAATTCAGATTAGACATTAGGAAGAATTTCTTCACCATGAGGGTGGTGAGACACTGGAATAGGTTGCCCAGGGACGTGGTGGAAGCCCCATCCTTGGAAGTTTTTAAGACTAGGCTGGATGGGCCTCTGAGCAACCTGCTCTGGTGGGAGATGTCCCTGCCCATGGCAGGGGGGTTGGAACTAGATGATCTTTAAGGTCCCTTCCAACCCTGACAATTCTGTGATAGTATTTGACTCTGTTATTGAAAACATTAGGTTACTTCAAGTGGTGAGTGGTGGTGTGTGGGGTACAATGACTACTGGCATCTTTCTCTGGTAACATGCCCTTCCTGCCCTCGATTTGTTGTTCTGGTTGAGAAGAGAAATAGTGAGTTTCAGAGGAAAGCAGATTGCCTGGGTCTGAGGACCATCCTAGTGTAATGAAGAGCTGTAGTATCAGACTGGACCTAAGGTCCATCTCGCCCAGTGCCTTGTCTATCAGTGAAGATAAGCAGGCACACTAAGACGAGTAGGTGCTGGGCAAATATCTTCAATATTACCTCCCCCCTCCCAAATCCAATCCCACCCTTTATTTTCGGCTCAGGGACCTACTGCTCCTGTCATGGTTTGTCTGTTTGGTAGCTCTGGATGGATCTTTTTGGCACTTTCTTCCCATCAACCCAAGCAAACTTCTTGCATTTGCAATTCCCTTTGACAAGGACAGCCATGGTTAGTTCCTACTAGCTTCATTTGAGTTGCTTGTGGCTGTGGGGAGAGTGGATCATTGATCTCCCTCTACCCCCTCCATGCTGTTTGTGACTTTGTAGACCTTGACTCTAGGTGGTCTAAGTTCTCTCTCTTACACAGCAAAGAGGCTCTAAACTCCTTGTTTGTTCATCATATGGAAGCTCTTCCTGCACCTCTCTGAACCTTTTACAATTTAAATGGTGTTCCCCTTCTCTCCAAAAGGACTCCATGCCATTGGAAAGCTAAGTGTTAACCAAGGGTTAACACAACAGCATTGAGATGATTTTTCTTTGTTCTCTCCCTTCCTTTTCTGATTATTCATGACATTTTTCACTTCGATTTATGGAACTATCTATCATAATGCCAGGGTCTTGCTCCAGAAGGCTGTTATTTCAGAAACCACCACTGTCTATAGCAGCTCTTGGATTGTCTTTCCCCACAAGAATCACTTTACAGTTATACACAATGAATTTCAGCTGCTGTTTCATTGCCCAGCCATTCAGTCTCATTGGACCTTTCTGTAACTCTCCACAGTCTGCTCACGTTCCTATTCTTCTGCATAACTTTGTGTCATCGGCAGCCTTTACCTCACATCTCATCCCCTTTTCTAATGATGTCTGTGCATATTAAATAGTTCATTTCTCGGCATCAGCACCAGTAAAACTGAACCAGTGACCTCATCCTATTGTGAGAACTGATAACTTACTCATTCCCCATTTCCTATCTTTTAATTAATTTATTAATGCAAGGACTCTCCTTATTCTATAATCACTTGGCTTCCTCTTCTAGCTAAGAGCCTGTAGAAATCTTGGTCTGTAGCTTCCTTTCCATGAACCTACATGTTACCTCCAGAGTGTCCATCTCTTGCTTGTGTCACTGATGCCCAGGGCAGATCACCATTGCAAGCTCTTTCCCCAGGCTTTCTCAGACCCTGCCCAGGTTTCCTGTGAAATCCACCACCTTTCTTGGAAGACAATCTCCCCTGCGGTCCTCTTCAGGGTCACGCACCCCGTTGTTTATTTGCCTGATGATTGAATCTTCCACTGCTACAACCTGCTTCTTCCTATCTGGTCTTTGATCTTCCCCTCACTTTAACTTCCTTTGAAGAAATCTGTCCTTGGACTTAAAAATGTAGCTTCCAGGAATTTTCTGTTTGCTGAAGCTTTTTTTTGAAGCGGAAAAGGAAGGCCTCTTCTGTTGCTTCCTCTAGAGACCCTTCCCAAGAGCCAGGTGCTGCTCCTGAGCACGCATCTAGTGCTGGCTGAGAGGGCCAACAGCATCCAAACTGAGACATGTTGCTTTGCAGGCAGACGTTGCCGAGAGGGATTAAGAACCCATGTAGAATATTTTTATAAAACCACCTTGCCATTTCCGAGGAAACCTACTTGCTTCCAGATATAAAAAGAACAAACAACTTATGAACTGGATCTTTTCTTTCCTTTCTTTTTTGCACTAAATTCCCAAGGAGAACCTTGGCATTGCTTCATTGGGGTTGGCATGTTGCAAATAACTCTTGTTGAGCCTCAGCCAAGTTATATAGATTTGGTTTAGAGCAGTGAAGAACAAATTATTTATTGAAATAGTACCTGGAAAAGCTTAATTTTCTTTCTGTGTTTTTGTTTTCTTTTGTTATTTGTTTGGGGTTTTTTTTAGTTTTTTGGTTTTTTTTCCTAGAGGAAATAAATCACTTTTATGTTTGTGTCAAATGGATATGTATTACTGAGCAAACATATGAAAGCCTAAGAGATGCCAGAAAATAGCTGGTGGCTGCACACTACTGGGTCTGAACTGCTGCTGATATGCAGCAGTGGTGATTTACAGCTTAGTTTGGATCTCTGGTGTGATATTTCTATGAAATGGGAACTAGAAGTCAAATAAGAAAATTGAGGAACTGTCTTTAGTGTGATGATTAAAGCCTGCTCTAGTGGAAGATGTCCCTGCTCACTGAAGGGGGGTTGGACTAGATGACATTTAAAGGTCCCTTCCAACCCAAAACCATTCTATGATTAAATTATTCAGTAGTTGCCTGTTAGATTTGCAGTGGAATATCTTTGAGATGATAAATCTGTGAATGCTCTCTTGATGCCCTGCAGGGGGAGGTGGGGAAGAAGGAGGAGGGCAGGCAGTTTGAAATGAAGCACGTGGACATGCTTTGCTGTCAGCAAAGATACCCTAAGAGTTAAGTATCCTCAATGGAGTTCAACCATTGCTGGCTTAACAGGAAGCAACTCTGCATCTGATATGAAGGCTGACATAAAATCAAACTCATACCCATGTGGAGCTCTGAGCACTGAGGGGATGGCTTCCAAGTCCTTTTTCCTGACCGTGCTGATGACTGGCTGCAACTCTCCATGTCTTTCATGACTATTAGTAGCTTCCTACTTTTTTTTTTGGAGCACACTGTAGTCCTTTGGAGCCCTAGAGTCATACAGCCTGGCAAATTTAGGGTTTTCTGTGGTTTTCTGGGTTTATTTGTTGGTTTTGGTGCTGGCTTTGTGCAGGGTCTAGTTGAAGACCCTAACCTACTCAGCTCTGCTGTGGATCATACAGGTGGGCAGCAGCAGGGAAGGCCTTGAGATTTTTCCCTTCAAAGAAAAAAGGAAAACCAAAACAAAACAAAAAGCAAGGGGAAGAAGCTGCTGGCTGGGTGCCACCCTGAATGGCCTCGTTGTTCTTCAGCTCTCTGGACCTAATTAAGTGTCTCCATTTCTACAGGCAATGGCAAAGTCTAAGGGCAGCACCGAAAAGATGGCTAACACATGGGATAGGCCTGTGATGTGGCTTTCTGGAATGAAAGATTGCAGTGGCAGGAGGAGGAGAGAAAGTATGAGAAAGGAGTAGAGCGAGCGAAGGGAAGGAGAGTAGGAGATCTCTCTGCAGAGACAGAAGCAACAGACACAGGAAGGAGTTTTGTTTCCTCCCAGGAACGCTGGGAAGAGCCGGAGCGAGTTTGATTTCAAAGTCTATCAACACAGCTAGGGCATTTGTTTCCAATTCAGCAGGAATGAGCGTATGGTTTGAACAATTCTTTCGAGGTTCCTGGCAGGGGGAATATAACTCATCTCAGCTGGCTGTTTGAGGAGATCAAATGACACAAGAATTTTCACTCAAAGCCTGGGGTATCCTTCTGGCAGCCAGAGACCCAGCACATCTTCACAGATTTGCTATTCCCTCTAATGTGGACCAAGAGCTGCGTGCTGTGTCAAAAACTGCTTGCTTACAAAACAATCTTATTATTGCCAGATGTTGGCTCCCTGCCCACTTTTACATAATTCAGGCTTTTTTCTTTCCTCAAGATGTTACAATTTAAAGGTGCTTTAGAAGTTTTATTTTAAAAGCCTTGATAATACCTTTTTCCTCCCCCCCCTTTTTTTTTTCTTTCCCCTCGCTCAGAGCGGCTCTTCCACCAGCACGTGCTGCAGTCCAGTGTAGGTGGTATGCATTCATGTATACAACCAACAACAGCCAAACTCCTCCTTAGCTCTACCTCTGGGTTGATTCATATAAAAATATCCGTAAGGCCCTGCTGTCTGCATCCTGGTGACTCTCACACACCCAATACAATATGCATCTTATTTCAGATGCTGTCCTACATAATGAATATAGCTTTTATTATTATTATTAATTATTATTATTTCTCTGTTTTTCTTTTTCTTTTTTTTTTTTTTTTTAAATTTGAAACTTTAGGAAATGTATTATTTTAAGGGTCCAAAAACTTGCAACA
>WUAM01000004.1:5969754-5983913 GCA_024336885.1 Actenoides hombroni
GTTAATTAGAAGAACTGAGCTGAAAAGTAAAATCACTGAACAGAATTAGTTCTGTTCTCGCTCAAACCAGGACAAGGGGGATGGACTGGATGACCTTGAAAGGTCCCTTCCAACCCAAACCAGTCTGTGATTCTCTGATTCTATAACTGTAAGCCTGTTGTTTCACTTTGTCTTTGGAGAAGAAATATTACAAATCACAGGATAATCCTAACAGAAGTGAGCTGGTGATGAAATATTCTCCCCCAGCTACTCTGCATATTTAGGATTTTGAATGAACCATTCTCAGGGGGAAATCAGTTCCAGTGTATTTTGCCATGCAAGTTCACAAAACACTGGCCTGAAAACATCATAGGGATTAGAGAAATATGAATAATATGAGTGTCTTGGAGAAATAGAATAAAGCTTTCCCCCTTTTGGTGGGCAAGTTGCTGCAATGTATAGAAAAAAAATCTGCTCTTTTTTTTTTTCCTTTTTTTTTTTTTTCTCATGAGCTAAAATAACCTGTTTCCTCAAAATGGAACTTTTTTTCTGTGCTGTACTATTGCTTTGCCCATTATCAGGGTCTTCGAAGGCCACAGTTTGTGGCTAGCAGCAAGGACTACGCCCTTAATTCACTTCCGAGTGCTTCTCTTTTCCATATGTGAAAGCAAAACTTTTATCTCTGTTGGAGTCTCATCTGTAACATAAGAGCTTAAAATGTTTCTTCTTCTTCTGAGTCTGAATTCCTTGGCCAGTAATTAATTATGAACTGTGCTGGGACTTGTATGATCAGATGTTGCCCTTTATTTGCCAGTTGGGGTAAAGACTCGCTATGTTACGCTTCCTGGAGGAGCAAGTTGGTAATCAGGTCTGGTTGAAATTAGGCATTTTTATCTTCTTAGATACATCAATATTTGGAAATCCGTTTTGGTTTGACTTAAAATGAAGACACGTTGTTTTAAGATTTCACGCAGAACAAATGGCTTCAGAAAATAAGAGTGTATAAATGAGCCATCGTTTGCTTGGAAACACAGGCATTTCTAAACAGACTAAAGACAGTGTTTTGAGAGTTTCTTTCTATTTTTTTTTCCATTATAAAGGGAAGCCTTGTCCAAGATGTCATAACATAGTGTATAAATAATATAAATAAAACCCCCAAACTCTCCCAAAACAAAATTCCCTTAAAATCAGAAAATTTTCCGAAATAAGAAAGTCATGCTGTTTTGCTTCTACAAGCGTTCTCCCTGGAATCAGTGTGTGCTTCAAAATGCTTCACTTCAAAAGTGAACATTCTGAGAACATTTGGGTGAATGTAGATGGTAAGAGCTTGTTTTCTGGGACAGATACCACTTAGAAATACAAGAGGCAAACACAACCTTGTTGACCAACCACTCTCTGTTACTGAAGAGCTGTTGAGTGAAACATTTTGTTATCTTTTTCTTTCCCTAAAAGCTGTCGTTTTTCAGCAGAGACGTGTTGCAGCAAGAACTTGTTTGGCTGTTGCAATGAAAACATAAGAACGGTGAAATGAAGTCTGCCAATCTTAGTTTTTAATTATTTTTTTTTTAACCTCTGGGCTCTCAGTTCCCCAAATGTAGCTGTGCATACTGGTTGTGTGTGGGGGGGTGTATACACCCATGATACATGGAGGGGTTGTAATTCCACCATGAAATGTACATTTCCCACCAGGTGGTGCTAATGGAAGAACCTCAGCCATGCTGGTAAGTCTGTGTATAAAGCAGCAAATTGAAGGAGGAGGGAAGGGAACAAACAATTTTGTTTTTTATAATGGAGCACCCGTTTGACTTGAGTAGAACTTGAGTTTTACTGCATCCCCAGTCATAACATGGATGTAATAATTATTAGCAATTTCTAGTGTATTTGTAAAATTACTCTAATACTGTGGGATTATTTGCTGAAATGCTTTGGATTATTTGCTGAAAGGATCTTTAGAAATGCCAAGTGTCACCATACAGAAAAACAATCAGTTAAAATTGCATAAGCCTGCTTTATTTTATCACTGGAGTAAAACAATATGCTGAAACATAAGCTCTTGTTCAAAGGATCATTTTAAACAGCATTTCTGAAAAAGTCTTTAGGTTTGGAGTTTTCCAAAATGATCAGCACTTTTCTGCTGCTGGAGCCAAAGGTAAATCTCTTATGAGTCAGGCAAATGCTGTGTGATTTTATTTATTTTTTTTCAGCATCCCACTCCAAAGAACTTACTCAATCTCTTCCCAAACCACAACAGAGCTGAAAAAAGAAAGTAATCACAGAATTTGTTGAGGAAAAAGGCTTAACTGGGTTTTGTGCCCTAAAATCTACTAATTAGAGTGTTTCTGATTCCTGAAATCAGAGCAGAAGATGTGAATGATGTCACTGTGAGCCGATTTTTAGTGTGTGCTGATCCCTTTGATACAGGGCAAAAGCATCATGAGGTTTGTCAACAACATCTTTTTTTTAACAGGAAAGACGGGGATTTTATTTTTTCTTTGGTGCACCTTGATATCAAACTACCTGTGTGACATGCAAATAACGCAGTGGGTTTGAAAGCAAAGAGTATAACTACACTGGGCATGGCTGGGCCATTTCCTTCTGAACTGGGAAACTGTGGCTGGGTTCTGGATCATTAGATAATACAGGTGCTCTCAGAGGATTCTTCATCAATATCTGTTTTTTTCACTACTAATGAAGGAGCAAAAGTCCCCTCCGTTGACAGGTAAAATGAGCAATTATGAATCATAGTTGTATCTTTTTACTGCTTTTGGAGACGGCAATGTCCTTTTACAAGAACAGCTTTCTTCTAAAATAGATCTCCTGAGGATCTTGGAAGAAATGATGTGGATCTTGGTGCAGGATATAAAGATGTATCATAGCTTCAGAGGTTACAAATGAGAAACAGGTCATGGGATTGGCCTGCTTAAAAGCAAGCGTTTAACTTTTGGACATCTACAGCAGAAACTAGCCATCTGTGCTCCTTGAGAGTCACTTCTGGAAATAGGCACTTTCTAGAGCACAGCCCACATGTTTTTTTAGATGTCCCTCTTAGGGTGAGATGACTCATAAGTCAACTGCCTACACAGGGGCTGACGAATCCCACCCTTTCCACTGATGACTCCAACACATCTTCCAAACACACAGAAAGAAGTTATGCATGCTGCCTCCCTCCTGGCAACGTGCTACTTCTCCCTTGCAGAGCTGATTACTTGAATCAGGGACAGTTAATCCTCTTGGTTTGTTCTCCAGCCACTTGCTGTTGGATGTCCTTCTGACTCTTCCAAACCTCAGGGATTTCCAGGCCATCCAGAAAATAAGCAGAATGGATAGAGTCATAGAATGATTTGGGTTGGAAGGGACCTTTAAAGGTTATTCAGTCCAATTCCCCTTCAGTGAGCAGGGACATCTGTAACTACAGCAGGTTGCTCAGAGCCCCAGCCAACCTCACCTGCAATGGTTCCAGGGATGGGGCACTGACCACCTACCTCTCTGGGCAACCTGGGTCAGGGTCTCACCACCCTCATGGTAAAAAATGTCTTCCTTCTCTCTACTTTAAATCTCCTCTCTTTTAGTTTAAAACCATCACTCCTTGTCCTCCTGCAACATGCCCTGATGGAAAGATTGTCCCCATCTTTCTGATGGGCCCCTTTAAGCACTGAAAGGTCATAATAAGGTCTCCCTGGAGCCTCCTCTTCTCCAGGCTGAACACCTTCAACTCTCCCAGCCTGGCCCCCCAGCAGAGAGGTTCCAGCCCTTGGATCATTTTTGTGACCCTCAAAACAAGAAACATACCAGTTGATGAAGACAGTTTAAAGTGAGTGGAAGGTTGCCTGAGGCTGAGTGACCCTGCCCACCAAAGTATGTCTTAGCTGCTGTTGCTGCTGTTCAGAGCTGATCCACTTGAGTGCAACTCGGGAAGCCTGTCAGAGCTGTTTGCCCCATTTGTAATCCCACATAATCAGGTCTCCCGAAGGTTTCATCTCCCCTGGTGGAAAGCATAAATATGTAAGCAGAAGCTATCAGCGCATGTGTGGGGGGTCCCAAAGTAATAAGGAATCACGCTGGTCCAGATGGTGTAACCCTGAATCTGGTAACTGCAGTGGGATTATATTCAGTTCCTTTGGATAAGATTGGTCTCTTTTCCTCATTAAAAGTAACAATATAGTGGTTCATTCCTTTTGTTTTCAAACCAAGCAGTAAATTTTGTCTGAATAGATGCGTGTGTGTGAGAGATGTTATCCATGTTCAACATTTAAGAGGAGCCTGACTCGCAGCAGATATATAGATAACACCCTGGATAACTGTCTTCGCAACCAGAACCAGGCTCTGGTGTTGGTAATTGATGTAGCAAACTCACTGAAGCTGAGGCAGAAGAGAGGAACAAAAAAAATCACCACTCCAGGCTCTTTGAGTAACACCCAGACTAGTGATCTGTGCTCTCTTTCTCTCAGTAGGACTTGGCTTTTGAAGAGGGATTGCACTGAGCAGTTAGCATTGCCTGCTGCTGAGGAACAAATTATTTAAGCAGGGAAGCTGCTGAGGACATGTGACTGAAATGATTAAGAAAAAAAAAATAAATAGAAAAAGGTGAAAAAAAATAAAAATCCTCAAATTTAAGGGCTGGAAGAACTTTCTTAATCACGTAGCAAGGTGGTCTCCCTAGGAGAAGCAGTAAGTAGAAGCTTGTATCAATTATTTCAGTTTGATCTTTTCTTGACCTTGTCAGGAGACTTTCAGTCTCCTGTGACTTCCTGGGATGGCGTGCCCAGACCTCATCCAGACAAGGAGTCAGGACTCAGCAAGGGTGCACACTAGGATCTGAGAGTGGGAAGTACTGTTGGATCCCACAGTCTAGACGTAGCTCCAGGGAAGATTTCCCTTGTTTTGGGGTTGGTTTTTTTGTTCATTCCTCCCCCCTTCTTTCTCCTTTTTGCATCTTGTGAACTCCGAATTGATTTCTGCAATTTACCTAGGCACTTGTGCTGGGTGTCAGTGACCAGTGGGGGGAATGTGGTGTGTTGATCTCACAATGACCTTTGAAGGAGAAAACACTTACAAAGTCACTCTAATTTCACACTGATTGTATGCAAGTGTAATTTTGCCAGTGTTGGTGGAGATGCAACAACAGGTAGGATGGCATGGAGACAATTAACAGAAGACAACAGATGACCAAGTAGATTTCTGGGTTTCTCATCTCTGAGATGAGTGCAGGAAAAGTGAAGTTAGAAAACAAGAGTTTTTTTTGTTTTTGTGTCTTTTTTATTATTTATTGTAAAAGAGTTAATTGTCCTTAGGATGTACAAGTGCAAAAATACTCTAGGAAACTCCGCTGAGGCTGGTGAGCTCTTAGATTCAGGTCAAACCATGAGGTCTGGAGGTGTTTCTCTCATAGCTGTGCCTGGGAGAGGTTTGCTTGTGTTCAGGGATCCATCCTCTTTGAAACCAATACCTTCATCTTACTGCACCCGTATTGAACTAGAAGCTCCTATGATGTGCTAATGCCCAAGTTACTAAAGCACTGGCAGCCTTTTTTTCCCAGTGCATGTTTAGTGTGGGCAGATAAAGCCAAGCCATGGCAAGCAGCAAAAGTGAGGAGGATTCTTCATTTACATTTTATTTTCTCACTGCAAGCTGAAGAATAATATGAAACATGTTGGTTTTGTGTGATGAAGGAAACAGTGCAAGGGCCTGGCAGCTGAAGTTTTGAACCAGCCATTTAAAAACAAAAGAAGAGCAACCCCACAGCTTGTCTTTTGCTGGATACTATCCACAGTCCTCCGTTCAACCTTATATGTTGTGGGCTATGCATCATAAATGGTAAAAATATCTAGCTGTGCTTTCCTCACTTGTGTTCCCAGGCAGCTGGAGGCTGGATAATAGTATGCCATTAAATATAGTAAAAACTCCCAGCAGTGCCAACATAGAGCCATGTGCTCTGAAGAAGTAAAATTGGACCGCTTAAATGTTTTAAATCATTTATCTTTTGGATAGAGAAAGAAAAGAACTCTTTTAAGTAGCACTGACTATCATGTTCTCCAACCAGAATAAACAGCCAAGATCTTCTGGCACAGGAAGCTGAAAGTAAATTTGATCTTTGGTGTAATAAGATTAACAGGTTAAAAGCTTATTCTGCTATTTCTAATAGACTAGCATCATCTCCAGCTATATATGGCAAAGTGCAATTAAACAATTAAAACCTCCCATTGATATAAATGCATGGGTAGAACTAGTGACAGAGCTTCTACCTCTAGGGTAGGGTTTCTTCTTAAAATCTCTTCTTCCACTTTTTACTTATATTTCTCTCATTGAAACATGTTCACACTGTGTAAGCAAGTGAAAATTTACCCTTTATGCATGCAGTGGCTGAGGAGAATCAGCCAGTGTCATTGCAGAATGGTTTCTGAAGCATCTCACAGCTATGTCAAAGCTTATTTGACATCTAAATCCCTTGTGCTTTAAAAAGCATGTTGAAAAAATGCCACCTTCCCCATGGATTTTTGTCCCGTCAGAAAAGTGGTCAGATTCAATTATAGCCACTTTGATTTTTTACTTATTCCAGGAAAGCTGAAATTGGTACAAATGCTGTGATCCTTGAGGAAAAAACATGACTTGAGCATAACTATTTTTTACTTAGTCTTCAAATCCTAGATAAAAGCAAAAGCTTTCAGAACTGTAGGGCGTCTTGCCAACAGAAGGCATTTCTTATAATGAAGATTATATATATACATGCCAACTTTTCACAACTTTATCTTGTTTTTTCCCTAGCACCTTCTTCCCCCCCCAAGTCAATGCAGTTTGAAAAAGCTCAGGAATTATTTTTTCCTTTGTTGAAACTACCCCACCTCCATTAATCAGTTTGACCTGCTTTCATTGGAATATGTAAAGTGTAAGTCAACAGTGGGGAAATGATAATTAAATCCTCATTTTATCACAGACTTTTGGGCTTGGATGACAGGCGTTTCCCATCTGCTACTCCAGAGAGGGGCCAGAATGGGGGAAGGCAACTGAAAGACTGCATTGCACAAGGGTCTGTTTTTCCCTGTCAGTTGACCCATGCCTGGCTGCAGGGTTGAAGGGATCACAGGCCCAGTCAAAACAAAAGTGGTCTTCATAACTGTAACCATTATGGAGGAGTTTGTGTTTCCTCAGCATTGCAGCCTGGCGTACTGCAGGGGCATGGAGCCAGGCGGGACATAAAGCGGTTCTCCATATGTCCCAGGAAACTTGACTATGGGTAGCAGCTGCTTTGAACTGGCCAATTCCCATCTGGGAATGTTGGGGACTAGGACACAGGCTGTACCCTGAAAAAGAAATACTAGTTTAGTCAAAACATCTACCAAAAGTACTTGAAGGTACTTGCCACTTGCAGCCTGTCTTTGTAGGGAGCAACAATGGGGACTTGGGGTAGATGGTGGAGGAAGCTCCCTGATCACTGAGGTGAAAGCTCAGTGCTAATGTTACCTTGCTCGCTTCCCAAATTCATGGGCACACCATTGCTCTGAAGGCTCCTTCAGAAAGCTCTGTTCACAGGGAACGTGCCTGTGTGTTTACTGAGAGACACATGGGGGTTTTAGGGTATGAAGGGAGTTACCTCTCCGGTTTCTCAGCCTTTGGAGCTGTCAGTCTTTCACGTGGAATTGCCTGTGATCTCTTGTTGAGTGTGAAAAAGTGCTTTGACCTGGAAAGACTTTCTATTCTTGTGCCTACAATCTTGATTATATTTCACTTTTAGGGCACTCACTCCGAGAAGGACATTGAGGGACTGGAGTCCATCCAAAGAATGGCAACAAATCTGGGGAAGGGTCTAGAGCACAAGTCTGGTGAGGAGCGGCTGAGGGACCTGGGCTTGTTCAGCCTGGAGAAAAGGAGGCTCAGGGGCTCTCAACAACTCCCTTACAGGAGGTTGGAGCCAGGTGGGGGGGGTCAGTCTCTTCTCCCAAGGAACAATCAACAGGACAAGAGGAAATGGCCTCAAGTTGCACCAGGAGAGGTTTAGGTTGGACCTGAGGAACAATTTCTTCCCCTCCAGGGTTGTCCAGGCCTGGCCCAGGAATCCCAGGGCAGTGGTGGAGTCCCCATGATCCCTGGAGGGGTTTCAAAGCCATGGAGATGTGGTGCTGAGCGACATGGTTTAGTGATGACCTGGCAGTGCTGGGTTAACAGTTGGACTCAATCTTAAGGATCTTTTCCAACCTAAATATTTCTATGATTCTACGATTATCTCTTTAGGAGCTGGTACAAGAGTCCAGACTGGAAGAGGTTTGCTTGTGTTCAGGGATCCATCCTCTTTGAAACCAACACCTTCTTCTTCATCTTACTGCACCCGTATTGAACTAGAAGCTCCTATGATGTGCTAATGCCCAAGTTACTAAAGCACTGGCAGCCTTTTTTTCCCAGTGCATGTCCAGACTCTTGTACCAACTCATGAGGTGCAAATGATGGGATTTGTGAGTGGACATTAGAAGCATTGGCTTTGTTATTTATGAGTTAATAGCACTATTCTTACAAATGATGCATGTATAGATGGCTGGTTGCTTAGCAGAAACATAGTCCAAAAGCCAGACCTGCAAATAAGACCAAGTTACAAAGAGTAGTTCTATTTCTGTGGCTAAAGCTCTGTGCTTTTCAGTGAATTCCATTGTAGAGTACCTCTACAAACAGTATATTTCCGCATTTTGTGAGAGATTAGAATTCCCTGGTGGTCCAGTTTCTCTCTGCATAGAACAAGAACACTCATTGTGTGGTCCACACATAAACCCGCACTTACCTGAATATAAATTGAAACCTGTATTTTGGGTTGTTTTTATTTTCCCATGCAACCAGTACTCTCTTGTCAGTAATCGGAGTTACACAGAAAATGAAACTGAAAACCAGTAAGAATTTTATATCATGAAATGTAGTACTTGTTCTGTAGAGGGCTTAGCCAAAAGTCTTAGTGAAGTAACGAAACAGTAAAGAAAAAAACCCTCAAGGAAAACAAGTCATGTCACTATTTTATTCTTTCTCCTCTCATTCATCATTTCTAGAGGTAGGTTCATTGGCAGATTTCCAGAAATCTGCCTTCTTAAAAGCTGCATTGTTCTGTTCCTACCCTTGTAATGCTTTTCAAAAGCTCTTTAGTAGTAGAGAACCAACAAACATCCAAATGTTATGTTTCTTTCTCTGTTTCTTAGAAGCAACTTTCAGACGAACATATTTTTTAGAAAATATGCAAGATACGAACCTGAATCACTTGAGACAACTCAAAGATGCTCATAGGCAAATATGACAAGATGCATATGTGATATAAACTTAATAACTGCCTCTCAGTGACTTGTGGTTAGTGATAAACTGATGGTCCCCCTCTTGAATTTTAGTGTACTGGTATTTTCATTAGTAGATGGCTTTATTTAAATAACATTATCAATGAAATTATAATGCAAAAATGAAGTTATTGTATTATGGGCAGGATTCAGAAACTTGCAGCCACGGCTTAGAAAAGTCACGCAAATGTTGCGTAGGACTTCTGCTGTTTTTTCAACTATCAGGTTTAAATCTAGATATTATTTCTAACAGGGTAAGATTTTTCTTGATGAAAGAAAATGTGATTTTCCAGCTGGGACAGAATATGTTAGCTAACTACTGCGTGCCTTCTCCGGGTGAGACAGGCCCAGTTCCAGCACTATTTCAGTAGACAATATTCCTGTTGCATCTGCCTGTAGGGGCTAAACCTTTCACAGACAAAATTGCCATTCAAACAAATGCTTGTTTGTTTATGCAAATACAGTCACATGTGTGCACAATTGTTAGTTCTGGCTACGTATGCAGGGAGAAAAAGTTGTCCAGGAGGAAAGCCTAGATTTACAGATCAACCATTAGGCTTTCTCTATAATAACAGATAAGATGTCACCTTTGTGTTGCAAGAAAACAAGAAGTACTTGGAGTGTGTATCTGTGTGCAAGGCACTTTTATCTCTCTCTCTCTTCTTCCCTGTGAATTTTGCATCCATTGGCCAATTTCAAAACAATTAGGAAACAGGTCAAATTGATTGACATTTAATTCCCTATGTATGGATGTTGGCTAAGGAGATTCTACTGTGATACTCACTTAGGAAAGAGGCATCAGCACAACCTTATCCTCCCTTTCAAGGTGTATTCATTCAGGGGAATATGTCCTCAGGAGAGAGACTGAAAGAACTCATGTGTTAGAACTTCCATGGTGGACTTGACAGTGCTGGGTTATCCATGGTACCTGATGATCTTAAAGGTCTCTTTCCACTTGAATGATTCTATGATTCTATGAAATTGCAGCATTTAGACAGCCATCCATGCCCCAGGGAGAGCAAAACTTACGGTTTTTAGCATGAGATATTGCTGTTGACCTCTAACTCTAGGCCATGTTACTTCTAATCTTGCATAGGAAGTGTCTTTGTGGTCACAGCTACAGGAGATAAGCCCTTTCCACTTCATGAGGTTCCCAGAGCTGCTGTGCCCCCACAGCCAACACCTCTGAGGTACTTTCAGCTCCATTTTTCACTGCAGGGGCACTTGTTTTAGTAATAGGGACTCATGGGAAGTAGCACATCAGACTTTTACTGTTCCTTTGCTGTCATTTCTGAACTGCTGCTGAGGATGGTCAAGGTGAGGTCACAGCAACAACCTCCTCTGATGGGAAGTTTCTGGAGAGACAACATGGAAAATAAGCAACTATCAGTCTAAACTTTACCAGTCAGTAGTTGGTGACTGAAGGAGTTGAAAGACCCCAAAGACTTTTGGAACTACATTGTAAGGAAAATAAGGGTTGTCCTATGAAAATAAAGAGAGTATTCCAGTGCTTGCATATTTCTGGCAGATTTTCATTCAGATGCAGAAGAAAAAACAATTCTGCCTGCCCTGAACTTCCTGAAGAAACCTCTGCTTCTTAGCACCTCCTGTGAATTCACATCTCCAGAAGCCAAAATTAACTTAGTATAAAAAGATGCAAATATCCCCCCCGTCATGATTAAATGAGACACTGCAACCAGGGGGGGAAAATTCCCTCTTGTCCATTTCCCTTAGACTACAAATACCTTGCATCTCCCCTTTGACCCTCTGTGTGTCTCTTCAGTGTTAACACCTATTAATGTTTATGGGGCATTGACATAATTTTTAATAAGGTATCAGACCAAAGCAGTGCTAGAAAAATCGACCTTGGAGACCCGTGTCTGGGTCAACTTAACTCTGAGCTCTTCTGAGTGAACCATTTGGGGGTGGAAGAAAAAGTGTCTTTATTTTATTCTTTATGGACAGAGCCTTTGGAAGTTTGAATCTATCATTTTAGGTCCTCTGGGTACATTGTGTAAAAACACACAATTCCTTAACAAGGAATTACTCTCTCACTACAAAGAGATTGGCCTTGATGTTAGGACAACCAGTCATCAAACGCTAACTCATGGTATTTTAATTTATGGATCCTATAGGCTGTAATCAACTTGTTGCACATGGTAGCACTGGAATGCTGCCCCTTTTTAGAAATAATAACTACTTCACCCATGGAAAGTCATTATGTTTATAACAGCTCAGAGATAGAAACTGGGACGTCAAAGATTATTGGAAAGACACCTCCAGAAAAGGCCTCCACTTTTTCTTTCCCTTGAAAATGGTTCTGAAAGCCCATAAAATTCTGTGGCTTTCGCCAAATGACTTGTGAAATAACCACCCACAACTGTAGTTAAGAAAAATTACATACTACTGCTGGCACTCACATTGGCCTGATGAGATACAGTTAATGTGAAATCACCAAGTCTTTGAAAAGATGAACTTGTGCATCCTGAAAGAGCATGACACATGTTTTGGAGGAACAAAGGATCATTGCCACCAACAACTATTGAAAATAAGGAATATTGAATAGATTTCTGGGATTGTATCTGAAACTAGAGGTGATCTGCTTCAGATCGCTCTGGCATAACAACAGAATGTCGTATGCACAATATAGAAGCTCTCTTGCTTGAAGAAACTCTGTATAGAAACTCCAATCCCAGGCAATGCTCCAGGCTTGGGGAAGAGTGGCTGGAAAATGCCTGGCAGAAAAGGATCTGGGGGTGCTAGTGGACACATGGCTGAACATGAGCCAGCAGTGTGCCCAGGTGGCCAAGAAGGACAATGGCATCCTGGCCTGGATCAAAAACAGTGCATCCAGCAGGAGTAGAAAAGTGGTTGTGCCCCTGTACTGGGCACTGGTGAGGCCACAGATTGAGCACTGGGTTCAGTTTTGGGCACTGCAAGATAAAAAAGACATTGACGGACAAGAGCGAGTTCACAGAAGGGCAACAAAGCTACTGAAGGATCTGGAGAAAATGTCTTATGAGGAGCAGCTGAGGGACCTGGGGTTGTTTAGTCTGGAGAAGAGGAGGCTGAGAGGAGACCTTATTGCTCTCTACAGCTACCCAAAGGGAGGCTGTAGTGAGGTGGGTGCTAGTCTCTCCTCCCAGGTAACTAGGGATAGGACAAGAGGAAATGGGCTGAAGTTGCACCAGGGGAGGTTTAGGTTGGATATTAGGAAAAATTTCTTTCCTGAGAGAGTGGTGAGGCCTTGGAACAGGCTGCCCACAGAGGGGGTGGAACCACCATCCCTGGAAGCATTCAAAAAACTTGAAGATGTGGCATTTCAGGACATGGTTTAGTGGTCGTCATAATGTTTAGTAGACAGTTGGACTTGATGATCTTGAAGGTTGTTTCCAACCTTAATGATTCTATGATTCTATGATTATTCTGTGGAGAGGACCAAATTATAGTTTAAATTGTGCCTTGGTAGATTGTGATGTATATTTAGGACTCCCTTTATATACCAGAAGCTCAAGATGTGAATGAAAGGTTTATACAAGTAGCAAAGCTGAACTATGGAGGATCTTTACTTACAGAACTGTAGTGTAGCTCCTTAGTGGTGACCTGGCAGTGCTGGGTTAACAGCTGGACTTGATGATCTTGACGGTCTCTTGCAACCAGAACAATTCTATGATTCTGTGATTCTTTTTTGTGTGTTCGTTTTGTTAGAACTATGAGTTGGAGACTATATCTCTTGAGAGGAGACCTTATTTTTTGGGGTCTTTTTTTCTTTCTCTGTGTTCTTCCATTGTTTTTCTGATCTCTCATTTTTGCAGCCTTCCCAATCAGCAGTAATGTGTTACAGGCTCCATGGTTGTTTCAGGAAACCAGTGCCATCATCTGACACTGATCGGCTACATCAAGGATAAAGGTGATTGTTTGACATCTTGTTGTCTGAGGTTCATGCCACCAGCTTGAGGACATGAGTAGAAAAATGGAGGAATTTCAGTTGATCTGCTGCCCTTAGCGCTTTCTTTTTTTTTTCCCTTCAAAGAAGTTACCTTTATGAATATCTTTTTTTCTTTGAAACTCCTCTAAAACATGGATTGTCAAATTCTGCAGTGCATTAAATGTGCCTAGCGTGTCATACATAAGCATAGCACGTGGTTGTACTTATTAACCTTATTAATAGAAGAGAGTGGAAAACAAGCCTTGTGTACAACACCAGCACAGATGGCCACCCTCAGATGAATTCACTGCCAGGCTGTTACCAAGTACCTCACAGTTGTTTGCTCTTGCCTGGCATGCCTGGGACTTTCTGGCAGTGATAGGAAGATGCCTTTTTGATTTCCAGGTATAAAACTGGAAATTGGTAGCTAACATTTTCCTATATGTGTCATTTATGTGGGAGCTGCCTCTCTTCTGATTTCTTTTTTTTTGCCAGTGTGTTTAGCAGCTGGCAGAATATCTACTTGCTCACTGTTTGAGAAGTGGAAATCACAGACTGGTTTGGGTTGGAAGGGACCTTTCAAGGTCATCCAGTCCATCCCCTTACTGTGAGCAGGGACACCTGCAACTAGAGCAGTTTGCTCAGAGCCCTGGCCAATCTCACCTGCAATGGTTCCAGGAATGGTGCAGCGACCACCTCTCTGGGCAACCTGGGCCAGAGTCTCACCACCCTCATGGTAAAAAATGTCTTCCTTCTCTCTTCTCTTCTATTTTAAGACCATCACCTCTTATCCTGTTCCAACAGGTCTCCCTGGAGCCTTCTCTTCTCCAGGCTGAACAACCACAACTCTCCCAGCCTGGCCTCCCAGCAGAGGGGTTCCAGCCCTCCCAGCCTTGCTGGGCCTCCTCTGGCCCTGCTCCACCAGGTCCCTGTCTCTGCTGTCCTGAGGACCC
>WUAM01000004.1:6037194-6057181 GCA_024336885.1 Actenoides hombroni
GGTTTGGTTTTGTTCTGTCATTTTGTTTTTCTCTATTTTAAAAAAAAATAATAATAATTCCTTTACATTTTATGAAGCTGGTACCACAACCTTAACAACAACCTTGTTGTCTACAGACAACAACAATGACGAAAAACGCCAAAGGAGAAGGGAGTCCTGTTGGGATGGGAGGACAACAAAGACAAGTTTGGTTGTTTTGGGTTTGGTTTTTTTTTTCAAGTTTTTATTAGGACCTCATGATGTACACATGAAAAATTAATTTCAGAACATGAACTGCTCTTCAGATGGCGCCGTTTAAATCTGGAGGATGTTAACATTCCTGTGGCATGACAAAGGTCCGCCACCCCCTGTGTTGATACTCATGCTGCTCAAAGGGGCAATAACATCTAAGGATGAACAGAGGCCGTGGCACCAAATCCTGCTTGAAGGCTACTCTCACAGCTTTATCTTGGGATTTTCTAACATTCCTCGTCAGGGTCAGTTTGCCCTGGAGGGCTAGGCTGTGTGGCTCTAGCTCTTTGCAGGGCTTCAGCTGTTTCGCCATTTGCACACATCTGGATGTATGCTTTGGCAGAGAGGATAACTGGTGGTAGAGGAGGAAAGGCAGTGGGAAAGTGCCCCAAAAGTATGGAAAAGGAGGTTTTGGTGCTGTTTTAACAATGGCTGTTGTATTCAGGTGACATTATGGAGAAAAAGCATAACCTGTTTGTATGGAGAAATCCATCTGCAGGTGCCTCCATGCTGGTGTGAATGGATCACTGGAAGATGGTGATGGTATGCAGTGGCCAGGTGACAGCAGGCAGTGGGAGGCACTGGGCTTGTGGCTACTCCAGCCCTTTGGGCAGCAAGGTGTGAAAACCATCTCTGTGGTGTCTGCCTGGCGTTGTGTCTTACCTGCTTAAGAGGATATGAGCAGGGAGAACGTGTGAGATTCACTTGGACAATGTACCCCTGGAAAATGCACAATCTGCCCTATGCTCTTAACAGCAAAGAAAGCAGCAACAAAACTGAGCTGTCTTATTTCCCCATCTTTTCTAAAATGCCATACTGCTGGGGAGGCCACTGTAGCCCTGCCCTTTCCCCAGCCCTGCTGTACACCTTGCAGGCAGCTCAGAGGAGCTGGGACCTGGGGGTAAGCATCCTCCTCGGCTTTGCGGGGAGGTGGCAGCTCTCGTGCTGCTGGAGAGGCACCAGGAGAGTAGAGCAGGGGCCATGGAACTGGCTTGTCATCTGCTTTTCCATCTCTGCTTTGCTGCTTAACCCCTTGCCTCTCCTCGTAAAAACAAACACACGCAGCCTGACTTCCAGGTGCTTGTGCTGGTTAAATGCCCATCGCAGCAAAGGCAGCCTGGGGAGGGCTGGGGCTGTCTGCAGGCTAGGCAGGAAAGGGGCTTTTCTACCCAGGACACCAAGCTCTGCAGTCGATATGTAGCCCGGGGCCTGGACTAGCACACATGTGGCTCCGGAGCTCCCTACAGAGCAGTAATGACCTTTGGATCTGTAGCTCCAGTGTCCCCAGTCCTGGTGCTTTCCCATCTGGTTTCTGCTATTCCCGTAAATCCCTGCTGGCTGTCTAATAGTTTCAATGGAGCTGAGGTCACTTTGACTCGCCAAATGTCGCCGCTTCTAAACTGGAACCAGACTGAGCTGAGGGCAGTGTTTGTGCTGGGAGGGTGTGTGTGGGTGTGTGTGTATGTATGTGTAGCAATGACAGTGTCCTACGACTCCTCATCAGATGTTGATCTCAAGCCGAAAGCCTGAGCTCAAGGTTGACTTTGTGCTAGGGTCAGTCTGTGGAGCACGCTTATGAACATGCCACCGAGTGGACTGTTTTTTCTTTAGATGTGGGATTTATGCCAAAATCCTTAAATATTTTGGGGTTTGTTGTTTGGGTGGTTTTTTTGGTGTGTGTTTGTATGTACATACTGCTTGTGCATACCTAAAGCTGCCTGACTTGCCCAGACTTTGAATTACCCCGTCCCTGGGAGGCATATGCACAAGCGCCCAGTATCTTAGTAAGCAAAGAAATTTCTATACATCTTTAAGGTCAGCAAAAGCTGAGAACAGATGATTTCTGACAACTGCTTTACTTGTAGATCTGTCAGTAGCACTATGGCTCTGTGGCCAGTTAAGTACTACTGAAACAGCCCTCCCAGCCTGGCCATGCTTCACTTTGGGGCTCTGGCTTCATCATGCTGTTTCTGAGCGCAGCCTTTAAGCCAGGAGAGCTGCCTCAGAAAATGCTGCACAGCAGGGCTGTGCTCTTTGAGGACAGAAGACTTGAAGTTGCTTTTCTATGAAAAAAAAAAAGAAAAAAGTGGTAGTGTTTTTCGCATACCCCCTCACTCACTTCTTTTTTTTTTTTTTTTATTCTTCATTTCCCCCCCGCTTCCTTTCCTCCTAAGAAAGAAACAGGGGAAAGTTTATGGGAGAAGAGTGTTTGCTGAGCTTGTGCAAAGCAATGACAAATGACAGCTGGAGAAGCATGACAAGGCATGTAAACTGGAGCTAATGGAAACCTATGTGCCAGCTGAGTGTTTATTCAGGCCTGTCATTGTCAACAGAGACTCCTTTACAAGACAGGTATTGTTTGTAGTAACAAGAGCACCATGAAGGGGAATGTGGCTTTGAATTCTATGAATTCACCTTTTAAAGCAAATTAAAAAAAAAAAATCAATAAATCCTTAAGTCATCCTTACATGGAATAATGTAGTGTCTTGCACTCTTCTTGTCGGTACTGTTGAACCTATGCTGCTGTCCCAGCGTACGTATCCAGTTTCTTACCTTGGAGCTGTCTCTCTTGATATCACTCACTGAAGGAGGGTCAAAAAAAAAAAAAAAAATAGGAACAGTGCTACGTGTCCCAACCTTTTCCCTCTACAGAACAGAAGGAAAGACAGTTTGTTGTGCAGACAGTCACACTTACTCTTCTGGCTTTTCAGCAAAGTGCCTCTTGGCTACTCAGACAATAGTAAGAGTTCATTTTTGAATAAAATTCACTGACTGGCAGCCATTTAGGCAAAATCCATTCAAACTCTTATACGTGGCATAAACAAAGCACTAAATCTTGTGTCAAGGATGGATTGGGATGCACTGGATCCATTCAGTGGGAGAGTTTTGCTGATCTTTGAATTTCTGACATATGACTTTTTGCCCTTCTTAAAAAATAGAAATATCCTACAGTTGTGGAGTTCTCCTGACTTTATGGATCTATATGGATACTGGTGAACTGGACACCATTTTACTGAGGCTGGGAGCTCACTGGATTTGAAATAGGATTAGGTACTTAATATGAGTAATAAACTTAATCCACAATAGGCAATTTAAAATGGCATTCAGGGTTTGGCTATCAGATCTCCTGAGTTGCATCATGGAGAAATGAGTGTGTAATGGCACACACTGAAACTTGGGATCACTCTATTTCACTCTGGCTTTCAGAGACAGGTAGTTAATTTCATCATGCCTCAGTTTCTTGTACTTTAAATAAAATCCACTCTCACCAGTACGTCCCTCAAAAAAGATATTGTGAAATTTAATCACCCATAAAATTCTTGGAGATCTTTTGGAGATAAGAACGCTTCAGAGATCTACATCTCTGCAAGGAATCATAGAATGCTTTAGTTTGGAAGAGACCTTTAAAGGTCATCTAGTCCAACCCCCTGCAGGGACCAGGGACATCTGCAACTAGAGCAGGTTGCTCAGAGCCCTGGCCAACCTCACCTGCAATGGTGCCAGGACCATCTCTCTGGGCAACCTGGGCCAGGGTCTCACCACCCTCATCATAAAAAATGTCTTCCTTCTCTCCACTCTAAATCTCCCTCTTTTAGTTTCAACCCATCACCCCTTGTCCTGTCACAACAGGCCCTGCTCAAAAGATTAACTCCATCTTTCTGACAGACCCCTTGAAGTCCTGAAAGGCCACAAGAAGATCTTCCCAGAGCCTTTTCTTCTCCAGACTGAACAACCCCAACTCTCCCAGCCTGGCCTCCCAGCAGAGGGGTTCCAGCCCTCCCAGCATTGCTGGGGCTCCTCTGGCCCCACTCCAACAGGTCCCTGTCTCTGCTGTGCTGAGGAATCCAGAGCTGGTATTAAATGGTGAACATTTCTACGCAGTGAAGTTTTGAGCTGGGAGAGAGGAGTCCTGACACAAATGCTGTTTCTTCTTCCCTGGTTCGCTGGGTCTTCTACAGCAATCGCTGCTGTGCCAGGGTGCCAGTAAGACTCCCTGCGCAGTCTGGGTGGAGCTGATTTAGAGACAGGTGTGGATGTGTTAGGGGGTCTGACTGATGAGCCAGCAGACCCCACCCCGAAAGTTACTTCATTCCTGAAGCTGTGGGAAGACAGTCCTGCAGTATGCTATTGGAGATAAAGTTTTAATCTCTCCTGTTTTCCTTGGCAGGCCTGGCTGGGCACACAGGGAATGTGTTCAAGTCATTTCTGCATGTGGCACTTTTGTGCAGCTTCGGGAGGACCTTACTTAACAGGCTCTGCTCTTGAGTTCACCAGAAACAGCACCAAATTTGTGAGCCTCTTGGGAGCTTAATTCACTGTTATTTGGAAAAAGGCCTGCTGCTGGTCATAAGGTCTTCTGTAGAGAAGCTTTGAGTGTTGGCTGTTGAAGTCTTTGAAGCAACTGAAGAGGTAAAATGTAAGAAGCTGCTTCTGAAAGTATGTGGAAATGGGACAAAATTATATATTTGAGTAAATCTAAATCAGGGACAGAACGTGCAAAGCAGTTTAAGCCAGAGCAACAGTGAGCCATGGATGGTGGAAGACATGCTCTCAAATGTTTTCATTTTTCTTTAGCAACTCAAGACACAAGTGAATTGCTGGCATTTGGTTCAAGAAGTACATGGTTAATAGTTGGACTTGATGATCTTAGAATCATTTTGGTTGCAAGAGACATTTATGATTCTCTGCCCAGACGTCTGCAGGCAATGACAACCTCTCTCAGATGCTACCAACACCAGAATACAAACTCTACCAACTGCATCTGTGCTTAAATACCATGCCTGGTAGCAAAGTGCTTGACCAAGGTTCCTGGACAGTGTAGGCAGTAATGAATTGGTTTGTCCATGTTTACACTGGACAGAAATGACCCCCTTGTTAGAAAGAATCATAGACAAAAACAGTTTTTGTAGATTCTGGACTTAAAGCATGCAGGCTGGAAAGACTGTGCCTTAAGTTACCTAAGCTTCCTTTTGCTTTTATTAGGAGATATCTTTGAATTTTACAATGGATTTCTCCTGCTGCCCGTGACTCAGAGCTCTGTGTCTTCAAGCAGCAGAAATGTATCGGCATCGCTCTCCGCCCAAGACCGCCTGCCTGGCCTCACCCAGGGTGTGCTGTTGGGGTGTGTCCCCTGCATGTGTCTCCATGGTCTGTCTCCCCACATGGTCTGGCAATGGAGGGACAGGCAAACCTCACTCAAGGACCAGGCTATGGAGATATACTTGCAAGCACAGCCCCTCTCATTCTGCTGCACTTCTTAAGCTGCTTTGACAGTCCAGAAGGGTAGGACATGCTGCCAGGCATACAAGGACCTGGGGGTGCTTGTCAACAGTCAGTTGAATATAAGTTGGCATGTGCCCATGTGGCCAAGAAGGCCACCAGCATCCTGGCTTGTATTAGCACCAGTGTGGCCAGCAGGACTAGGGCAGGGATCGTCCCCCTGGACTGGGCACAGGGGAGGCTGCACCTTGAATCCTGGGTTCAGTTTTAGGCCCCTTACTCCCAGAAGGACATTGAGGGGCTGCAGCATGTCCAGAGAAGGGCAACAAAGCTGGGGAAGGGTCTAGAGCACAAGTCTGGTAAGGAGCAGCTGAGGGACCTGCGTTATTCAGCCTGGAGAAGAGGAAGCTCAGGGAAGACCTTCTGGCTCCCAACAACTCTCTGACAGGAGGTTGGAGCCAGGTAGGGGTTGGTTTCTTTTCCTAAGGACCGAGTGAGAGAACAAGAGGAAACAACCTCAAGTTACACAGTTGAACTCAATGACCTTAAGGGTCTTTTCCAACCCAAGTGATTCTATGGCATTGCAAGACATCTTCAATAACAAAGATGTGCTTCTCTAAAGATGCTTCTGCTGAAAGGTAAATTTTGTATTAGGTAATTTTCAGGAAACAAATGACAGCAAGTCATTTGTCTCTGGAAGGGTGAAGGCAAAGAAATCCGTGAGTCATTTGAAAGTAATTCCTGTATTTGAAGTGCACGTGAAACAGGAGTCTGGATGGCAAAGGAACAAAGCCTCATTCTTTCATGTGCATTTGCTGAACACCTTGGTGTCTTAGATAAAGGACAAGTATCTTCTAGTGGATTAACATTATGAAAAAGTCAAGATTAAAAAAAAAACCAAAAATTCTCAGCGCAGCTGTATAATCGAAGTTCGACAGCAGTTCAAAAGCTTAGGCCAGTAAGCTGCTAGCCACCAGCTAACTCATGTATTTTATGACAAGGAGGCAGAATGCCAATCATCAGGGCAGCTTAGGGAGGGGGAGGATGAGAGGGCCACGGTGAATAATCAGTGAACTTCAGAGGCAGCAGGGAGGGCTATTAGCGTACTCCCTTGCCCTGTCTGAGAGTGCTGACCTCACTTCCAATCCTGCCTCTCCAGAATACTTCACTTGCAGCGTTGCTCAACCCAGTCAGGCCTGTTTAACAATTTCTTTTTTGAGTTTAGTCTCTTTGAAGAGGCCTTATTTTCTCTTCAGTGACATGAAAGAGATACTGATGTTGATTATCAAAGGCATGTGCTCCAAACCACCAAGCGTCTAATGCCCAAGGGAGGTAATATTATCTCTGCCTTCAACGTTTACATCCTCTCGCCAAGAAAGATGTGGTGGTTAACTAGCACTTTTTTATGTTTTTGTTTTTTTTTTCTTCCTACTAATTTTACACGAGCTATTAATCAGAGGGGAAAATTAACTAATTCTTCGGCTTGTAGGTCATGCTAGGGCAGCACTCTCATCTAGATTAAAAGGAGTGCGGACTGGTGCAAAGTCAGCAGTGCTGTACCTTGCAGCAAGACAGGTTTATGTACTGTCTTTTTACTGTATTGTACTGAGGAAGTTTCCCTTGTATTTTCTCAAAGTCTGCCCAGCGACCACAAACTTCAGCCTAACTGCACATCTGGAGGGCTGGTGACCTCCACCTACTCCTGCCTCTGGGAGGAGTCTGCTTCACCTACCAGGGCAAAGATCAATCAACATCTGCCTGTTCATGCAAAAGGAAAAGCTCTCCTGAAGAAGCAGCTCTTGGGCATTCAGGTTTTGATGATGATGGAAGGCCTGTCTACCAGGCAGCTGTCATTGCCTGAGTTTTTAACCCAGAAATCCTTGAAATGATGCTGTGGGCAGGCAGAACTCAGAGGTAAAAGTAGGAAAGAAGTTACTATCTTAAACGATACTATTGGTCAGGGTTTCTTTCTTCAAGGAAATTCATCTCATTCAGGGCTGTAGAGAGAGTTGTGGCTCAGCTTAATCTCATAAAGAAGTGACAGTCAACACCATTGCTGAAACAAGCATCCTGGCTTGAACCAGCAGTGGTGTGGTCAGCAGGACTACGGCAGGTATCATCCCTGTGGATGCAGACTGGTGAGGCTGAATCCCAAATGCTGATTCAGTTTTGGGCCCCTCACTCCCAGAAGGACAGTGAGGGGCTGGAGCATGTCCAGAGAAGGGCAACAAAGCTGGTGAAGGCTCTAGAGCACAAGTCTGGTGAGGAGCGGCTGAGGGAACAGGGCTTGTTTAGCCTGGAGAAAAGGAGGCTGAGGTGAGACCTTCTGGCTCTTGGCAAATCACTGAAAGAAGGTTCATGTGAGGTGGATGCTGGACTCTTCTAACAAGGAACAAGTGATAGAACAAGAGGAAATGGCTTCAAGTTGTGCCAGAGGAGGTTTACATTGGATATCAGGAAAAATTTCTTCCCTGAAAGGGTTGTCAGAGCCTGGCTCAGGCTGCCCAGGGCAGTGGTGGAGTCCCTATTGCTGGAGGGACTTAACAGATGTGTCGATGTGGTGCTGAGGAACATGGCTTAGTGGTGCCCTGGCAGTGCTGGGTTAACAGTTGGACTCAATCATCTTAAAGGTTTCTTCCAACCAAAACAATTCGATGATTGTAACTTACCTCTTGAAGCCAGGATGGTCATGCAGGTACAACAGCCGGTCCTCTCTGATGCAGTGACTCAAGTCTTGTCCTATCATACGAGCTTTAGTGTACAACAGCAACTATACTGGGCATACATGGTATATATTGTGCTTCGTACTGTAAAGTCCGCAGTCTAGACTCAGTGGTTCAAGAGGTCTCTTCCAGCTTTGTGTCAATTAAGAGTAGACAAAAGGAGACAGTTTTTTCTTGAGATAGGAATTGAATCCTCTTCTCCTCAACTTGTCTTTTTCTGCAGAACATTTTTACCCCTCACTCTTAATGTATGCTCTGATTTTCAAGATGACACAAGTAAGCAAGCCCAAAAGGATGAAGGAAACTGTTTAGCTCGAGTCAACTGGATCAGCATTTCTTCATCTTCTGCCCTTTCCAGGATCTCAGAAAGAATATTGCATTTGCAAATGTTGTTTGTTTAAAGGACTCAGACAAGTCCACACTTAGTGATTTCAAGGGACTGTGTGCATTGATAATGAAAACAATGGTGAGTGTAGATACATTCAACCAATTTTCAGTTTTTGTCTGAGTTAACGTTTTGGCTGAGGGGCTTTAAGTTGACCAAAATGGGTCATATAAGCAGCTAGATAGATTTATGGCTATTTAAGTAGTTCAGGTACTCTTTTTGAGTTGAATACCAAAAAGTCAAGTGAAGAGGATCTAATCTCTATTCAGTGAAATATGGCGATGTGAGTTTTAATAATCTTTTACAAATAAATCATATCAGGACACTGATTAAACATTTAGACAAGTGTCATTTTAACAGAGGGTTTGAAAACAGAGTGAACATGAACGTCTCTGGTACCAACAGATCCCTTGTATGCGACCATCATCAGTTTGTCTGTTGTTTTTTTTTAATAAATATCATAGAATCGTTTCAGTTGGAAAAGAACTTTAGGATTGAGTCCAACCATTAACCCAACACTGCCAAGCCCACCATTAAACCGTGTCCCTCAGCACCTCATCTACATGTCTTTTAAATACCTCCAGGGATGGCGATTCTGCCATCTCCCTGGGCAGCCTGTTCCACTGCTTAACAACCTTTCAGTGAAGAGGTTTTTCCTCTTGTCCAACCTAAGATGCAAATGCACATGTAATATCTTATGCAATTTTTGGCAGTCGGGTTGGTTGTCTGATCTGCATGTGCTCTTGTTGTGGTGCCAAGCCTGGGGAAGTCTTTGTGCTGCTTCTTTCTGATCCTGCCCTTGCTGTATGCAAACCTTAGATGTCATTCCTTCTCTGTAAGAGCTGACCCCAAATATTTTTTGAGGTTTTTCACAGAAATTATTTTGGTTGAAAAATCAACACTTAGCATGAGACATTCCAACCTTTGCTATTTACAAGCTTTGTCCTTTATTTGGAGTGCAAAATGTAAACAAAAAACCTCCTTTTGCACTCTTGCTTGGTTTTCAGCTCCCACATGGCTACGAGCTAATGAGTAATCCCTTCACAACTGAAATTGCTAATGAGTTTCTACTAGGAAACACAGAAATAACATGTAGGAGCAAACGTTCATGATGAGACTTCACAAAGTGCTTGGATTTTGTCTTCCAGAAGAGGATTCGGCAGCATTTGCCTCAGTCTTAATTACTCCCAGAATGAAAGAGCACGAAATGTGTTCAGACAGTTCAGTTCTAATGGAAACTGATTTTACTCAATAGTGTGTCTGCACATATTAATACATTTTAGGATGACTGTGCTTATTCTGCCAACACGTAGCCCTGAAACAAAGGACAATAGCAGTGGTGTACACAAGCATGTGTGTAAAAAGCCCATACAGATGAGATCTACCCTGGGCAGACAGGAAAAAACCCAGGACCCTTCCCACAGGAAAAAAAAAAAATACAGCTACAGTTTTATCTTGATTTGGAAACCAAGTGTCCTGGCTCATCACCAGCATCAGACTTCTGTTCTTTTATGTTTCAGACTCTGGAAAGTCTAGCCCTGGACCGAGGCCACTGGGTAATAGCTGGAGGCTGCCACTGATCCAGAAAACAGGAGGAATTGACATAATGGCAGGGCTGGGGCTATTGACATAATGGTAGGGCTGGAGCTCACCAGACTAAATCAACCTCTGTTCCTCAGTTGTGACTTGGAGGGAGCCATGGAAAGAGCAAGCAGATAGTCCAGTCTCATGCTGAAACCAGGGCAGGCCTCTAATGGTAAATCCACAAAAGTCCAAAAAAGTCTCAAATGCTGGTTATAAGCTGGGTGATGTGTTTTCCCAACGAGCTCATTTCCCACTAGGAGAGTTGGTCTTTGTTGTAGGATGTTCTTACAGTTCAAATATTCCTCGTTCCAAGCAAAGGGGAGTAACTTGGCCTCATTTTAGTGTGGTGTGTTACAAATAATACCTAGATGTTTTCTGCTCCAGGTTATTCTGCTTGTGTCCTCATGTGTGCATAAACTCTGATTACTGTACTTTTAAAATCTTTTTTTAAAAAAAATGCACAAATTTTTAACCGCTTTAGCTATTTATCTTGCTTTGGGTTTTTTTAGACTAGCTGTCAACTAAACTGTTAATATCTGTAACTCTTACACTGGCAACGACAGAGCTGTAACAAAAAGTCTACATTTGCAGCACCACTGCTAACAACATACGTATTTGCTCTTGTCATTTGATGAAAAATGAAGAAATTTTCCAACAGGTAAACTGTGCAGTGGCTATGTCCTCGTATCTTGCACAATCTGCTGCATTAAGCCTGTTTTGAAAATGAATACTTTTCAGAGGAGGATTCTGGTTTCAAGGCCAGTAGCTTTATAGGAGTGGAACTTGGTCACACACCAGCGTTTCCATTTTGAGGACATTCGTACCATTTTGATGGGATCTTGTGCTTTATGGGGGAGTTCTGAAACAGTTTCATTTTGGATTTCCATCAATCTGAACACTCAATTCCTCATCTCAGAACTACTAGAATCCATAGATCTTTCACTGTATCCCTCAGGTATAATTGTGCAGACATCAGCCTGCTGTGAGCAGGCTACATGGTAACTACATGAATGCTATGCAGACCATAAAGAAAGGTTGTTAGGAAAGCTGCATTTCTACCTCCATTAGACTGATACGGTCAAAATGCCTCCACTTTTTCATAATTCACTTTGTAGGCAATACACAGATTTTTCCACTGGTCCAGTTTCCACCACTAAATTGAGCCAGTTGGCTGAGTGTCTGTGAATCAGCTGATTAACCACCACTGCCAACACCACCCATTTTGCCAATGCACTGGGTAGCTGTGAGCAATTACAGAGGACCTTTGGGCAGGGTATGATCTTCCCTAGAATGAACTCCTGTTTTGTGGAAGCTCCATTTCAATTTTTTATCTTCTCCATCCCTGTTTCATGTAATTCTTGAGTTCAAAGGATATCTGAACTCTAGGCTGTATTCATCTTTTTCATTATAGTTCTGCCAGTGACCAGCACCCTGGAAAGTGTCTTGTGGAGTTCAAGGGAATGCAGCATTGATGTTTAAAGAAGTCACAGTATTTTATCCTGATGGTGTCAGTTTTCTGTGCTGTGCAATTTTGCTGTTGGTCTACTCAGTATTATTAAACAATGCTCAATTCTTTTATACTCTAGAAGGGACGGTAAATGGGTTTATTTTTTAGCATTTTGAGTTGTTATAAGAAGTGTTGGGGCTAAGTTCATCCTCAGAGAACATACATCCACTGTGCCCTCATGTGCTAAGTTCACAATTGGTTAAGGACATCTCTGCTGCTTAAACTGGATGCCTTCTGTGACCTTAAAATAAGGTAGGCAGTTTCCTCTACTTTTCTTTATTCCTTCCTGAAGCCAGAATTTTTCCTGGGTTTGTTCACATGATAGTAATAATACATCATAATAAATTTCAATTGCAGTGCTGCTATCTCTTTCACGCCAAGCCTCATTGCAGAACTCTGCCAGCTTCTTTTATAGGATTTATTTCCTCAAATATATGTCAGAAGGTGGTTTAAAAGTTCTATGTCAAAAATAATGATTTTTCTGAGGCTGCTTTCCCTGCGCTTATATTGCTATAGATAGATACATTATATAAGTTATTGAAAATTGGAACTGATATGGATAGTCCTTCTCCTTCCATTACACTGCTTAACTGAGCTCAGAAACCATCAGAGAAATGCTGGTGGTCTTGAACATAAACTGATATGTTTTTCTAGCTGACAGCTTTTGACTGGAGACACAGTTGGCCCTATAACTTTTCTTCAGGGCAGAATTTTTGTATGCAAAGCAACAAATGCAACCGGTGGTCAAGGAGTAATGGAACCATTCTTGGTCAGCTATCTCCTCCTTATGCAATCATCTTTCATCATTGCAGTGTGGCATAAGATTACACTTGGATGGTTTCACACAGATCTGTTATTGTCATTCCAACTACAGCAAAGCTGAGAGCTTTGATCAGCACAGCAGAAAAAAAGTGCAGGCAATAAAAGGCAGTTCTGAAGATTCAATTTAAAAAAAAAATTGCTCCTAAAATAAAAAGCCACAAATCCAAATGTAATCTTCTAAGCCCTGAGCTCCCGTTCCTGTTGAAGACCACACGTGTTGAAGAAATAACGTAACATATTAATACAGGAACCGGGAATAATCATATTTTGCTTGTAAATCACCTTACACCTTGCAGTCCTCTTCCCACCTCCAAATCCCTACTGAGATGCCGTATGGAAAGAAAAAAAAGGTGCAGCAACCCACTGCCTTCTCCTGCATGTTTCCTTGTTAGGACAGGACTTCTTCCTTGTCTGCTCTGCTGACCACCACTGAGGCAGAAATATAAATGTGCCCTTAAATTCCCTCTTCTAATTTTGCCACTGATCCACTATAATCCACTTCAAGAGGAGTTGTGTAAGATTGGAGGGGAAAGCTCCTTTGGAATCATATCATGATCATGGGAAGTGTTGGTTTTAGGAGAAACTTCTTCACTGAAAGGGTTGGTAAGCAGTGGACCAGGCTGCCCAGGGCAGTGGTGGAGTCCCCATCCCTGGAGGTATTTAAAAGCCATGGAGATGTGGTGCTGAGGGACATGGTTTAGTAGTGGGATTGGCAGTGTTAGGTTAATGATTGGACTTGATGATCTTAAAGGTCTTTTCCAACCAAAATGGTTCTACATTTCTATAAGTGCCTGGAAGAAAATTAAAATCTGGATCACTATGGTCTGTGGGAAGATGCCGCATGGACCATATTCTTCTATAATGTGGCCCCAAGCAGGGAATGGAAGAGGAGGAGGAAAAACTAGTTCTTGGTAAACCCTGACAGGAAAATACACATCATAAAATGAGATAACGTCTTCCACAGAAGACCTTAGAAAATCTGTGCTTTTTCTCCTGTGTCTGAGTGAGCTGCTAAGGGCATGGGTACTTTGAGGAGGATTTCATGACCTTTGCTGATCATAGTCTTCCCCCTCAGCCCTCTTCCCAAATTCCTGTATATTCTCCTGCTCTGTACTCAGCAAGCTGAGTGAGGGAATGAAGAAATAATTCATACGCAGCATGAAACGCTAAAAGCAACCTTTCATAAACGGATTCTAGTCTATAACTGTCCAATTAAGAAACTGCAGCAGCTTTACAAATCAAGTGATACTAGACTTGGGCAAGCCAAGAGATCGAAGGTGCAGCCAAGCCATAGTGAAACAAGCCAAAAAGTCGGACATCAGCCAACAAAGCTGACTAAATGCACAGAGTATGAAAAAGAAAATACATAATAGATACGTGAGGTCATTGTGGCAGCCAGGAAATGGTGCCAAAATCTTGCTGTCTTCACTTCCCTTGGCTCAGACCTACATGCAGATGCTGAGCTGAACCCAAACTAGGCACCAGGTGTGAGCTTGGCTTGCTTCTTCATGGTCTCAACAGCTCATCCTTGAGAGGCAGAGTGAGCTGGTTTTGTTATGGAGATTTGCTTGTCCATAGGGAAAAAAAGCTGAAAAGTCTCTTCTGATTTCCTATTGTTACCCCTGAAAGGAGGCCACCTTTCAAGATTTCACCAGGATCACATCCACTGAGGTTATAACTCTGATTTTTCAGCTGTGATCTGATTTCTAAGGGTTACAGCTACTGAAAGCAGCCAGATTTGGCTTTTTTTCATGGGTAGTTCTTCCTCCTTTGCACAAAATGTCGTAGGTTTTGAGAGCTGTTATGCGTATGGTGAATGTTTCCAAAGGCTGAAAGTACTCTGAGTGTCATATTGAGGCAAAATCATTTGAGTAGTGTTTTTAATTTCTTTAATGAGATTCTTCATCAAGCTCTGTCAATGGCAGTAGGTTAGTTTTCTATTAGGTATTTTGTTCAATACTTAGGTTTTCAGGCACATGTTTGTGTTTCTCTCCAAGCAGGGAAAGGGATCATCTGCAGGATCAACCTGTGCTGAAATGTAATAAGTAGGTGTCACTGTCCAAGGATTTGGGTCAAGGACTGAGAGGTACCCAGCAGGGTATTTCATTACTGTAGACAAAACTATTGACCAGATGATTTACTGTGAATAAATAAGTAAGAAATTTCGTAGAATCAAAGGTTTGGTTTGGAAGGGACCTTTCAAGGTCATCTAGTCCAACACCCCCTCCCTGCACTGAGCAGGGACATCTGCAACTACAGTAGGTTGCTCAGAGCCCCAGCCTACCTCACCTGCAATGGTTCCAGGGATGGGGCTTCTACCACCTTTCTGGGCAACCTGGGATAGTGTTAATTTCACATATCAACAGTAAAGCTGAAAAGCAACAGTAAAATATGTCAGCTTTTGATATTTGCCTACCTCTGGAGTCCCTCAGCTTCCTTCTCCTTTTGCTTACAGTGCTTACTGGCAAGAAAGGCTAGCGACGTAAAAATAGATAAGAGAAAAGAAAAAACGTATCTGAATCAGCAGTGGAAAGTTCTTTGGGTTCTTTCAATTGTCACCAGTGGGTTTTAGGACCAAGGCTTTCCTGAACTAGAAATTAATCAGCGATATAACATTTGGCTCAGAATGCACACTTCAGATGCCTCAAAAAAAGAAGGGCATTCAGATTTGATGCTGATACACAAAACAAATGTTAAATTTATTAGGATTACTTACATGATAATTGTTTTTCTTTGGGGCAAAATGGTAATTTGAAGAAACAAGAACCACAACTGATCTTTTGGGTTGTAATTACCTTTATAGATACACAATTGCGTGTTTGGCTCTGGCAGTGGAAATACTTTTATTTGCTTTTCTTTGTGCACGTTGCCTGTAATTACCACATCGGAGCACAGAAGACTCTATGTTGTTGTTTTGTAAGACCAAAAGGATGAGGGGGCCTGTGGTTTAGCGTGCTGGATAATTTCAGAGATTTTGAATACAAGAAAATTCCTAAGGAATCGCCTGCTTTGTTGAGCTGCCTTTTTTTTTTTTTTTTTTTTTTTCTAGTGTTTTTTAGGGCGTGGGGTGGGGGGTGAGATGGCCAGAGCATTTTGGCTTTTCTACTACTCACAGAGGAGTTTAAGCGCTTCTCTGCCTGCACTAAGTATTGTGGAATGTTGCTAACAATTGTTAATAATTTTGTGCTTATTTTGCAATGTGCTTGAGCTGCACGCCTGAAATCAGTGGTTGTTTTGCTATTGTCATGAATGGGTGGAAGCTGAGATCTTAAACAAAAGTGTGATTCTGGAGTGCATTTGCCCTCCAGTCACATGCAGGCCTTTCTTAGTCCTGCAGACAAATTCAGTGGTACCCTCCTCTGATTTCTTTTTTTTTTTAAAAACAGAGGGTTGGATGGAAAGGATTGGTCAAAACATGAGGATTGTGAGCAAGGCTGGACAGTCTAGCATGATGGTGCTGTGATTTCACTTCCCCTTGTCTTATCTGGAGTGTTCAGAGAACAGAGGCTTTTGTTCTGTGATCTGTCTCTGTAGGGTTGAGTTCAAACAAATCTGTCCATTGGCGTTCTTACCCATATATTTTGAATTTTAATTTTCTAATTGGAAAGGTGCCTTTACAGCATTCGGGTGCAGTAAAATGACTCCCACACAGAGACCATTTTCAAGGACTCCTGACTGGCATCTAGACTTCTGTCATATTCATACGCACACATACTTGTATATATGAGAAATACTATGGGCTACAACATCATCCATTTGGCAGGAGAGCTACTTCTTCAACCCCATCTTAGGTAGCATAAATACATAACGTACATAACACCAATTTAATATAATCCCTACCCAAAAAAAAAAAAAAAGACACTTCACTGCTCACGTCTCTCCTCCGTGGGGAGTTGGGAGCAAACAGACAGTGAGGGCCAGATGTTAGTTGCGTGGGAAGCTTTCAGGAGCTGCTCAGATGCTATGGTGAAGAGTGCAATGCAGGACCAGGAATGCAAGGGAGGGGGTTAAGATCCCCCTTGTTGCTGCTTGCCAACAGTAAGTGAAACTCTTGGTCAGGACTTGGGCCTTTCTTTGCCAGAATCTTCCTCTTAAACACTGATAATTTTTGGTTGCATTTTGCATTATCTAATATATTCCACCTTTCCTTTGGCTCCGTGATGGTCAAATGGGATATAAATGACGGCAAGGGCACGCCCCAAGTCTTCTCTTGTGGCCTGTGGAAATCTGGACCCAGAAGTGAGTTAAATAGTCAGATGTGAGCCTCATGAACCTGGCTATCAGTTGTGAGCAATTCCATTGACTCAGTCATGGTTCTTTTTTCTTTAAGAACTGTGTTGCTGAAAAAGAATTTGTGGCTTTTCTCAGAATTTGTAGCTTCTCTCATCTCCTCTTCCCTTTGACCTTGCTGTGTGTTCGTAGGGACACCATGCATGATTATCGGTATCTAAAGGGCCCACAAGGGGCCAAGAGGATGGGGCCAAGCTCTTTCCAATGGTGCCCAGCAACAGATCAAAGGGCAATGCACATAAACTGTAACACAGGAGGTTCCATCTGAACAGGAAGAAAAACTTAGGTGTGAGGGTGTCAGAGCCTGGCCCAGACTGCTCAGAGAGGTTGTGGAGAGATTCCAAACCCGCCTGGACACTGAGATGCTGGGCCCCCTGCTCTGGGTGACCCTGCAGGAGCAGGGGAGTTGGACCAGATGATCTCCAGAGGTCCCTTCCAACCCCTACCATGCTGGGATTCTATGACAGGAGTAAGGAAAGTGAGATGTACAACCCAGAGTGATTGTAATTCCCCTTTTTCCCCTGCACTTTGTCTCTCCTGATATTTTCTCAATATAGAGGATTTCCAGGAGCATCCATAAAATTCCAAGGAGATATTTGATAGCCCTAGGACAACAGAGCAAAAGAAGAGATAAAGGGAAGTGGAATGCAACCACAGACTGCATTTGGTTCTCCCTGAAGGTGCCTCTTTGGGTGCGCCAGTGGGTGGCAGGTGGAGAGCCTCAGGCAGACAGAGGTGGGGAACAAGCCAGGGATGAGCAGAGCTGGGGTGCCAGCCTCTTCATGGCCAGAGATAGGGGAAGTGCCTCAAGGGAAAGGTGGGACTTTTCCCTGGGTTCTACCTCAGTAGTATCTGGCTCTGCATTATCAGTTAAGCTTCAAATAGTTTATCTTTTGCCTGCATGTGTACGTGTTTCTCTCTCTTGCCAGCCCAACATTTCTTCATCTGAATGCGTGAATAATAATCCCCTGAGCAGATATGGATAAAATAAAAGCATACAAAGATCCCCAAATATTCAGGGAGAGATTTTTATCTTTTGTTACGTGCAAAGATGTCTGCAGTCTGGCTTCAATAAAGAAATAACTTAAAAGGCAGAAAAATAAGCAGCAGAACATCAGCTCTCACTTCGGTGTGTAAACTTTGGAAAAGCCACCTGTCAGATCCCTGGTGGAAAGCAGCATTTTGTTTGGCATCTGGCTGATTGCCACGATGAAATGTTGAAGTGTTTGGAAACTTGTGGGACTTTCTTCAAAAGACACACTTCCCCTCCCCTTTTCTCTAAATAATTAAATCTCAAAAGTTCTGGCTTGCACTTGAGAAAAGATAAAACACAACAGCAGGATTCTTTCAAACACACTAGCTAATAATGTGGGGGCCTTTCGTGCTATTTATTTTACCTTTCCCCACATGAAATGCAAAAGAAATTGCCTCAGTGTCGCCTCAACTTTTTATCCCAGGCAGTCACTGATTCTGATCTCAGCAACTGAAGTAAATCTGGAGTAAATCCTCTGAAACATGACCTCGTTGCAGAGTGGCGCATACTTATTCCAGTGTAAAATTGGCGTATGAAGGCAATTGTGATCTTACTAGTCTTATCCTGTCATAACCCGTATCAATCACTGGAGCTACTCCAGAGGTTGGTGACTCACATGAGCTACTCCCGACTCAGGCGGTGTGACTGAAAGTAGAATGAGACCCACGATTGTCAGCTGGGTCATGTTTTGTCTTGCAAAAAGATAAGAGTTTCACTCCAAGTCTGTTTGATGGGCAGCCGTGTTCTGCTCTGATTGCTCATTCTGACTGCGCTCCAGAGCACTGCACCATGTTGCAGGGTCCTGGTGGAAGCAAGTTGCTTCATGATTCCAGCACTTTGAGGAATCCAAAGCTCCAGATTAACACCATCTGTTGTTTGAAGATAAAAGCAAAGATGCTGATGTTAGTAGCTGGTTCTCTTTGTAACGGCTGTTCTTTTAAGTAGCAGACACTAAGAAGCTACTTTTGCCCTAGTAGATAGGCGTAGGGCTGCCAGCAAAGGGATATGTGCTCTTGAGAAGCTGGACTCAAATTTTGTTGCAGTTATTTGTGCTATAGAAAAAAGATAAATCTTGGGTTTATTCCTGTAAGTTTCTTGATGACTTCAGTGCTCATGGGCACCAGAGGAATGGAGGACATGGAGTCACCTTCAGTTGTGATACATGGACCATGCTGCCAACATACAGACTTCTCTGTGCTGTTCCACTGAGATGTCTTGAAGCTTCTTGGGAGCAAAGCATCGAGAAGTCAGTCTGTAATATCATTGCAAGAATGGAGATGGCAGTATAGAGCCTACAGTGGAAACCAGGCACAGCTGAAATACATCCCCCCTCCCCCCATTTTCCAGCATGTTCACCTATTGGTAAGAGAGAGAGAGCTGTACCTTCTGGGGATCTAATGCTTTGTCTTGAGTATGTGAGTTGGAAGAGTGCAGAGATGATTCAGAAGCTGGGTGATCTCGTCCTGCATGCTGGTTAATTGTGCATTGTTCCAGTTTGTGCACACTGCCCCTTGTCATATTGCTGGGCACCACTGACAAGGGTCTGGCCCCAGCCTCTTGACACCCATGGGTCCTTTAGCTCTTGATCAGCATTGATCAGATCACCTCAGGCTGCTCTTCTCCAGACTAAACAGCCCCAGAGCTTTCAGCTTTTCCTGGGCACAGAGATGCTTCACGCCCCTCAGCATCTCTGGAGCCTCCACTGGACTCTCTCCAATAGTTCCCTGTCTCTATTGAAGTAGAGCTAAAGAGAGAAGTGAATTTGTTCCACGTACAGGAGCATGGGCAGAACCAGGAAGGAACAAGGCTGTAAATCTCCTGCTGTCTCTGCATGGGTCTGGCAGCATTTTGGCCTGAACTCAGAAAGATCCCACCAAAGGCTTCCAGACAATGCCCAGCTACAGCTGGGAATTAGCACAGAACAAGGGCCACTCCCAAAAAGCATTTTGAGTGCAACCACATTGTTTGGAGAGCAGGGCAATTTAGCTCACCCCATAGTTGTGCTGTGCCAGTTGGCCTCAGGACAAAGAGCGATCCTTGAGCAGAGATGGCTCATTGTGTTTACCACCACTCAAGGTAGTTTGAGTGGCTCTGACCTACTCTCAGAGGAGCCCCACCCTTATTTATTACTGTGACAATGTGTGTCATGCACTAAGATAAACACAATTCCACTGTTCTTTGATCTCAATACA
>WUAM01000004.1:6059909-6072907 GCA_024336885.1 Actenoides hombroni
ATTAGCTAACACTCATCTGCTATATGCAGCGAGGATAAATATTGACAAACTTCGTACGGGTCTCCATTTATTCGGCAGCTGCTGAAAGCACCAGGTGGTTTGGTAGCCTGGTGCATCTGCCCGTCACCGCAAGCTGCCACCCACCCCTATGACAGCTCACAGTCAGGAGCAAGGAAGAGGTTGCCCGTGTCCTCCTCTTCTAATTAAATGTCCTCCTCTTCTAATTAAATATCACAGGGGCCGGTAACAGACACAAGGCTCAGGGTAGCAGCGTGAACTCCTGCTTGCTTTATTTGCTGCTAGAGATCAGACACTGGAAGGTGCTGACATCTACCTGGAAGGAACTGGAGCACTTAATTTTGCTGCAGGACTTTGGGCAGGTCTCCTTGACCTTCCGAGTTTCAGATCCTCACCTGTAAAATGGGTGCAAGGAAGACTGCTGTTTCTGACCCATCCAAACCAACCTGCAGTCATCATGTTCAGCTGCTGAGATTCTCCCTCTGGAGCACTTCAGAGCAATGGGGAACCTTTTTTTCTTTTTCCCAGACAGAACAGCTACAGTCACCCAACCCAAAAGTTCTCCATGATCCTTTTCCCAAAGACCAGAGAGTCAGAAAGGGGAAGAACCACGAACAAGCACTTTTGCCTTTCTAGTTGTGGAATATCAAAAGGAGTTTGAGGGTTGTGGAATGAAAGAGCTGACAGACTAAAGTAAGGCAGGAGCTCAGTGATCAGAGGCCAGATGCTCAGAGCTCCTACACTGCCCCAGGAGTCTCCCACCATGGTCCCAACAGACTATTTAAGCATTGCAGAAAGGGCCCAAACATGCAAGAAATGAGTCTGTGTTTGTTCCCATGGGGATTTCTACTCATTGCCATTGTGTAACATGAAAATGAGATTTAAAAACAGTGACCACAAGGGTGATGGGGATCCCCAGGTGCTCAACAGACTCCACAGTCCCAACTTTCCCATGGGCCAGGTTGTCAGATATTGGGTGAAGCAAACCAACATGGCTTTTTGGTTATTTAAGGAGTACACCATCCTCTGTGTCACCTTCTGAGGGCAGAAGAAGCAAGAAGGGGCTTGAAAAACAACTGGACAATGGGAGACAGAGGTGAGACCATGTTTCCACCCCTCTGAAAAATGGGAAAAGGTCTTTCAGGAAGGGTGCCCGAAGTGAGCACACGTTTGTGGTTGTTCTAGTGACAGCAAGTGCTAGCAACAGGGAAGTGTAACCTGAGCAAAGGGCCTTATCTCTGTGACACCTGGAAGGCGACTTGCTAGACATTATCGCTGAGCAATACTTTGATCTACCAGGTGGGAGCAAAATGAAGCGATCTCATGTGTTTCTCAGGAGACTTCCCCACTCTGAGCTCTCCTGGCCCACCTGAGCCCACCTGCAACATCCAGCTCCGTCTCAGATTCCCACCCCAGCACAGCACCTGTAGAGCTGAAACCTACCTTGAAAAACAACCGAAACAAATCGAACAGAAGAAGAAATTTTCTTTTGTGGCAGCCAGGAGAGCTTGCTTTGGCCAGACAGCAGAGCCCTCTTCAGTCCAGCAGCAGGTAGTGAAGAGCTGGTTGAACCAATGTGACCTTGCTGTCACTGGCAGTCTCCCAGTTTGGCCAAGCTGGGGTCTACCTGGTGCTCGGGTATAGCAGGTAACAGTGTCTTCAGGACACAACCAAATGCACCCAGTCATCAAAGCTCTCACCATAGATAGAAGACAAGGATCTGTCAAAACCAGAGAGTGGGAAATGCATCATATAATTACAGCTTTAAAATTTAGAAGGAGATATTTTTTTCATGGAGAAATCTTGGGGTGGAGGAGGAAAAAAAGGGGAGAAAGAGAAGGACCCCACATTCTGAAGCTAATAAATAAATAAATAAATAAATAGGCGATTTAACAAAACATGTCATCATGTGACAAGGTAGTTTTTCTTGCAAGCAGGTGCACCACAGTTTTAGAAATATTAAATCTTAAGAGGTTTGCATTGCACAATAGATGGCAGCCAGAAAGCATGTTGATGTTTTTTGGCAGAGTTTCAGATGTCATGGTATTTTTTTTTTTTCTTTAAAGCTTCCATCAGCAGGAGGGAAAGCCGTGCCAAGGAAAAGGAATCAAATCTGGATGCAGCAAGGCTCGCATTCAGACGGAGGCTCCCTGCCAGATGCTACAGGGCCAAATCGGAAACAACCACATTGAGTTCATTACGAAAACTCCATAATCAAAAGCCTGCATAAAGGGGGGGGGGGGGCAAAATTTAAAAAAATAAAATTTAATCTATTTAATGCTTAGCTAAATTCTCAACTGTTGAAATAGATTTGAAGAAAAATTCATCATAATCCTCTCTTCCTGTTGAAAATTTCCTCCTTGTTCTCTGAGATGTCCATGAGATGGCAGGAGTGCACTCTCCTCCGATGGCCGAAGGGACCATGGCACGAATACCATTTCCACGCTGAGAACCACGCTCTGGCTACAGGCACTACTGAGAAAACACTGATTTATCTTTCTAGTTATTGCTGCTGGAATGAGATAAGGAAGTGGCACCAAAGGGCATATCTTCAGAGAAGAAATTGACTGATCCCTGTTTCCCAAAGAGGCTGGGAATAGTTCCATTTGCTCCTCTTGCTTTCAGCAACCTCTTGCATGGGGTGACATAACCCTGCTCGCTGCAGACCTTGGGTCTACATGCTTACCCTGTGCTGTGCACAGGGATTTGGGAATGCGCACTGAGAAACTGAAAGAGTGCAATGAGAAAAGGACCCAGACATCCACCAGAAAGAAATCTGGAGGCTGTGATTTCTAAACGCATTCATGGCTGGGGATGACTATGGAAACAAACCCTCAGGGATGTCCCAGTTTTCAGCTCTGTTTATGATTCCAAGGCCTCCACATAACTGGGGCACAGCTGCAAGCCCGCCTCTGGTTAGACAGGACCCACAGCAGCCCAACTTCTGTGTGCCAGGCCAAGGGATGGGCTGGTAGTTGTGCAAGTGCTTCCCCAAGCCAGGCTGCAGAAACAACATCCCAACAAGAGACTGATGCTAGTGGCTGAAAAACATTCGGATGCCCCAACAGCTTCAAGAGAGCATATTGCATGAAGGAGCTGCTCTTTGCATGCTCAAGGGTCTTAAAACCAGGAGGTCTTCCAAGTCTGGTTTGCCAAAGCCATGCTCAACTCATAAAGTCATACAGAGTTGTTGCAGTTTTGCATGGCGTGAAAGGGTTCACATGCTCTCTGTGAAGGATACAACTAGTTCTGCTCCAGGTTCATGCTCGCTCAGGGATCCTTGGCTCAAGTCCTATCAGGACGAGAAGCTAAAAAGAACTCCAACAGCCTCACACTGGTTCCTCTCTGGCAGTGGGTATAACTGGGACATTACAGCCAACACTTCTTCCCACTGATCCGCTCAGCTCACAGCGTCTGCACTGTGGGAGCAGAGCTGAGCCAGTTTTGTTGTCTTCAGAGCTCCCTCTGCAAATTCACACCTACATGCACCACTGTGATGAATACATTAATGAATCACCATGCATGTCTGTCTTGAACTGAGCAGCAGGGGATGGGGGCTTAGGAGATGCTGCTGAGGGGGATCCTGAAGCCTCTGAAGAGCTTTCTGGTTTAGCAGAGCAATGGTCTACTCCTTGCCCAGTGTGTCACCTCAGAGCAGGCAATGCCCAGCAAGTAGTAGAGCTGCATTCCCAGGGACGTCACTGCAGACGGCTGTACCACAAGGAGATACTGTCCTCTACAATGACCAAGAGATGGTGTTGGTTAACTTTTCTCAATGTCCCCTTTAACCTTCATGTAACCCAAATCTCCATTATCTCCTACCCATTGAATCTTTTGCTTCTCTATCTTCCTTAACTACCTCCTGGGTTTCCAGCTTTGCAGTTCACCATCCCTAATGTGATCTACAAGATCACTTTCCTGTTCTTTTCACTTCCTCCTCCTTCTCCACAGTACATCAATTGGTATCCTAGTTCCTGGTTGCAGAACCAGTTTCATATCAAGATACACAGATCCAATGCATCGTATTGCTGAGGTGAATCACCTTGAGAAGCTGATGTTTGCCTGCACACATGGACAGTGAGGTTGCTGGTTATAGATAATGCTCAGAAAGCAGTGGGATGGAAGCAGTGTGACTCCATCAGCTCTACTACCTGGCTACTGTAGGCCCACAGAGCCCCAGGGACAGCAAGAGGACGTCATTGGGATGCAACAGCTTTGAACATGAGGCGAGAACAGGGCAGGAATTGTCCCTTTCACATCAGGACTGCATCATTCACAAGGTTAGTGCCCCATTTTCAGGCACATGGACCCACAAGGCTTGGCACTCAAGAGAGCTCTAACCTTGAACCCTCAACCTGATTCGAATCACTGCTGCTCTCTCCAGTGCTAAATAAATTATTAGAAAACCTCTGCCAAATGCATAAATCCCATTCTAATGCCCCCTGATGTCAGAAGGAAGGTGCCTGGTAACATTACTGGTCTTTGGATCAGGCCTCAAGAAGAGCAGCTGCAAGATATTAACCAGCAGGCTCAGAAATTCATCTTTGCTGTAACTTGGTCTAAACCTTTGTAAATAACTCACGATAGGTCAGGGAAAAAAAGCAGCTAACAGCTCATATCTGGCTGTGTTCCCCTGTCCTACAAAATAAGCTTACACTCTTAAGAAAGAGGAAAGCTCACTAAACAGATTCACCCAGAGCGGTTGCAGTTTCCATTCCACAAACCAAGCCATTCAAGAAGAGCAGAAATTGCTGTGATGATTCTTTACCTTTTTCCCTGGCCGATAACAATTTCCTCCTTGTTTTGTTCGGCGTTCCCACTGCGACTGTTCCCTACCGTCTCCTGATGGCCAAGAAATCCCTCATGCTGCCACGAGAAGATTGACAGCTCCTAGGAACTATCTGCTCACGGCATGTAAAAGCAAGGTGGTACAGGGAGAATGAGGACTAGGTATGTCTTCTTCTGGCAGGAGGTATCATGGGTGGTGTGGTTGGCTGGGGGGTTACCAGACTTTAGATGGACAGATCTGTCCTAACCTGGGGCATGGGTGAATCACTTCACCCTCCTCTAGCTCCAGTTGTGCCAACCAGCAGCTCAGAGTACTACAATAATGCAAATCATAAACTGAATACTTTTGGTTTGGTTTGGTTTGGTTTTTACAGTGGTTCTGAAGTGGCAGGTTCTGTTACCTGGCTCAGCTGAGAAGTTGTTGAGCACTGCAGCAGTCGGTGGCATGATTATCTCCACCCCAAATGGGAAAGCAACAGCTCAACAGGAAAACACAGAGCTGGAATGGAGTGAAGATGGGCAGTGATAGCTGCACATCATGTGAAGATCTCCCACAGGCAGAAATGGGGAAAATTTAATATCTTTTCCATTATGCAAAGGACAGGATTCCTACATGACATTGTCATATGCTGAGCAGCTGCGAAAGGTGGGGACCAAGTGTACCATGCTGTCACTTCTGGGGAAAGCAGCCAAATTCATTGACACTTCTCATGTACTCTGGCTTGAGATCAAATGACTTTCCAAATTACTACCTTGACCTCCACATGTGCTGCTTCTTTGGTCTTAAAAATCCATCTATGTAAATGCTTATTCTTCTCTTCTGCCAGGATAATTAACTTCTGCCCTAAATCTCCACTTTCCAGTTCACATTTCTCTGGCCTCCACAAGAATACCTCACTACAAGAAGGACACAAGGCCACTCGCTCCCAGAAGGACATTGAGGGGCTGGAGCGTGGCCAGAGAAGGGCAATGGAGCTGGGGAAGGGTCTAGAGCACAAGTGTGGTGAGGAGCAGCTGAGGGACCTGGTGTTGTTCATTCTGGAGTAAAGGAGGATCAGGGAAAAGGCTAAATCTCCCTTTTTCAGTTTAATACCATCACCCCTTGTCCTGTCACAACAAGCCCTGCTCAAAAGTCTGTCCCCATCTTTCTGACCAACCCCTTTAATCACTGAAAGGCTTCAATAACGTCTCCCTGGAGCCTTCTCTTCTCCAGGCTGAACACCCCCATCTCTCTCAGCCTTTATTTACAGGAGGGATGTTCCAGCCCTTGGATCATTTTTATGTCCCTCTCGTCCTAATGCACTTGTTCCATTTACCTGCTAAAAGAGATGGCTCACCTCACTAAAAATTGTTTGTTTCTAATTTTTTTTTTTTTTTTAATGAGAAAAATGTTTTCTAATAGCTGTGTTGTGATTTCTGGGAATACAATAGAGAGCTGGACAGCAGTTTGCTTTCTAATGGGCGCATGGAATTATTTACTTTTACCTGACAAACCTCTGATTGCTAGAAGAGGTACTGGCGTACAAGCTGATATCCTGCTGCAGGACATTCTGGAAGCAAACGGCTTTGTACGACTGAAAGAAGGGTTGGGTACTTAGGAGAATAGGAATAGCATCTGTAGCTATGCCAATGAGGATAGAAGAAGATAAGGCTCAATTCTTGTGTTTCTCAGCATAAATGGTTCACCTGCTGGGGTCAGAAAAACTTGTCTTTTTTTTCCATGTGTGAATGTTGGTCAGTCATGTTGTATGCACAGCCCAGCTCCACCTTGTATTGTATATTTGTTTATACCAAAATTTGTTCAGTAATTTGATTTAAGAGAAAAACAAACTTCAAGGATAAAGACTTTCTGGTACTGGTCTCTACTTCAGATGGTCCTAACTTAGCTACCCTTAGAAGATCATGCCATCAGTACAGAGAGGGAGTGGAAATAAGGTGAACAGCACCCAAAAAGTGTCAGTCAGTAAGCAGAGAGCCCTGGGGCAAAGAGATCAAAGTTTGAAAAGAAAAGGTTTGCAAGGAAGACAGACTGACCCCAGGGAGAAACAGAGTATCCAGACTACCTGTTTTCTCCATACTTCTCATTTTTTAGTACTTTGCTTCTCTGACCTAATGCTGCCCAGGACTTTTCTTTCTCTGTAAAATTACCAGCAAGAAAATTCTCTTCATTTGCTCAGAATCTTTCCAGAATTTATTCTTCACATCCAAAATGTAGGGACACGGGTATTTAAATACATTTCTGTGGGGTTTTTTTACTAGAAATAAACACCTTTTTTCTTTTTTCTTTTTTGTTTCTTTTTTTTTTTTTCCTGTATTATGTCCATATTTGATCATGAAAGAAACCCTACAACTTCTTATGCAATCTGGGATCCTGCTCAGTACTAGAACACATGTACCCAAGCCAGCTGTCCCAGATTCCCATCAGTGAAAATAATTCTGTAATTTTGTCTTGCTAACGACACAAGTTCTTTTCCAACCAGTAGAAAACATACTTCTTCTCCAAGGCTGTTCCCTTAAGATTCACTTCTTTTCCTTTTGGTTTACAGTTTTGCTTCACAGATTCACAGCTCTTGATTCAGAAGCCTATTCTGTGAAAGGTAGCTCAGCATTTATATTACAAGAACATCTGGAAGCACAGAGCTAAAATTTAAATGCTGTGGGACCTAATTGCATTAACTGCTGTATAAGCATACGATAAATGTCCTTGTTCCAAACCTACAAGATGAGACAAAACCAAACAGATGGTTAAGGTAAAAAGAAAAAGAAACAAATTGAATAGGATAGTCCTGATTCCTCAGAGTGAGTGCTCAAAATTCTTCATTCATTTGGCCATAATTCAGCTGATAGCAGATGCTTAGGGGAAGAATATAAGAATAGTGCCATTATAGAATGACTTTCCCACTCCTTTACCTCCCAGCTTCCAGTAGTAACGTGTTCAGGGGCTCCTTAAGCCACAAGTTATATCATCATTGTTGCATTTAGCCATGCTGTATGAGCTGGGGTTTTTCATGAATTTGTCATAATTACTATATAAAAGTAATTTTGGGCTCCAGAGCATCCTGTGGCAATGTGTTCCACACTTTAGTTATCTGCATAAAAAGTATTTCCTTTCGTTCGTTTTAAATTTCTTGCCTTATAATTTCATTAGTTGATAATAAATTGTTACACTTAATTGCTCCCTATTTACTTTCCTGGAACCCAGTCGCTTAGTATCGTGAGATCCTTCTACAACTCTTTGCTGTCTCCTTTAGTTTTGGCCAGCCTGAATAATTCTGCATCATTTACTAACTTCAGCACCTCAGCCTTCAGTCCCTTCCCAATTCATTTAATGAACTGCATGAGTCAGTACAGCTCCCTTGGGCCTCACTGGTAACCTCTTTCAGTTACAAGAGGCAATCATTTGTTCTTACCCTTTATTTTCTAAAAAAAAAAAATAAATCAAAAAAAAAAATCTGTGTGACCACTCCTATGATGGTATAGCTCCCTTATGCATTTCTGTTGAGAGATGTCAAATACTTCTGATAAAATCACTGTATCAATTCAATCAATGTGACTGGATCAAAGACTCTCAATAGATTTACAAGGTAATAATTTTCCTCTAAAAGGCTTTGTTCTCTTCTTCAAGCCTTTCTTAGAAACATCACGTTTATCCATGTATGCACTAACTCTGTTCTTTTTAAAGTTTCCATTGTATTTATCACCTTATATTTTTCTCATGCTCAGGTTGATTTAAGCCATACATCATGCACCACAGCTCTTTCACAGCCTTCGCAGGGTGTTTCTCTGGAGCACTTAGGTAAATACCACATGATCCTGATTAGCAGTTATTGTGCAGTTTACATTTTCTTCTAGGCACAAAAGTCCTTGTATCAACACTTCAGTGTGAGATAAATCTTCAGACCCTTTCACTGTAAAGAATGGTCTTGGTATGAGAAACTCCACAAACTTCTCTGCAGTCAACAGTGAAGCCTTGGTGTCACCTTCAGGTTTTCTACTCTAGTCTGATCTTTCTTGAGTATTTCTACACATAGATCATTTTTCAGGCTTACTAACTCTCTGGCATGTTTCCTGCTTTTGATGCTTGTATAAATTCCTATTATTAGTTTTAATACCTTTGGTAAATAGCATGCTTGGTACTGGCGTTTTTTATTATGGCTTTATGTTTATCTTGTCAGAGTTTGTTTTCTTCCTTTTTTTCTCTTAAACATAACTCCCAGTTTTGCAGAATATGATTTTCCTCCTGATAGCTTTATTTTCTTTGTTTTTTTTTTTCAGCTGCATTGGTGTCTTTGTGTTTTCACTGAACTTTTTTAACTGGTAGAAAAAGTTTAGTCTTCTAACATAGTGCCTTTAACAGTTTTCTTGCTCTCATTCTCCCAAGTATTTTACCCTGTTAGTTGCTCCACCTGATTTGTCTTGTCTTTTACTGACTTTTCTGAGTTTCACTGCTAATGTCCTGCATTTTTAGGGAGGGTGGAGAGAAGGGGTATTTTTATGGCTAGCTTTTTCGAAGAAGAGCATGGATTTTCATCACAACATTATCCTCGACCCAGAATGTTTCTGTACTCACATGTTGTGAACCAGCTCCTGCTCACTCCTCCCTCTAAACCAAGAGCTGCTTCTCTTCTTTGGATCTTTCACTTCTTTTTTTCAGAGTGCTACCATTTGCATTATTTACCATTTAGATCAGTCTTCCCTTGTGGGATGTTTACCTTGGCTGCAACAGGGTGACTGAAAAATATTATTGCAGCTTCTCAAACCTCCAACAATTATTTGACTGCAGTTTCTAAGATCCTGAGCACATCTTTTCCTACAACTTGTGCCCTCTCTAGGTACTAAGGAGCGTGACCTGTCTACCCTCATTGAGTATACTTCATGGTCGTTATATTCAGCATAACTTCAGGAAAGGAAGCTTTACAACTATGTCACCAAACGTGGTAGCAACCGTATTCCATGGCTTCTGGTATCTTACTCTTAACAGTGTGCAATGCAGGCTCCCAGAAAAATGAGAAGTCCTGTGCGGTGCTTCAGAGGAGAGAATTCTTCCTAAAGCTCTGTATATACTGCCATATGATCAGAGCCAAATTATTGTAGATTTCTACATGAATACATGGAGCTGATAATTTTTTTTTCCCAAAGTCTTTGTGCCAGAATAGGTTTTGTGAATGTATCCAAGAGACATTCCAAAGCAGATTATCGCAATCTTAAAGAAGGTCAGCTTTGTATATAAGACTCTTGGCAATGGACCTTTAAACTTAAAACCAGTAATGGCCAAACCTACAGGTCTTAAATGATCACTCCGTTGTTGCACCTGAACCTTGAAGTTGGGGTAAGACTTCATGTTAGAGTTACAAAGAGAGGGCACATCCTTTGTAAAGATGGTTAGTGGTAGATATGTCTCAGCTTGAGTATGGCATGGACTCATGTGCTTCTTGCCACATTACAGCTGTCTGCCTCAGTGTTGTAGTTAGAAATGAAGGGATTAAGTTTAAAATAGGAAAAAAAATGCAAGCTTAGGAAAGTGGGGAGCAAAATATTTAAGAACACTATTTATAAAAGGTAATAGAAAGGAAATTTCCCTCATATGTGGATCTAAACTACTACAGATCTTACTGAGGTACATCAAACAAAAGTATTTTATTAACTGTTAAATGGAAAGCAAATGTACCACTTTAAGGAATCCTTTTTACCGTCTGGTATCAGCTGTAATGTTATTCTCCCCTCTCTGCACATAGTAAACTGTATCTAGCTCTTTCCTTTTTAATTTTGGTTAATGCCAGAAGGAAGTAAATGCCAAAATGTGGCCTGTTCCCATTGATGCTGTTCATTCCTCAGAAGTTCCATTTTCTTTTCAGGTCCACAGCAATGCCCACACATCTCAATTTTCTGAGGTTATTTTACATGGTATCTGCGATTTATCTAAACGGACTCTGGAGTGAAAAAGGGGGAGTGTGCACAGTGTTGACCTATGGAAGTGGGAAAGACAGAAAAAGATAAAGGATGAGGATGCTGAGAGGAAAACAGCAGACTAGTTAACCAATAAATGGGTTTGGTTTTTTTTACTTATGTTAATATCATAACTTAGTCCTAGGGCTATTATCCTAGATGGGAATTACTCTGAGACTCATGCTGGGTCTCATTGTTTTGGGAAATAAATGTCATGTTTTCTCTGTCATCTGCAAGAGTATTTCAAGGACAGATGTACTTCTTCTTCATAAATGACAGTGCTGTGCTATTCCCAGTCCTGATGTCCCAGAAAAAAAAGACACTGATTTTATCCTGTGAAGAAAGTCCATTACTTGCCTGTGGTTCAATCGCCCTGTGCATATTGTCTTTCATGTCCATATTAAAAGTCTCACAACCCACCCTCCAAACAGTGCTTGGATTAGAAGAACATTTTTCAACCAACGGCTCTTATTGCCGTGGGTGAAACTGAGTTATAAGTTAAACCTAAATGCCTCAAATTCTGTAGCCTGCAGTAGCTGTGTTAGGTTGGGTAGATGCAAGGTATTCTGTGACTGCATTGGAGAATTTGAGTGCAAACACTTATTCCTTGTTCCTTTGCCAAGAGATCCAGTTTCCCCCGAGCCTGGAGGAAAGAGACAGCATAGAACATGGTGGATGATTAGGGATTGTTAGTCTGAGCAGGAGCTAATTTGCTTCTGCAATTGGGTCATAATAATTCCCTGCAACACTCCAGGCTTGGAGAAGAGTGGCTGGAAACTGCCTGGTGGAAAAGGACATGGGGGTGTTAGTTGACAGCCAGCTGAAGATAAGACAGTGTGTGCCCACCATCATCTTGGCTTGGATCAGCACTACTGTGGCCAGCAGGACTAGGGCAGGGATCATCCCCCTGTACTCAGTGCTGGGGAGGCCACACCTCAAATCCTGGGTTCAGTTTTGGGCCCCTCACTCCCAGAAGGACAGTGAGGGACTGGAGCATGTCCAGAGAAGGGCAACAGAGCTGGGGAAGGGTCTAGAGCACAAGTTGTGTGAGGATCGTCTGAGGGACCTGAGGTTGTTCAGCCTGGAGAAAAGGAGGCTCAGGGGAGATCTTCTCGCTTTCAGCAACTCCCTGACAGGAGGGGTCAGTCTCTTCTCCTAAGGAACAAGTGATAGGACAAGAGGAAACAGCCTCAAGTTGTGCCAGAAGAGGTTTATATTGGACATCAGGAAGAATTTATTCCCCACAAGGGCTGTCCAGGGCTGGCCCAGACTGCCCAGGGCAGTGGTGGAGTCCCCATGATCCCTGGAGGGGTTTCAAAGCCATGGAGATGTGGTGCTGAGGGACATGAGTTAGTGGTGGACTTGGCAGTGTTGGATTTACAGTTGGACTTAATAATTGTAAAGGTCTTTTCCAACTTAATTATATAATTCTAAGTCTTGAGGTATCATGTTTGTTGATATATATATATAAAGCTGTGATACTCTGCCCCAATACTCTTCCATTTCCTCTTTTGTATGTACTCAGAGGCGTATCCTGTGGAAGCAAAGACTGCCCTGCTGTCTTAAGCTCTAACAGGAATTAAGGTAGGGAAATCCTGAGAAAGCTGAAGTCCCACGGACAGTGCTGCACCCCTTTTGAAACTATAGGATCACACTTTCTTGTGGGAATTTTTCAGGTTAACTCAGAGAAGGAATAAGACCTCTGAAATGTGCACCCAAGGAACAGTTAATCAAATGTATTTGCAGTATTACCAGTAACAGAGGCTAATTGAGAGAAACCCAACCCAGAAAAACATCACAGACCAGATGGACAGCTAGTGTCCTTCTGGTCAGGAGACCAAAAGTTGCCTTCCTGGAACAGTGGGCAAGCTGTTGGCGAGATCTCTGAAAAGCTGCCTCATCTGCATGTTGGTTTTTTTGTTAGATTGTTTGTTGGGTTTGGGGTTTGTTTTTTTTTTCTTTTACTCTTTAAATTTATAAATATTTTTAAATGTATTATCTACTCTAAATGTTTTAAGTACTTTGATTTAGACTTGGTCTGGATTAAGGGTGATTTCATGAGAGATAAATAATTTCTTAAGCAGGGAACACTAGACCACAGCTGTCCATATCAGTTAGAAAAGCACTGGTCTGAAAATCACAGAATCCCAGAGAGGTGGGGGTTGGAAGGGACCTCTGGAGCTCATCTGATGCCACCCACCTGCTCCATCTAGTAGGGTCACCCAGAGCAGGGGGCCCAGCATCGC
>WUAM01000004.1:6076340-6090633 GCA_024336885.1 Actenoides hombroni
TGGGCTTCCCTCTCCATCGGGCTGTAGGTCCTGCCAGGGGCCTGCTCCAGTGTGAGCTTCCCATGGGGTCACAGCCTCCTTCAGGCACATCTACCTGCTCTGGTGGGGGTCCTCCATGGGCTGCAGGTGGAGAGCTGCTCCACTTTGGACCTCCAGAGGATGCAGGGGGACAACATGTCTCACCATAATCTTCACCATGGGCTGCAGGGGAATCTCTGCTCCGGTGCCTGAAGCACCTTCTCCCCCTCCTTCTGCACTGACCTTGGTGTCTGCAGAGTTGTTGCTCTGACATATTCTCATTCCCCTCTCTAGCTGCAGGGTTTTTTCCCCTTCTTAAATCTGTTACCCCAGAGGTGCTACCACCATTGCTGATGGGCTCAGCCTTGGCCAGTGGCAGGTCCGCCTTGGAGCTGTCTGGCATTGGCTCTCTCAGACATGGGTGAAACTTCAAGCAGCTTCTCACAGAAGCCACCCCTGTAGCCCCTCTACTAGCAAAACCCTGCCACAAAAACCCAACACAAACCTGTACAGGAGGGATAATTGTGTAGGAAACCTGAACAAGCTGCAATCCTAATATGAAACCTTAACGTGACTTAATTCTACTTAGTCTGAAGTTCAAAGTTGTGCAATAGGCGAGCAAAACGTGAACACATCACTTAAACTAAGTCCTTAAAATATACATGTCCTGAAGCCTTGCATAGGAAGACTTAAGGAGCATATAAGCCCTATTTTGGCATAAAAGCCATTTCACATCTGGAGAGACAAGAATGTGTACAGCCCTTTGATTCAATCTGTTCACAGCTACAAGGGATAAACTGTGTATGAAGGCTGCCTTTGAAGATTGAGAGGACACTAAGAGTGAAATCTCTTCGGTATCTGTGGTAAGTAGCTCTGTAGCAGTATCTCTCCAGAGAAACAACTCTATCAAGTATTTTGGTTAGAATTTGGCTTCTAGCATGTATTCCACCAGGTATTGATTCATGACAATAGGTTTAAGTGTTGCCAAGGATAAGCATGTCACGCCTACCCCAGGGCTTTCTAACAGGAAACTGGAGTCCATAAAGTCCCAACTGTCAGAGACAGAGGAGAAAGAGAGATGTTGTTCAATGTCCATTCCAGAAAAGCACCACTGGAATCAATAAAGCTACTAAAGTTCAGGTTCAATATAAACCAAAGAAGATAGTTCTTACTACACCAGGTATATGAGTTGTAGAACACCTCTTCAGAAGATGTTGTAGAGGCTGAAACCTTAAATGGGTGGAAGGGAAGACTGGACAAGTTTATGGAAGAGACACCCATGAAAGCTTAAGAAATATATAGAAACTAAATCTTGCTTAGGAAGTCTCCAAACCAAGAAAGGTTTGGAAGACAGGAGAGTCCAAGGGGACGTATCATGTATAGTTGCCTTACTACACCATTTTCTAGGTATTTTGGCTACTGTTGAAGAGCAGAAGACTGGAAGAGCTGGTTGATTGTCTAACCAGGTGTGACCTTCCTTAGCTTCTGATAAGCCTCCTCAGTCTCAGCTTTTTCAAGCATAATTGATGTCAAAGCAAGCAGTCTTTTCTTTAGTGTAAGAAAAACTAAGTAGTATTTGAGATACAATGTAACATGAAAAAGTCACTGAAAAGGGTAAAGACTTCAAAGAGAAATCATAATGCAAAAGCAGTGAAATTGTTTTCCTGCTTGCTTTTATTATAAAGGATATAAAGGGTTGGTTTGGGTTTGTTTGGTTTTGGGGTTTTTTTTTTGGGGGGGGAGGGAGCTCAGCTTCAAATAAAAAAGGCTCACTGATGGCTTCTAAAATGGTCCAACTGAACACACTAGAAAATAAGAGAAAAACTCTTTTGTTGCTGTTACATGTAAGAAATAGGAATTTGTAACAACGTCAGATGAAATTTCAGATGAATATGTGATTTCCAAGCAGTCTGTGAAGGTAGAGGAGCACAGTGACCTAATGGAAGGCTGCAGAGCCAGCATAAATGTGGCTGTTTGATCTTCTAGAGGCAGAAAAGTCTTTACTGTCTCTTGGGCAGTATCTGCTGGTACCTGTATATCATCTGATCAAGCCTCTACTAGAATAATCTTTATTCTGTTTTTCTCCTTAAGAATGTTTCTTGTCAAGAATAATACTGGAATCTGTGATGGCTTGTGCTGCTTGACTAGACTTCCTCCTGATAAATCCATTAAAATGTTAATTTCCTCACTAGATGAAAAGGTATTCTTTTCCGATTCCCATCCCCACAGGGTAACTTTTGTGAGCAGAATCCAGTAGTGACCGAAAATTTGTGATGCAAGGGGAACAGACTTCAAAAATTTCTAGTAAACACTGAGTTAAAGTGATTTCCTGCCTGCCTTACAGCACAAATATGTTACTTCCCTTCATCTTCTGGAGGAACACAGCAAGCATCAAATGATGGGGTGGAAGAAGGCAATCCTTCCTACACCGGTTTCACTGTTCGTTTCTGTTTGTTGGGTTTTTTTTAACAAGTGGAGATTAATGTGCTGTGGAGAGACTAGAATGCCAAGATATTTGTGGTTCATCAAAATGGAAGCAGTTTTGGGAGGTTTGCTAGATAAATGTGTCTGTGGGACAGATTTGCTTAGCAAACCCACAGCTGTACTGAAGCAACATACTTGTTTTCTTTCCATCTTTCTGGACAGTCACGTGGAGAAAATAGAAGGTCTCTTCCTGTATGTATGTAGAACAATCAATCCAGACTACTTCAGCAGATTTTACAATAAACATCTCAGAGGGAAAACTGGTCTCAAGCCAACATTTTTCCTGATAACCCTAATGAAAGAACAGATGATGATCTGAACTAAGATTTAGCCCGGAGCCTTGATCCAAACGTTGAAGTAGGAGGATATTTTCATCCAAATTTAGGTCAGGAGTTTGCAGATTGTGATATGTTTCTTTAATGAGCCAAATCCACACGTTCAATGAGCATCAACCTTTTCACAAATTCCAATTTCAAAGCTTGGGTCAGTCTCAGTCACTGATTGCAAGTCCATGACTTCCTGTCTACTCCATTCGTACATGCATCAGCGTGGCTTGAATTATTTTTCTAGCATTGCTTGCTGTAAAGATATGATAACTGACTTGTCAAGAACAGCATGTTTATAATGTAAGAAATTAATCTTTTCATGCTGATTAGCTGCACTTTGTAGCACTGATCCAAGGAAGAACTGCTACGTATCCGTTTAGTAATGTATTCTGTACTCCTTTGTCATTAACTTTCGAAGGGAGAAGAAAAAGAAAAGACTTAAGATTACTAGTAGCAGATAACAATGTCTGCTAAATCAAATTAATATTTTTTTTTTAAGAAGGAAAAAATAGATTATGAAGTAATTATTTGGGCTAAAACCTGCATTCCAGAAATCCTTGGTTATGTACTTTTCTTCCTAACAGGTTTGTAAATTAATGGATAATTTGCTCTTTCAGTGTAGATTTCTACTTCTTGGCAAAGAATGAGAAAAAATAAAACAAAACCCGCAATTAGAATAAGATCTAATGTTAACCACCAGCCTGTTGGAGGTGGACTTAACATGACAGGTTTCAATATTAAAGTCTGCTAGCATTACAGTGGCAATCTGATGGGGCTGACAACTTGTGTTGCTTACTGGAGACACTCACGTGCAATTTTAGCATATAGTTGCACTAAGATAATTAAGTCCTAAAGGATTAATCCAAGAGTCTTCTACAGTTCCTCATCCTACTGGAGTAACTTTACCTTTGATTTCTGACTTGGTAATGAACACTTCCTTTTCGTGGATACTTCCAAAGTAGTTTGATCTTGAGGTTTCTGTCAATAGGCCACCTTCAGGATTACCAGCAGCTTGGATTTACATCATCTGACTTTTAACATACACGTTATTCTCTAGAGGACCCCAGTTGAACACTAAAGAGGATGGTGTAAGGGTAGTTGAGATCTTACTTGCTTCAGGAACTGTCTAACAGAAAAACACTCCCACCACAGGATAGAATTATAGAATCATTGTGGTTGGAAGAGACCTTTAAGATGAAGTCCAACCATTAACCCAGCACTGCCAGAACACCACTAAACCATGTCCTGAAGTGCCACATCTGCACAGCTTTTAAACCCCTCCAGGGATGGGGACTCCACCACTGCCTTGGGCAGCCTGGGCCAGCCCTTGACAAACCTTGTGGGGAAGAAATTGTTCCTAATGTCCAACCTAAACCATTCCTGGTGCATCTTGAGGCCACTTCCTCTCCTCAGCTAGATGCTCAAAATTGGTAAGGAAAATGTCAGACCAGAGAACAAGGAGATATCCCCCCTCCCTTGTAGCATTACCTGATGAGAGAGACCCGTTCGCTTTGGCTGCGTGTGATACAGCTGACACTTGATGGCTGCATTGGAAGCTGTTGTTTCAAATCGACAGAGAACCCTCCCAAGCTGCACGCTGGGACAGGACATCAAGGTCCCTGTCCTGGCAGCGATCCCGCAGTGCTGCAGCTGAGCCCAGTTGTGAAAGACTGTGTGTAGAGGAATGAGCAAACACTATTATGCAATAGTGGCTTTTTGTTCCCTGCCGCCTTTACTCTGAATTTGTTGCCATGGTAGCAATATGGGAAAATTAGGATTTGTAAGGTAAAATCAAGGAAAGAGACCATTTCTTCTGTCAGAAGCCAGCTTGTGACGTACCGTGATATCTGTGACAGCTAAAGCTAAACATGTTTCACAAAGAATGGATACTTTTAGTAGAAATAACAAAACCAGGAATTTTATGTTATATTATTTCATAATGGGCCACTTCAGTTGAAGTTCCTGTGATTTATTTTTATATTTCTAACATCAGCACAGAGATCTAAGCCCATACGTAGACCAAACAAGATGATAATTTCATAGTGAACAGTTGAGACTCTTCTACTTCTCCAAACTGCATCACAATTTAGCTCAAGGTTATGTAAGACCAGAACACACCGTTCCTGTTTGGCACCACCCAGAATGTTTAATACGTGTTCAAATAGAGCCCTCCTGTGTTTGCTGCCTTCCACTACAACAGCCTTTAAACCAGAGAGATCGTTTCTTCACCTACATCCACAAGACAGAGCTCCGGAAGGGATAGCCAGTATGGAAATACTCAAAACCTGGCTGCACACAGTCATGAGCAGCCTGCTATAGTTGCTCCAGCTATGAGCAGGGGAGGTAGACCAGACCATCACCAGGGATGGCTTCAACCTTGATGATTCTGTGATTTATGATTCTATGGTACCTTCCACATGTGATTTTGAATCATATGGGCACTTTTTCAAACAACATAGGAATTGATGGTATCTCTCTTATAACCTTACTCCAGATGCCACAGGTGAAGAGAGGAGGTGCAGGTAAAATATATTTTCCTCCTGCTTTTGCTGTAGACTCTTAGCCAGCTATGTGGAAAAGATTACATGGTCCTTGCATCCTTTCTTGCTTCTCTTTCTCTTCTGAAGACTTTAAACTGTTTGACATGGTTTACTCTTAAGGGGATCTGATCACTGCTGATCAATACCTAAAGGGTCTGCAGGGGTCAAGAAGATGGGGCCAGACTCTTTTCAGTGGTGCCGAGACAGGACACAGGGCAATGGGCACAAATTGGAATCCAGGAGGTTCCAGCTGAACAGCAGGAGAAACTTCTTCACTGTGAGGATGTCAGAGCCTGGCCCAGGCTGCCCAGAGAGGTTGTGGAGTCTCCTTCTCTAGTGAGATTCCAAATCTGCCTGGACAATGCGATCCTGAGCCCCCTCTTCTGGGTGACCCTCTTCTGGAGGGGATGATCTCCAGAGGTCCTTCCAACTCCTACCGTGCTGGGATTCTGTGAATATATGTATTTTGATCTAGTGGTACTATCACAGGACACCTTTACTATATGCAGAACTTAGAACTAAGAAAGAGAGAGAAGTAAGCAGCCACCAGGCAAAAGAGCATAATGGAAACCAGAAACAAGATGAAACAACAGGAGAAAGAAACAGAGGAGAACAGTGTAAAAGAGGTAGGAGGTAGAAATCAAATGCACAGAATTGGGGCATTACAGTTGGACTGAATGATCTTAAAGTTCTTTTCCAATCTAAATAATTCTATGATTCTATGACACAGCGCTCTGTGATACCATGAGACAGAAAGGTATGTAAGAAGCACATCCATCAACAGGAAGCCACGGCACACAGAACTGCAGGAAACACTACCCTGAGTTACCTTTTCTCTGCTGCAGATGCACCTGCAGTCTTCATAAATAATGTATGGATGCAGAGGAAGCAGATCTGTAAGTGCAGTGATTGCTCTTCGTTGAGCAGATTTAGAGCCAAGAAAATGTATTTTGCAGTTTAAAAGAAAGATTGGATAGTTGAGTCACTTCTACAATTCTTCAAAATAAATGTGGAGACCTACTCCCATTTCTATAAATTCCTTTTCCACATGGAGTAAACATAAAAAAGTACGATTTTTACAAGGCAGCTTTGATTCCAGGTTGCCCAAAGAGGTGGTCACTGCCCCATCCCTGGAAATATTCCAGGTGAGGTTGGCCAGGGCTCTGAGCAACCTGCTCTAGTTGCAGATGTTCCTGCTCACTGCAGGGGAGTTGGACTAGATTAAAGGTTCTTTCCAACCCAAAACATTCTACAGTTCTGTGATTCTATGAGGGTGTTCAGATACATGACCAAAGCAGTTAATTTCAGGAAGGATTTTATGGTGAGGAATAAAACATGGTGTGTTAGAGGAATGCAACAGATGTTATAATTACTCCATGCTACCATGTGGAACAAAACCTAGCAACTGTGCATGCTATGAAAATGAACTAACGAGATCACTAGCTGTGCCTCTGCCAGCATTAAAACACAAACATGTGTCATTTACAGTTCAAAAGAGAACCTTGCACAGCAGCTTCTCTCCAAGACCACACTCCTGGTTCAGAAGCAACCAGCTAGGATGCCAGAAGACCTACACATGCTCTTCAGAAGCAGACTAGGTAAACCAATGTTGACAAAGGTTAAAGCAAACACAAGGAATCTGTCATCACTCCTCTGCAAAACTTGCTTCAGGAGTGCAAAACTATGCAGTCAACAGAAATGACCAAAATCTTGGACAGCATTATTGATTTTATTGAATGTTAGTGATCAGACCATTGGAGAGGAAACCCCTGATCTTTGTTTCCCCACTTGCCTGTTTATGGATATAAAGTAGAAGGTGGCATCTGAAAGAACTATCCATTATGCAGTTTGGCAATCAAATTATGCTTTCAACACTGATGACAACTGTTAACATTTTCCTGCCTCTTTTCTGGGATCTATGTCAAACACTATTTCAGTGACAGATTGAAGGAGACATCCTCATGTCAAATTATGAATGCCTCTTCATTTGGGAAATAATGCTACATTTCAAACTTCATTTTTCCATGTTACTATCATTGAGGCAATGAGCAACTTGCGGAGAAACTGCTGCAAAGCAATGAAAGAACCATCAAGATCCATTAACACTGGATCCAGTGGGAAGAATAACTGGCTTTCTACCAGGGCAATCTGATATGAGAGCCTTCTGTGGAGAACAAGTCAGAAAGACTGGACAGAGGAAAGATGGGAGAGATTTCCAGAGGTTCTGGATTCAGAAAGCTGAAGTTGAAAAGGTGTCAAGTCTGTAAATGACGTATGAGCCCTATCTTGGAGAAGTTACTGATCAACAGTAAAAGATGCTGAAGTAAAGCTGTGATTACACATTTCATTAAGCAATTCCTGCCCTCCTTCTCCCCCTTTTCTCCCCCAACTACTCCCTATATTTCTGCTTGGTACATTGCATGAGTTTATAAAGTTGGACTTCTGTGGTTTGGAAGGTGTGGTAGGACAGACTCCCCTGCCCTGGGTCAGAAGCAGCGACAGAAGGTTGTCATCCTTCCAGCAGGACTGACTGTCTGGCCAGGTTACCAAAGGTGTATGAAGTGAGTCAGGAGGGATAGGACGTAGGAACAAAACAGGACTTGGTAATCATGACATGTTATCTTACCCACCGACAAAATCTAATGGCCTTTTCTAGGTGGACAGGCCACCTTACTTAACCTGGAGAAGGAACATGTAAATGATGTGTTTCACTGATCAGTGGGGAAGGCATTAGGAGTGTTTCACATCAGAAGACCTTACTAGGCACCAGAATACCCTCCTCTTCTCTCATGTCCAATGACTCTGGAATGCCAATTAGACATTAGATTGTTCATTAGACCATTACTTTTAGTATCAGTCTGCCTGGGAGGAGGAATATGCAGATCCCTCTCCTTTTCTCACAGGTAATCTCCCTCCTCAGCGTGGTGGTGTAGCTGTTGTTACTGTAGTTACCACTCCAACTCAGGCGCTAATAAATTACAAGGTAGAACTTTCTATGTCCTGCTGCCAAATAAAGAGTATCAGACAGAGCCGGGAAATCCACATCTAGGAAAAATTAAATTCACGTTCCTCCACATCTGGTGGAGGAGCAGAGAGGATTCAGCAGCTGATATAAAATACAGCTCACTGCAGCCAGTCCTGACTTTCTGAATGAAAACATGACATATTCACAGAAAAGAAAAGTTATGAGTTAATTGGGAAACACATTTAGCTGTGATCCTACTGATGGTCTCTTACAAATAACAGCAGCTCACTTGAAGGAATCCCAGGATGCCCTCATTGTAGGGCTGTGGGTGGACCCAGCCATCATGGGGATGGGATGTTTAGGGACATGGTCTAATCGGGGGCTTGGCAGAGTTAGGTTAATGGTTGGACCTGATGATCTTAAAGGTCTTTTCCAACCTAAATGAATCTATGATTCTCATGGTGAAAGGTATTGTCCCAGCTGCCTGCCTCCAGCCTCTTGCCAGGGGTTAGCCCCAGGAAGCCTAACATGGGTACTTTTGAACCCATTTCAGACAAAATGAGCTGTATCAGCTTATGCAGCACAATTTTGACAACCTGTTGCCTTTGGTTGCAATGGTGTCCATGAAGAAATGCTTAGATAGGAGACAGACACCCACTGCTATGTGTAGTGATGGGCAGCTGAGGACTAGCTAGTGATCAATGGCTTCTCCTGGTACAGCTATTTGCACAGTTCACATCTGCCTAGGAAACAAAACCCATAAGATTATGCTTCAGTTTGTCACTTCAAATGCTATCACTGTAAAGTTTTTTTCACATTGTACCTGGTCGTTTTTCAACACCACATTCTAATTCGCAGCCAAGCACCAGATGCTGTGATATGATCCTTCCCAGATGTAAAATCTCTGGAGGTTCCATGTCCACAAAATAAAAGCTAGCCAGGAATATCCTATTTCATTTAATATGAGTCTTGGAAGTCTTTCGTCTGGTCATTCCAGTATAAAGTGTAACCAGACAGTGCACATGCCGAGTCTCACTAGAAAAATGAGCAGCTATTTATAACCCGGGGAAGACATCAGGCCAGGAGCACAAACTAACCCACAAATAGTACGTCATCAACTGTGTACTTCAGAAGAACACTCTGAGATTATTCTGTCCCTTAATGGCACAGTTCTGTGATTTCATTTTCCCAGCTAACCCAAGCTGATTTGAAAGGCACTGCAGCAAGCTCGTTGGTATATGGCCAGATCTATCCTGGCTACCACAGTGAGGGAAAGATGAGACAGACGTGGTGACACAGGAATCTTCTCTATCAGAGCTTCCTCTATTTATCTGCTACTGGTAAGCACTTTCCAGAAACCTTTCTGTGAATGTATTATGCAGGATTAGCCCTTTTCTCCCAGTATTCTCCCCATGACCACTCATCTGATTCTGAAAGCAGAAAAAGAAAACCTCTCTACAACCTGTTCTTCCTACTTTGTTGTAGGACACAGAATGATAATACATAAAATTTAGCAGGGAGTTTCCACCATCTGCAATAGATGAAAGTCTCTCAAGTGCAGTGCAAGACCCAAAGTTAGAAAATTAAATTTCCCTGTCATCAAGGGCATGTGGGAAAAGGAAAAGAGAGAGCAATTCAGACCTGTGAGTCTCATACCTACCTAGAAGAAAAGGAATTATGTAAATATTGTTTCTTTATACCATTTAAGGCAGAAACAATCACAAAGCTCGGATTCCTGTGAACAGTATGGACTTCCAGTGACTCCTATGGTCTGGTAAGAGGTTTGTAAGTTTAACCAGCTCTTGCTTGACTTTCTGTCACCTGTGTTGTTAAATACTTTTCTTATTCAGATTACTGGCAGACAATGATGTCCAAGTCTGGAGTATGAACACCTACTTGGGCTTAATTATTGATCTACTATTGCTCAAGGATGCTTCAGATTAACATAAATAATGAAACTGGATGAATGAGTAGTAACACGGACTTTAGCATTTTCAATTCAGATAGTGCTTATGGAATTTGGGGATCTTGCATGATGGGGTAGCCTGTGTTAGCAACTCTGGTGGGCTCAACCACCAGGCACACCTTCTGCTTTCAATTTCAGTGCCAGCCTGACTGGAGACAGCCTCTTGTTTTTACAAATAGGAAATGAGCCAGAGGAGTTTGTCTCAGCAAAAAGATCTCTGGAGGCTTCCTTCAGAGCAGGACAAGCAGTGCTTTTCAGCCTTTGGCCCACGAGTTGTGAATTTCTACAAAAAACTGCCTTGAGAAACACAGGCTCCTTCCTAATTTCTAAACTGTTTCTTTTGGCTTTGGACAAGATAGGGCTGGGGACTCCTGCAAGGGAGGTACCTTCTGGCTTCCCAGAGAAGGACCTAGGAGACCTGGTGGGCAACAGGTTAACCATGAGCCATCAATGTGCTCTTGTAGCCAAGAGGGCTGATGGTCTCTTGGGGTGCATTCAGAAGAGTGTGGGCAGCAGGTCAAAGGGAAGTTCTCCTCCCCCTCTGCTTTGTCTTAGTGAGGCCATCTCTGGAGTCTTGTGTCCAGTTCTGGGCTCCCCAGTTGAAGAAAGACAAGGAACTGCTGGAGAGAGTTCAGCGGAGGCTACAAACATCATGAGAGGCCTGGAGCATCTCTGTGCTGGGGAAAGGCTGAGAGTACTGAGGCTGTTTAGCCTGGAGAAGAGCAGCCTGAGGAGAGAGCTGATCAATAGCTGGGATGGGGCCAGGCTCTTGTCAGCGGTGCCCAATGACAGGACAAGGGGCAATGGGCACAAACTGGAACCCAGGAGGTTCCATCTGAACAGGAGGAGAAAGTTCTTTGGTGTGAGGGTGTCAGAGACTGGCCCAGGCTGCCCAGAGAGGCTGTGGAGTCTCCTTCTCTGGAGAGATTCCAAACCCGCCTGAACACTGCGATGCTGGGCCCCCTGCTCTGGGTGACCCTGCTGGATGGAGCAGGGTGTTGCACCAAATCATCTCCAGAGGTCCCTTCCAACCCCCACCATGCTGGGATTCTCTGTTTCTGTGAATTAAGAGAGCTGCATTAGGTACTAGCGGCCATGTAGAATGTAATATGGTCACACAACAACCCATCCCTCTCTTTACCTGGGGACTGTATCCTCCATTAGTAGAAAGAAAAAAAAACACCACCACAAAAATCCCCTTTTCTAGAGCTTTTGTCCAGTGAATAAGTTTTGACAGCCTTCCTGTGTTTTATTAACGCTGTAGATGGTATTTGTTGAACAGGATATGTTCTTACTGAAATATCTGTCTCCTGAAAGGGTTATTGTTCTCTGATATTTTCTTTCTGTTGGGTCACCAGAAGTTTATTCCCATATACTCTTTCATTAGGGAATTAGGGTGAGTTTGTTTGGTTTGTTTTGGGTTTTTTATTTTCTTTAGTATTTTTTAGGGTTGAGGGTTTTTTTTAAAGTCTCACAGTTTCATTGCAAGCTGTCAGGGCAACACCACAGTTCTTGGAAATTGAAGGATAATCCTTTGAAATGCCAAAGGTGACCAGAATAAACGAAGAGAGATATTAACTTACTGAAATGACTATCAGTGTCAGGCATCTCAATGCCTGAGGAAAGGCATTCTAAGAGAAATACATTAGGAAAATGCAAACCAAAGACAGGGTTTTCACAGGGAAAACTTCTTTTCCACTCCAGATCTTAGCCATTATTTTATATTAGTTGTGCATGTTTGGGTAGGTTTTTTTTTATGTCAGTCATTTAAAGTGTCAGCCTCTCATGCAATGATGTAATTCAAAAGAATATTAAGAAGTTTGATCCCTTGGATGTGCTGATTTGTGTTGTTTTTCTTTTTTTCCAGCATGTTCCAGCCCCATCCCTGGAACCATTGCAGGTGAGGTTGGCTGTGGCTCTGAGCAACCTGCTCTAGTTGCAGATGTCCTTGCTCAGTGCAGGGGGGTTGGACTAAATGAGCTTGAAATGTCCCTTCCAACTCAAACCACTCTATGATCCTATCTTGGACTCCATATGTAGCAAGGTCTGAACATACCACTTCAATGCACAGCATTGAATGCAAACCTGAGACTTATGATCTGCAGACTGCAGTGTTCAAACAGTTGTTTTTCCAGGATAAACAAGTGAAAAAGAACATCAGTCAGAAACCCACAACCAGGTCATACAGACATCCTGGTCAAACAGAAGTTCCCCATCGAACTGATAGGAAAACCAAAGCACAGGAAGCTCCTATCACCAGGCTGCAGGTGTTTCCAGGACAAAGACTAGGGGTTTATGGGTCTACTGTAGAAACATCTGCTACACCGGGGCTGCAATTTCAAGGTGTTACCATAACACAGATAACAACACTTAACACCAGTGGTAAAGGCAAAGGCAGGAGCTGGACTTGAAACACCCAATTTACAGTCCCAGGAATTCCTTGCTAGTTTAGTATGCCATATCTCTTCAGACCAACTGAACGAGCTGGTGTTTTTCTTGGAGGATAGAGATTGACAAGCACTAGCTAAGGAGGAAAGCCAGAAGGTAACATTCTGATATCTTACTTGTTGGCCACAGTCCCTTTAGACCAGTTCATTTTATTAATGCTCTTTCTTCCTATTATTGTCTCTTTCAGTAGAGTGTTGTAAATTCTGACCATTTTTCTTTGAACTGATTCCTAGTCCATGTTTCTTGTTTAGGAAAATCAAGTGTATTTGAAGGTAAAGTTAGAGTTTTTCCTAATATTTCCGTTGCTTTGTTGTTGTTACAGCTCTGATGTGGCAAGACCTATTGGCCACAGACATAACTCCCCCTTTACACACAGCTGGCAAATGAAAACAATATCAGAACATCTCCATGACACACAAGGCTTTTATACAGTGATGTTTCAGCCTTTACTGAAGTTTCCTTTGGAAATGCTTAAAACAACTACATCTGTTTCCTTTCATTGGGATTTTGTGTTCTTTAAGCCAAAAGGAGGGGATAAAACTCATTAATTCCGAACAATAATTGCAATGTCCTATATAAATATTTTTTAGACTGCAGGTTTTCTTTGGTTGTTTGGGTTTTTTTTCTTTCCACTAAAAATATAAAATAGCTTGTCTGTTCTATGTAATGAGAATTCCTGGATACCTTTACATTGCTCTGTTCTGCACAAACACTTGAACTAGATTTAAACAATCTGGCTCAGGAGCTGATATCAACCTAGCAGGGACTACAGAGAAAACCGTATGGAGCCAGAGACCGAATGGCAGGAGAAAGCACAACACAGGTTTCATTTACCACATTTCTCAAGCGTGTTTTGCATCCTGCAGTGACTGGCTGCCTGTCACAGCCAGACTGCTACCAGCCTGAGTGCATCCTTTCTGAAAACACAGCAGAGACCCACTTCCCATGGCAGACACTGTAGCTGTGTCTCAGCCTTGGGCCAGTGAGCGCCTGGCAGCCTTCTGACGTGAGCACAGTTGTAAGCCAAGTGTAGGTTTTTGAAGGAAACCTAAATTTTGCTAATATTACAGAGGGGTAAAATTAAGTTGTGCAAGCTACTGCCATCTAATCCAAAACAAAAAAAAACCAACAATGCCATCTCCACCCTTGTCTGAGGAACAGGCCTGTCTGTGCATCCATTTGTGCTTTTTTCAGCTACTGGAGTCCACTGGAGGCTACAAAGATGCTGAGGGGCCTGGAGCATCTCTGGGATGAGGAAGGCTGAGAGCCCTGGAGCTGTTCAGCCTGGAGAAGAGCAGCCTGGGAGGGGAGCTGATCAAGGCTGAGCAAGAGCTAAATGGCCCCTGGGGGTCAAGAGGATGGGGCCAGACTCTTGTCAGTGGTGCCCAGTGACAGGACAAGGTACAATGGGCACAAACTCGAACGCAGGAGGTTCCATCTGAGCAGGACAGAAACTTCTTTGCTGTGAGGATGTCAGAGCCTGGCCCAGGCTGCGCAGAGAGATTGTGGAGTCTCCTTGTCGGGAGAGATTCCAAATCCGCCTGGA
>WUAM01000004.1:6095339-6107759 GCA_024336885.1 Actenoides hombroni
GGAGTGTGATTGAAATACTTTATTTGTGGAAGATAATGTTGCTCATGCACCTTCTCATTAAATAAAACACTTGAAACATCTTCAAAGCATTAAATATTAGAAGTGAGGTGATAGCTGATGTATGTTAACTTCTGCATAACTGCAGCTTGCTGAAATACACCATATCTAACTAAATTGTAAACTTTTTCTCTGCAGAGCTTATGAACAAGCTGGCATGATGCTGAAGGTATTTTTATTTACTGGTTTTTATTACAAAGTTCTGTTTTATAGTGAAGAATATTGTGCACTGGATCATTTTGCAAATATATGTGAGTGAATTGCATATTAAAGTGGTATTTTATTTGCTGACTCAGTCCCTACCAATTCCCTCAGTAGATTAGGGAAGCATTATTTGTAATTGAGGGGAAAAAATTGGTTTTCCTTTCATAGAAGGAAAGATGAAGGCCTCATGTCCGAGTGTAACGGAAGAGTGATGCTGCTTTTGCTCTGAACTACCACAAATTCATTTCTTACATGAAAGTTTGGTACTTACAAGTGTATTTTCTGGATTTGGTGGTCAGCATTCGCAAACTTGTAGAGCCAGTAGTGAATAACAATTAGAGCTTTAATAAATAAGGCATTACAGTTTGCCTTGATTAATTTCATTGTACATAAGCACAGTTCCTGACAGCAGCATCCCTCTGACTGTTGCTTTGCAGGAGATGCAGAGACTCCCTGAAGCAGTTCAGCTGATTGAGAAAGCCAGTATGATGTACCTGGAGAATGGGACACCAGACACAGCAGCTATTGCACTGGAACGGGCTGGAAAGTAAGTCTGTGGTACCGGTGGCTAGAATGTGTGCAGGGTGTGGGTATGTTTTTGGTCTTCTTTGTTCTCTTTTTGATGATTTTAGGTAAAAAGATAATTTCATTTCATCTGAAGAGAAATGATTGATGTTTATTACAGGTTAATAGAAAATGTGAGCCCAGAGAAGGCTGTTCAGCTCTACCAGCAAGCAGCATCAGTGTTTGAAGTAAGTGGGGGGATTTTTTTTTTGTCTAGTTGGTTGTTTTGTTTTGGTTTTCCACCAGCAAAGAATTTTCCAGTTCCAGAAAGTGTACGAAGATGAAGAATTGCTGCTTACGTTCAGCTATAAAGTTATGAAAAAGCTTAAGATTAGGTCCTAAATTCTTTTTCCTTCCTTTCACATCATTGACTGAGTAATGAAGTCGAAGGTTTCTTACACTGTAGGGGAGGAGATTCTGGAAGTTAGGAGTCAGTTTTCTTTGCCTTTTTCTCGGTCTGGGGCTTGACTGAATCTGATTTTTGTATGTTGTGAAGCCTTTTGCCTCTTGCTGGGCAGCCCGGAGAGTTGGAATGTGGCACCTCTTGAGTCCTGGGGCCTAAAATAGTTTGAAATCCTTGAAGGCAAGGAAGAGAAGAGTTTGCTTGATGCTCTACCCATGCCATGAGCAGGTGACTTGCCTATTTGCTGCTGCCTTTGGCTTGCTTCTCTATCACCAGTTGTCACGTGTTTCCAGATCAGCAAATCTGCGTGGATGTTTCTTTATGCTGTAGATCATACGGGAGCTGGCTGTGGGACTTGGGTTCACCAATACTCTTCCTCTTTCCCTTGAGCTTGTGAACTGCTGATATAATAATTAACGGTTCGTTTAAGTTCAGTTGACATACTGAGGCTAAGGTCTGGAGGTCTTCATTCTGTGCAAGTGAAATACAAATGCCTGAATTCTTTTTCTTCTTCTCTAGAATGAAGAACGTTTACGGCAAGCGTTAGAAATGTTAGGGAAGGCATCAAGACTTCTAGTCAGAGGGCGCAGGTACAGCTTTGTGCCTTTTCTTTTTTTAAATAGAATTGAATCCTTAATAGTGATTTTCTTTTTTTTTTTTTTTTTTTTAATGCCATTGCTGGGTTTATATCCTATTACTTAATTCTTCTTCTTCAATCTACTTCAAACTAAAACTCAGTTTTATGCCATTTTCATCCAGGAACCACTTGGTTTGTGTTCTGGGATGGGAGGGCTGTAAGGCTGTGTGTCCTTTGCATTTGTTGAATACCTAGAAAGCATGTACACCAGTTTTCATTAGTTCTGAACCTACTTCAGGAATTTTATTTTTTTATTTTCTTCCAGCACTAATATGTAGAAAGTACTTGAAAGTCTTTTACAGTTGTGGAATACAAAAAAAGGAAATTAGGTGACTAGCCTGAGGAAAGGAATCTGGGTGTGCAATCTGATTCTGGGCTTCTTAAAGAAGAGTGTATCTTGGAGTCTCAGTGGGAATTTATTTTGTTAATTGCTAGCACCAAACTTGACCTGTGGTTCAGCTTAGACTTCCTGCACTGAGAAGTTCCTTTAAGAAATTATCTGGGTTTCTTACTCTACTTTTAAGATACTTTTTAATTCACTGCAGAATTGTGGTCAGAAAAGGAAATCTGTAAAGTAGCTTGAAAGTCTTTCTGTGAAAGCAAGTCAGGATAGCTTCAGAACGTCTGAGAACACCTTATTGCTTTGCTGCTTTATAGCTCATGTTCTATTACTAATATCCACCAGTTTAATATGATTAAAAGAGTATTCAAACTCAAAAGCAGCTACTATGACTTAATTGCAATGGTTCATGGATCTCAGACTTCCTGATAGCTTATAGTGACCTCATGACATACAGAAGTCTACGTACGTAACAAGGTACATAAATCTAGGTATGTAACAAGGCATTAATCCTGTACAATGTCCTGTGAAATTAAGTTTCTCTGAAACTTAAAGGCATGTTCTTAGCCTGCATGTATACAAAAGGAATTGCTGACTATATATTTCTTTATCTACTTAGTTAGTGAGGTCTGCTGCTGATTTTGAGTTGTTCTGCTCTTTATTCTCATAAACTTGCCAGTGTATTAGTTAAATACTTTGCTGTGTTCCTGGTGCTGATACCACTTCTTTTTTTGTTTTTTAATTATTTTTTTAGATTAGATGAGGCTGCATTGTCCCTTCAAAAGGAAAAAAGTATTTATAAGGAAATTGAAAACTACCCGACATGTTATAAGGTAAATCCCAACAGACAATTTCTGATAGTGCATTCCAAGGCTTCTTGGGTAACTAACAACATCTGACTGACAACGTGTACCTCTCGATTCAGGGATACGTTTCTTGCTCAGTGTTGAGAATTGATGGTAGTCCATGTTTCCCCAACCTCTAACTCTGCTGTTTTCACTACTAAAATGTTGAAGATACAATACTGTTATCTGCAAAGGCATCAAAAATGAAAATACTACCAAAAGTAAGAAAACAGAAAATCTGTTACTGGGTATAGCAACTCATTACAATGTTGTAGAAGATAATCCCTTCCATACCAGCTGAGGAGATACCTTATGACCTTCTCACTGTGTTGTTCTGATACTCGTGTCACTATCTTAGAATCATCATAGATCAGAAGGACCTTTTTTCTGCTAAGTATTAGTAGCTCAGTATTGTTCTCCTATTTTACTTTTATTTCTAAAGAATTATCAGGTTGCTTTTTTGTTTTTATTTAGAAAACTATTGCTCAAGTCTTAGTTCATCTTCACAGAAATGATTATGTTGCCGCAGAAAGATGCGTGAGGGAAAGCTATAGGTAAGTCTGCTTCATGGACTATCATTTTAAACTGAATGTTTCATTTACGTAGATCTGCTCTTATGAAAGAGCAACAGCAAAAACCTTCTGTCAAGAAATTTTAAACCTGTAGTTGTGTTGATTTAGAGTAAAATAATAGCATTCTCTGATATATAGCTATCAGGATTTTTTTCACTCTTAACAGATTTAGCAGGAATTACCATGGTGATTCTTCTTAATGAACTGAAAATAAAAAGTTGTAAAGAAGTAATTGCATGCAATAGGTGAAATGAGATGGCAATTAGAAGTTCTCCAGATTTTATTTTATTTTTTCTTGTTAAAAGCTGAGCACAGTACTGTTATGAGATTCTTGCCTTGCTGATCTCCTCCAGGTTGTGTCCTTTTTTGGAGCAGAGACAGATTAGCCATTGTAAACAAATGTGTAGTGTTAAAAATGGGTATTCCTGGATGTGGCGCACTGAATTTTAATTATTTGGGGTTTTTTCAGGATCTTTTTGCTTTGTCATTTGTGGAGGCCCTCAAAAAAATTGAAATTCTAGCTTGTCATTACCATATTTTATTCCACAGTGTCGAAATGCACAACAGCATCATCCCAGTATAATCTATTAAACTCTAGTATGGTGATTAGACTGAGGGATAGATTAACTACATGTTTTTGTTAAAGTTTGCAGCATGTGAATTACTACATTTGTGGTTATGGTGATCTACAACCTATTCCCATCATCATACAGGGAAAGAAGATAAGCAAGTTCTCTACTTTTGTGATCTTTATTTGTATTCTTGTTCAATGGTTTTGGTTTTAATAAATAGTTAGCTGACAGGTAATTTAGATTTTACTATTCGAAAGCATTCTTTACACATCCAGGAGAAAATTCTGGTGTCAAAACCTGGATTAGTGTTGAACCCTGGTTCCAGAAGCTTTCCCAACATCTCTCCCTTTCAGCTTTTGTTAGGACTTGAGTAACAAAGTCCTGAAACAACATATTTTTACTTAAACTGGGGGTTTTTTTAGTGGAATGGTGTGAACATACGTGTAAGTTAAATTGTACTTTATTTTTAGGAAGAATTTTTCAAGACCAGTCTTTAAACATCTTGCTCATATTTTTCAAGTCTTCAATTCGTATTTTATATGTAGAAACTCATTACAGAACTTTTCTGTATGTAAAGTGGAGGAAGATTTTATTGACTAATCCAGGGAAAACTGAAACATTCTAATATCTTTTTGTCTTGACTATGATTGTGGCCTTTTTCTCAGCATGGAAAATAATAGTGATGCAAGTTTAATGTTATGGATATGATCCACATACCTGGAGAAATCAAAGTAGTTATAGTTTTGTGGAATAAGCAGTTCTTTGGATTCTTAAAAGCTGCTTGCTCTTAATCAACAGCACTTAAAGATAGAATAGCTGAGTGTCATGCAGATTACAGTTTCAAGAGGAAACAGCCTCAGGTTGCACCAGGGGAGGTTTAGGTTGGACATGTGAAAAGCTTTTTCCCCTGCAAGGGCTGTCCCAGGCTGCCCAGGGCAGTGGTGGAGTCCCCATGATCCCCCGAGGTGTTTCAAAGCCATGGAGATGTGGTCCTGAGGGACATGGGTTAGTGGTGCCCTGGCAGTGCTGGGTTAAGGGTTGGACTCGATGATCATAAAGGTCTTTTCTAACCAAAATGATTCAATGATTCTGTTGCTGAAATGCCCTAAATGAATTCTTAATTTCCTTCAGTATACCAGGATTTAATGGAAGTGAAGATTGTGCAGCACTAGAGCAACTTTTAGAAGGGTATGACCAGCAAGATCAGGATCAAGTTTCTGAAGTCTGTAATTTGCCACTCTTCAAATACATGGACAATGATGTAAGTAGACAGTTCCTATGTATTTTTATTTTTATTTTATAATCCTTTTGCTTGTTCAGGTTGAGATTTTTATAATTATTATTATTTTAATGATTTTTTTTTTCTAGTAGAGGAAAATAAGAAGAGCAGGGTACTTTTATTTATTGTGACTTGCACTGTCATCCTACTTGGTGCCTGTGAACTTGATGTATTCTTTAATTTTGCTGCCTGCCCATGTAAATTCCGACATTGTTGTTCCTCTCAGGAAGGTTTAGATGAAAGAGAAGTTTGTTGTGGGTTTGCTGAGTCTGTTAGATGAGTTGACCAAAATTCAGTTCCCTTCTGCTTGGTTCCTTAGGGACCAGAACAATTTGCTGCTTATGCTTTATCTCAGAAATACTATATAGCTGATTCGTGTGTGTAAAGATTGCAGAATATGATGCCTGCAGGATGGTATTGCCTTTTTCAGTGCTTTGGTCTTTTTTTCGTGGTCTTTTTTCAGTGCTTATTCCTTAGCATGGTGCTAATTAGTGAAGAATTTTTTTTATTTTAAGAAGTAGTTGTCATCCCCCCCTCTATTATTTTTAAGTTGTAGGAAGTACAAGGATAGGAAAAGGTGTGAAGTAAAGGAGACATCCATCTGTACCAAACTTTGTAACAATATTGACTAATTTTACTTTGTTACTATGAATAGTAAAAATTAGGTACTGGTCTTACTAGAAAACACTCATAAGACTTTTTACATGAACTATTACTAGATAATGTGTGCGGAGCTGCTTACTGTACAATGACTTTTTTACCTAAGGCTTCAACCACAGAAGCTGTAGGGTGTGGCCAAATTATTCTTTATTAAGCAACATCAATACAGATCTTGCATCCCATTCTCAAGAGTGCTTGAGATTGGTTCATTTTTCCTATGTTAGGTTTACTCTAAGCTAGAAAAATACACTCTGAAAGCAGCATCAATCAGTTTTCTTACTGAATGTCACCTGCTTGTTTATTGTGAGCGTCAGTCAGCTCTGTGCAGTGTAATTCAGTAAGATTTTACTTCTGTGATGACACTGTGACTAAACTTGCCTTCTTATTGTCAGTATGCCAAGCTTGGTCTTACCTTGGTGGTCCCAGGAGGTGGAATCAAGAAGAAATCTCCAAACGCTGCACAAGACAAAGCAAGAGGACCAGCCGGAGCAGGGTCTCATGCTGATGAGGAAGAAGATGAATATTCTGGTGGACTGTGCTAGCTACAGACATAGGTTCACTTAAATATCTGACTTACTTGTGATGTTAAGCATATCCAAAGGTACCAGATTTACCAGAGCTTCATTGCAATTGTGATACGAGAATGCTAATACTAACTTGGCAGCTTCTGGGTACAGTACTAGAGAAAAAAAAAGCACGATTGTACCTATCATTTTGAAACATCTTTGGACTTCATTTCTTACCTGGTAAGAGCTTCCTCAGGGCCCTGCCTTCAGTTGACAGGAAAATCTTGAGAGAAATTTTTACTGAAAGCACAGTTTAAAAGAAACCAAAACCCCAGAAGCACTGGAGTAGTGAGAGTGATACAGAATTGTCAATACTGGATTTTGACAGCTGACACTTTTTGGCCCCAGTATTTTCTGAGTTAAATGCACGATCATTCACCTGACTGTTAATCTCTTTTTATCACCCATTTAAGACAGACTGTGCCAGGCAGGATTTTTCAGTTGTATAAGCACTAGGGGGAACATACAGTTTATTTTCCATATGTTCTTACTCCGCTGTGGAATATTATTTTAATACCTTCTTTGCAAACAGTACCACGTGGGTGTGGAAAATACTAAGTCAACTAGTCGTGCAAGCTTAAAAGTACACACACATCTTTCATCCTAAGAACTTTATTGACCTGAAGGCTTTGGAAAGAACCTTTTTTTTAGCAGTGTTTCTGAAGCTTGCCGTAACCAAAAGAGAGTCTGAAGGTAGCAGATGATGTGTACATTGAATATAAAGCTCTGAGGGCAGTGTTGAACAAAAATTTTGGTGGCATGTTTCAGTGATACATTTGATTTCATTAGTGTTCTCGGTTAATTTACTAATTGATGCGCTAGTCTGTGAAGACATTTCGTTCTATTTTCAAAGTATACAACAACCATTTCTTACCAATGACCATTTTCAAACTAGCTCAGAATCCAGAGTAACCAAAGTCTAATGCATCATCTCAATTTTTTTTAATTCAGTTTTGAGTCATCATGTGTTTTGCAGTTGTCTTAAATTTGTTTGACCATTTTATGCTTAAAACTTGACAACACTGGAAGTTGTACCTGTTGTCTCTTCTGAAGAACTCAATCAAGAGCTGCGTTAGGGTGAGATCACTTGGAGTCCCACATGGATCAGTGTGTGATACGTGATACCCAGAGTTCAGTAAACACTAGTCCAAGAGCACAGCGTTAAGCTTTGGTACAATTTCTGCCATATTAGGGAATTAAATGTCTTAAAAAATATCAAGCATATGTCCAACATGTATGTGATACCTGACATCTGTGTTTCAGACATAATTGCAGTGAAGGTAAACTTGTAGAGATTGAATATTCCCTGTTTTGGGGGTGAATAGTTCTCGATAGCCTTGTGGTGGGTGCACGAGCTACAGTGTGAATTGCAGGCAAGGCTGCTGTGAAAATCACATTACTCATTGTAATGGGTGTTCAAAAAGCAGTTTTCTCTCTTTGTATCATAGAATAATGACCAGCTTGGATTTTAAAGCTGTTTGACACCATACTTGGTAGCTCTTTACTGTCTGACAGATAATTTCCCTTTGTTATTAATGATGTAGATAGACATTTTTGCCCTTCTGTAGAATAATGCAAATGAAATTTAGGGAATTATGTTGCTCTTCTGCAAGTATACATGAAAGATGGCTTTGAAGACTTCCCTGTAACTCTTCTTTTTTCACCACTGGAGCAACTCACCCCAGTTTACTCAACTTCTGCCTCCTGGATTTGTTCATGAAGGTGACCATGCACTTTTTACGGGGAGTCTTTATCAGAAGTAGAAAAAAAATAACTGCACATGTAGGAGCACTGGGAACACTAATTTTCTTCAAGCTTTTCCTGCCGCTTCCGATTCTGAAATCGGTTTTGTTGAATTGTGTCAAGGAGTCTACTCTGTGTGTGTGTGTGTGTGTGTGTGTGTGTGTGAACAATTAACTGTATATATCTGAGGAGATGACATAGGTAAGAAAAAAATTGGGAGCCTTCTGTGCTTTTGTGAAGGAACCTGCAGACTATTTAAACTGTGCTTCTAACACAAACAGGCCCTTAAAAGAAAAACTACAATTTATACATTAGATTCTTAAAACATACTTTCCATGTTGCCAAAAAAATGAAATAGATGTGCAGAAGTGTCTTCCCATCCTGCCCCCCCTGCTTTTTCCTCTTTTCCCTGTGCAAAGTGTGGAAAATCTGGGACAAAAGTAACGTGTTAAGCTGCCATTTAAATCTAAAGGGGCTTCCCTTGAATCTTGGCAGTGGAATCTTAATCTTTGATTGCAATGTTGCTGCACAGACCAAATCTGCAGAAATGGAAGTGTCTGAAAATAAGATGGTCTATTTTATATAACTTATTCTCCTATTTTAGGCAATGAAAGTGTGATAGGAATGTTAACTGCCTTTTAGTAGATGTTCAACTGTAGAAGCAGCTGTCCGTATATTATGTATTAGTGTTTGTTTCTTTCAAAGCAATTTGCACACTTATGTAAATACCATTTAAGTGATTTAAAGATATTGTTTGCAGCAAGAAAGTTTCAAAAACCAGCGTTGACTGTAATAAAAATGAAATCAAATACTGCATGAAGGCTGAGCGATGGCCAATGCAACGTGTATGTAAAATCAGAAGATTTCTAAATTATCTGTAATTTAAGACTCTGTATGCCCAGCTGCAGTGTGAGACCTGTGCTTTATTTGTTTTTCTTCCAAATCTGTGGTGTATTAGAGTATAAAATGTGGTCATAAGAGTTCTACAGAGGCTGCCTCTTGAGAAAAGGCTGCTGTGTTTCACCAACGTGAGAAATAAAACTTGAACCAAACACGTTTGTGCTGCTCTCCCCTGTTGTCAGTCAGGTCCTGCTGAAGCACCATGATTTGAAAATGAGGATTATTTTTTCATCTCGAGTAGATTTTGTGTGTGACCCTTTGTCTGCAGATCTTGTTACCAAGTGTTGCAGGTATGTTATGTGATCCTAGATGTTGTGTGATAGAGCAAAAGTCTGATGAGGAGCATCTGAAGGACCTGAGGTTGTTCAGCCTGGAGCAAAGGAGGCTGAGGGGAGACCACCTGGCTCTCAACAGCTCCCTGACAGGAGGCTGGAGCCAGGTAGGGTCAGTCAGTCAGCAAGCAACAGGAGAAGAGGATTGGTCTCAAGTTGTGTCAGGGCAGGTTTAGGTTGGACCTGAGGAACAGTTTCTTCCCTACAAGGGTTGTCCAGGGCTGGCCCAGGTTGCCCAGGGCAGTGTTGGAGTCCAAGCCCTGGAGGGATTTAAAAGCTATATAGATGCAATGCTGAGGGACATGGTTTAGTGGTGCCCTGGAAGTGCTGGGCTAATGGTTGAACTTGATAATCTTAAATGTCTTATCCAACCATGATGATTATATGATCAAGGACTGTCTTGGGATCCTGCTGGCTCAGGTTTGATTGATGAAAGTCAGTGGTGTTCAATCCTTGTGGCTTATTCACTAGATGTTCACAGCCCCTTTCATTTATCCTTTGGTTTTTGGTTTTCTAACTGGCCTTTTGGTGCCTTTCTGTTGGCTTTCACTGCTTGAGATGGTGACACATCTTGGGCAATTCTGTCCACTCGGAATAAAAGGTATGTTTGTGTTTTGCCTCTCTGCTAATTGTAACATCTTGGTGATTCATTGTCATCACTTCGTTTCCCAAAAGCTTGTATTCAGTGATCAAAACTATTAACAATTTTGGGTGATTATCAGACCTGAATTTGTTGTCTTAAATAGAAACAGTTGATTCTCTGGTCCTTGGTCTCCCTTAATCTTTGTTAATTATGCAAGGCATAGTTATGGTTTAAAAAAGACTGTCTGCTACTGGGGGTGGACATACAGATTGTTAGATATGCCAAGGAGATAAAGCCCTCATTTCCACAGCTGGGCTGTTTAAATGTGTAGCAAACCAGTGAGGTCTTCTGGAATAATACACAAATCTGCTCGTAAGATTTACCTGAATATGCTGAAGTACATCTAATTTTGTAATAAGTAGTGAAATTCTTTGGATGCAGGAAAAAGGAAGAAGCCCCATCAAAACCACAAGAAGTAATAGTGGTAATAAAATTGGAGCAAGGAGATGTTCCTTTCCAGAGTGGGAGGTAACCACTTGGGATCTGTGGTTGGTTGACTATGAGCAGGGATATTAATCTCTGTATATCTCAATCTTTATTTATCTCTATATATCTCTATCACTGCATGGTAGGGATTGGAAGGGCCCTCTGGAGATGATCTGGTGCCTGCTCCATCCAGCAGGGTCACCCAGAGCAGGGGGCCCAGCATCGCAGTGTCTAGGAGAGTTTGGAATCTCTCCAGACAAGGAGACTCCACAGCCTCTCTGGGCAGCCTGGGCCAGGCTCTCACACCCTCACACCAAAGTCTCTCCTTCCGTTCAGATGGATCCTCCTGGGTTCCAGTTTGTGTCCATTGCCCCTTGTCTTGTCATTGAGCACCAGTGACAAGAGTCTGGCCCCATCCTTCTGACTCCTGTGGGACCTTTATATACTGATAAGCATCGAGAAGATCTCTTCTCAGTCTTCTCCAGCCTAAATATATATCTAAGGGATATTTGTACGAGCAGAAATACTAATTTTCAGTAGAGGCCAACCAGCATCCCCAGGAACTGTGTTCCTCTCTTCCAGTACCTTAGTACCTGTTGGAGATGATGTGTATGGGTGCTGTATCTCACCACCTTCTTGATTTCAGAGCCACTGTTGTCCTTCAGCTGTGATATGCAGCATGAACAGAGTGCAGCAGCGTGGCCTCCAGCCCACAACGGGAGCGAGAGGCAGCTGCGAGGCTGCACGTACGTTTAGAGAACATGGGGCTGCTGTTGGCTCATCTGCTGAGTCTCGTGGGAATAATGGTCATGAACCGGGCTGGACTCCGAGGTGCATGCTGCTGGGATGTTAACTGGTGTGCAACCGGTTTAGATTACTTAGCAGAAACGTTTTGATACTGGAGTGAGACAAGTAGGTTTTCCCCTGTGAAAAAGGGGTTATTGGTAGTTGCCTTGGTTGTTCTGTGTATGTATTTATGTGCCTTTATGTTGTGTTGTTTCCAAACTCGGCGTTAAACCCAGAAGGGATTCGTTTTCCCAGGAGCGTTTTTTGCTTTGTTAGCACTAGATGGTGCCACAGAGCAAGGGAAGGGCTTTCCTCTGCTGCTGGGATGACTTTGCTCCCTATCTAGAATAGCTTTTAGGTTTAAATATGCTCAGCTGGAATTTTGGTTTGGTTAGAAACATCTGCACAGGGACTTGCTCTTGCTGCTGCTTCTCATGACTTGAATGAGAGAATCATAGAACCATAGAATGGTTTGGGTTGGAAAGGACCTTTAAAGATCATCTAGTTCAATCCCTGTGCAGTGAGCAGGGACATCTGCAACTAGAGCAGGTTGCTCAGAACCCTGTCCAACCTCACCTGGGATGTTTCCAGGGATGGAGCATTGACCACCTCTCTGGGCAACCTGGGACAGGCTCTCACCACCCTCGTCGTAAAAAATGTCTTCCTTCTCTCCAGTCTAAATTTCCCTCTTTTAGTTTAAAACCATCACCCTTGTCCTGTCACAACAAACCCTGCTCAAAAATCTGTCCCTATCTTTCTGACAGGCCCCTTGAAGTACTGAAAGGCCACAAGATCTCCCCAGAGCCTTCTCCATGCTGAACACCCCCAGCTCTCCCAGCCTGGCCTCCCAGCAGAGGGGTTCCAGCCCTCCCAGCATTGCTGGGGCTCCTC
>WUAM01000004.1:6154835-6169459 GCA_024336885.1 Actenoides hombroni
TTAAACCCTTTTTTTTTTTTTTTTTTACCTGTGAAACCATCTTTTGAGTTTAAAAGTTTTGAGTTTAAAATACTTTGTTCCTTTTTGTGAATATATACAACAATGGAGAGGAAGTTACTTTGGTACTCTCAATATCTCTCAAGGTCTGTACATTTATTTTTATATGTTTTAGTTGTTCAAAACAAGCACCACATGAAAAAATATGTGGGATTAGAGACACTATTTTCTCTTTGCTTTGTAATAGGTTTCTTCTAATGAAGGTGAGCTAATGAACTAATACTGTATTACTTACTGAATCACAGAAACAAAGAATGGTTTGGGCTGGAAGGGACCTTTAAAGATCATCTCATCCACCCTCCCTGCAAGGAGCAGGGACATCTGCAACTAGAGCAGGTTGGTCAGAGCCCCAGCCAACCTCAACTGGGATGGTGCCAGGGATGGGGCAGCGACCACCTCTCTGGGCAACCTGGGCCAGGCTCTCACCACACTCAGCCTGAAAAATTTCTTCCTGAATCAGAAACTGGAAATATTAAATGCATTCAAGGAGGACATGAAAGAAGATGCAGAAATCTTTCTGCTCATGATGAAGGCCAGAAAAGTAGGGTTTGGAACAGAATGTGTGTTTTACGAACCTTTTACCAGCTTTCTGAGATCAATTACCACAGTGTCCATAAGATACATGCAATTTGACGTGATCATGTTGTATAGCAGCATCAGAAGAAAATGATGGTCTGCATTTTCTCTCCAGGGTTGCACTTATAAGAAGACAGACCACTTTTTTGTGTGTCTTGAGCACTCCAGAAGTATGAAACATAGCACATTTACTAGGAATGAAACTTTGGCTGTCATTTTTTTTTTAATCATTCATGTAAGAGGAAAAATGCAGACAAGGACAGAGGTATACAATGCATCAGGAGCTACGGGATGGGTCACATACTGAGCACTCCCAAAAAGACAAGTACCTTTCCTGCTTTGATTAAATACTGAAGAATAGTTTTGGGTAGTTTAATGACAGACTTTGGCAAGGCTAAAATGGCTGAAGCAAATTTCCCAATAGCTCTCTACAAAGAAGGACAAAGCAAGAGGAATTAGTAGAAAACAAGAAAATATTAATAAAAAGTATCTACCAAATGATTGTATCTAGGTTATTAAGAACAAATTTACATTCATAGACTCCATTATGGCAAAAGATCATTTGTGATGTTCACAATAAAATGTCAGTAAGATGATTCTTAACTTCCTGCATTCTCTAATAAATAAAATCTCCATGTTACCCCTTGAAGGGACTGTTGTTGACAAACAATTTACACTAAAAAAAACCCCAACAATTAAAAATAACTCTTTAGCAGCCTCTACAATAAACAAGTTCACTTTGCTAGTTTTTTTCCTAAGACCACGTGCACTGGGATGGAAGGTGAATAAGGTATGATGACCAAATGATGAACAAGCTTTTCATAAACAAAACCACTTTTCTGTTGTGTGAAACTCCCCTCCTACATAAAGCCATCCAACATCTTCATGTTGCATGTACTGCTGAACTGGCCACTTATACAGAATGCCTGACAAGAATTTTTAAATAAAGACCAGATCCTCCATCCTCAGAACAACGGTTTCAGGACTGACCTTTAAAAAAAGAAGACCAAGTGAACCAAAACCCTAAAACCCAGAGCAAAGGGAAGAATCTTACTAGCTTCTGAACCTCAAGTTTAGAGCTCTTTAAAATCTCAGTGCTTGGCAGCAGCACAACTGAACCAAATGTTGGCACCGATTTTTTTAAAAAAAATCAGCAAAAACAAGAATGGAAACTTTTCCTCTATAGCTGCAATAAAACCAGAAAGACAGATGACCTAGAAATTTATGAGCCATTTTTATGGCCCAAGGTGAGTAAAATGCAAAATATGCAAAAATATAGTGTTAATAGTAGAAAAGAAAACTTACTTATCACATTATTTTTCAGACAGATTTGTTTTGCCCCTTTTTAAGTTTGGGAAAACTTCTTTCCAAGTCACTACCATGCAGGCAGTTTAACAAATGTAATCAGTTGGCAATGCAGTGTAAATATATAAACTAAAGGCACATTGTATCAATGAATTAAATAAAATATTGTAACCTTCTTGTAATTCAGTAACATTATCTGGGAAGCTTTGTTTGAAAGCTGTAAGCATAAGGGAGAGAAGAGGATGGAGGCAGTTTCTTGCTCTTGTTTGGGCTGGGCTTTCAGTAACAAGCCTGTTCTGCAGAGATGTGAGCTTGTGTCTGCATGGGAACACTCATCCACAAAAAGCTACCTGTTCATTTAAGCTTTTAAAATTACAGACCTAAAAAACTTCTGGGGGATTTCTGAAAATTCTTCAACAAGTAAAACTTTCATCTTAGGAAGATGAAAGCAATCCTACATACATGAGTATTTCATTATCTTCTTCACCCAAGCTCTGCAGTCAAGCCAGTGGACTCAATAGCTGAAACTGTCTGACATCAACCAATCTCTATGTAGGAACCCAGTGAAGAAACTTCAGCTGTCTTTTTTAACATTGCAATATCATAGAATTTTTTTGGTTAGAAAAGACCTTTAAGATCATCAAGTCCAACCATTAACCCAACACTGCCAACCTCACCACTAAACCATGTCCTTCAGCACCACATCTACATGTCTTTTAAATCCCTCCAGGGATGGAGACTCCACCACCTCCCAGGGCAATCTGTTCCAGGGCTTAACAACCCTTTCAGTGAAGAGGTTTTTCTTCATGTCCAACAGAAACCTCCCCTGGTGCAACTTGAGGCCATTTCCTTTTGTCCTATCAATATCACATCCTCTTACTTCAACACAGCCTGTCACTTAAAAAAAAATGTAAATACATTAATTAACATTATCCTGAAAAAGAAAGGAGAGAAAGTAATGTGGTCTCCTTTTGCAATTTTAACTGTTAAATTCATTATAACCCAAGGTTTTGTTTCGCTGGTCCACTAGGATTGATAATCAAGAAATCTTTTTTTTTTTTAAAGTATAGATTATTTTCCATGAGAAGTGGCTTATTTTTGGGATCATTTCCTCATGTAATGATAACGTCTACTCAAAACCAGAGAGCCACTGAGGCATCATACAGCAGTGCCAGAGGCAAGTTGGCTTCCCCACTTGCCTCTGTTGCGATGCAGAAAAATTAAAGCTCAAGATTCTTAACCTTTGGTTTTTTGCCTTTTTGTTTTCCTCAGGCACAAGTGAATGAAGATATGATTTCACTATAGTTCCTGTAGGAATTTGGTAATGCTTAAAACAGGAAAACTTGCATTTTAAAGTGGTAAAAAAAAAATCTCTGATAGTTTTCAAGTCTACTTTATACGTACTGGCTGCTTTAACATACATACTTGCATTATGAGAAGCCTACTGTTTTTTTTTTCACCAGATGTTAACGAGAAAGCAAATTAACATAAAGTACCTGAAATGCAGATTTTTTTCGAGGCTCTTCCTCTTCTTTTTTCTCTTCTTCTTCTTCCTCTTCACTATCCGTCTCAAACAAATAATAATTTCCACTTCTGACCACTAAGTGAAACAAAATATTTTCTTATTTTTCTGAAAAAGTTCTATTCTCAACTGTCCCAAGACCTATGAACAGCCAGTCAATAATTTAAAAATTCATAACCAGGAGAGGTGAAAACAGAGAAGAAAGAGATGAAAAGGTCTCAGGCAATTTATTTGATGCTATTCTGCAATACTTTGGGCATGAATAAGAACTATGCAAAACATCACCATGAGAAGAAAATGTAAAGAAAAAGCTTTAAATATATCAAGTAGGTAGGCTAATTTTAATTTTTTTAGAAAAAAAAATGGCAGTTAAGTTTAAATTAATTGGGAATTGATGGCTATTTGAGGAAGTAAAAAAAGCCCAGCGGGTAAGTGAATTAATTTATACAAACAGTACCACTGGAGAAAAATAAATACAGAACTTCTCTTTAAAATGCTGATGTATCCTTTAAACTATGGAATGGGATGGTATTTGTTAAATGCTCTCTTCAAACATTTAAGCTTTGACGAGGTAATGGAAAACCTTGGTTTGTTTAAAACAGATCACTTGGATTGTATCAATGTGATCATAAATGAGTTTCAATTTTTTGCCCACGGATTCAGAAAGATTCTGAAGCCTCGTTACAGTAAAGATGCACAGTGAATAAGCTAGGCCTTATATCCTTGAACAGAAGCAATGTTTTTATTTCTCAGATGGTAAGAGGCCTACATGAAGGAAGAAGGGAAATAAATGAAATGAAAAAATAAGGTAATGAGCAAGAGAAAAATCAAAAATCACAGCATTACATTCAGCAGTGAAAACTGGTAAATGATTTCCACATTTAAGCTGAAATATTTAAAAGGAACAGTTATTCAGATGAAACATCACACAATCTGGATATATGGAGCGATACAGATTTATATTGAAAATTATATTTAACCCTCATTATAGGTTTCTGGAAAAGTAACAGTTGCTTTAATTCAATCATACCTTGAATCCTACACAGATCCTCTGTGCACAGATGACCACACATAACTACTGGAGAAACCTCAGGGTAAGCACACTGTGAAATCTGCCAGAACTCTATTGGATCGTAACTTCTCCATCTACAACTCCCCCACAGATGGAATTCTGTGCCTAATGCACCTACTTATGACTTTTAAACATCAATGAACACCCTGCAGAGGGACAGAGAGTCCACCTCAGCCATTCTCATTGCTGAACTGAGGTGAAAAGAAACTTTGGAAACTTCTCAGATCAAGCAAATTACGTATTTGGTACAGGACCTTCAAAGAATGGCCATGTAAAATGCATTAAAGAGATGAATGATTTTTAAGAGTCACTAGTCTGCAGTTCTCTTTCATAAAAAAAAATATCTTGTAGTTAGCAGCAGCAGCTGTCCACACAGAAGATCAGCAGGGTAAGGTCTGACGTCTAGGGGAAACTTCTACCGCAGTGCAGTTCCTCAAAGGCTCAGAGTAGAACCCAGTCAGACTTGGAATGCCCAAGCTGGCAGAAAACAAATCTACAATGACCTCTTCCCAAAATGTTTAGGTTAAAGTGCATCTGAGGGCAGTTAAGTCCCTTTGACAGCTAAAGAGGGAGGTATGATTGAATAGCAATAATGCATTCTTGCACACATCAAAAAGGAATAAGAAGTGTGTTCATCACCTACAGAGAATACTAAAGAGACCAAATTTTACTAGTAAGGTGATTCATGGCCAGACTGGACTTGGGGGACCCTTTTCTTACTGCAAAATGTGACTTTCTCCTGCTGAGAAAAGGGTCTTGCAGGCTTGCCTTGTGGGATGAGATGAAGGAGGCAGAAGAGGAGCCATGCAGAAGTCAGCATAACCTCATCATTTGCTTGAGCCCAGAGGGAAAGAGATCCCCAGGACAGCTGTGGGTACCATCTTTTGCACTACATCAGACACAGCTCTGCACCCCAGGAGAAGCTGAGGATCTCAAAGCAGGTGGCCCTAACTCCTGTTGATCTTTGTGGGGCTCCACGAGTAATCCACAAGCAGAGGAGGAGCCCTTATCACCCCACAAGGAACATCTGTGAGGAACCCCTCACTGCTGTTTCCTATCTGTTTTGCTCAGCCCCAAATTTGTGCCGGCATGTTAATTCCGATCATATACGAAACAAGGCACCTTTCTGTAAAATAAAATCACAACGAGTGGTATAAAAATAGCCATTAAAAAAAAAGAAAAAAAAAAAGAAAAGCAACATTGGAATTGGCGTAAGATGTCAAGCTTGAGCAACTTCATTATCTACAGATAAACAGCCACAGCCACAATCCTGTTTATGGAGATGAACAGGCATGTGCTGCAGAATGCTGCAGGTACAGCACAGCGTTTCAAACTGGAAAGGTGGGTAACACCAGTCAGTTTTCTAGTTCCTATGCCTGTGAACACCTACTGCCTGCGCTGTGTTTGAGCGAGCACGAACGCAAGCGCTGTGGCAGGCAACCCACGGTTGGCAGCATCTGGGGTTTGTGATGTTTCCCACAAGGTTTTGCATTATTGCAGTAAATCATTTCAAGAACGCTCGCTGTTGAAATACCAAAGTGCAAGTTGCCAACTAAGAACATTAAATAATGAGGGTGAAATAAGTAAAAGCCAAAGTCAATGTCCCTCTTTGAGCAGTTCTTCTCATTACAAAACCGGTGGTGAATAAACAAGAGACCGTATCCCATTCCTTCAAAATCACTGGAGCTTGAGATGCTACCGTAAAAACTCACAAATTATACTTTTGATCTGTTTTGTCATTGTTGCTCTTAATGAAACTACAGGGCAAGAAGTTTACTTTCACAAGACTTTTGAGAAGGGATAGGTCTCTCTAAAGTGGCAGTGAGTGTGCCCTTTAGAAAAATAAAAATAGAGGCACAGTTTACTTGTGACTTGATAGAAATAAGCATAGGACTTTCTGTTTAACACTGTTGACAAATACATGCTGGAGTTATAAATAAATACACACAGATAAAAGGAGCAGTAGGTAGATGTCTAAAAGTGTTGCTTGGAGGAGTTTTTTTAAACTAAATGACCAGGCACAATATAGACATTTGTATTTAACTCTGATCAGTGCTATACACTTCAATATTTTATCAATCTTCAGAGGTTCTTCAATAGCTCATGTCTGATTTCCTCCAATAAAGATCAAATAGAGGGACATCTGATTTTAGATTGCAGTCTACTCAGGTTTCTTGTTTTACCCAATCCATAATGTAGGGAAGAACTCTATGATATGCCTGGATTGGGCTACAAACAAATTAAAATATAACACAACAGTGATATGACTGATGCAGACTAATAATTTTTTGTGCACAAGGCTGAACATATTTTGCTCTCAGATAAACACACACAGGAAAAAAAAAAGAAAAAACAAAGCAACTGGTAGCAACAGTACACCGAAGTGTGATCAGAGATACTCAGCTGAGCTTTACACAGCCTAGTCCTGGGAGTATTTTTGCTGCCTTACTGGGGTACTCAGATTTCTGCAGCTGACAGTAGAATGAGTGATGAACCGTAAAGAAAAGATGTATGATGTGTGTATATGAAAAAGAAATTATGACTAATCTCAAAATGCATTGGCAAACCTTTACCTGCATTTTGTAGGAGGGGGGATTTGAGACTTCTGAGGCCAAAATAGATTCTTTTTTTGCACATGTTTATCTGATTTGATATTTTCCTAAGAATGCCTGAAGTATCATGAGCTAGCTCTGCTTCCAACACACACAGGTTCAAAATACGGTTAAACTCACTCCTTGAAGATTTGGAAGTAGAAATCATTTGTTGAAAAAAAACCCAAACAAGTCTTCTATCAAGTCACAATCATAAAATCAGGCACAAAACAAACAGGTCATGGGAATGCCTTCATTCTGGTCAAGGATATAAGGGTTAAATCCACATATTTGTAAGATGATTGAGAAAACCTACTGGAAGCATGATCAACCCAAGGCCGCCACCACAGCTTTTTTTTGCCCTTGGCTTTCTCTTTGTCTGCTTCTCCTAAAATAAAATACGTCCAAATATTAATTTTACAAAATGAGAAACATGCTTCTTACACTGATTAATAATTTTTAATTTCTCTCAAAAGAGCTAAAATTTCACGAGCACATCAGCTGTCTGAATACATTCAATATTAAAATCATTCAGAGTCACGACCACAAAGTAGAAATACTCTGGCTTATGCAGCAATTAAAACAGCACTTTACTCTAAAACAGCTAAGAAGTTTAGGTTTGTGTTTTAAAACATACACTCCCAGTTGACTGTAATTTCAAGAAAATACTTTCCCTCCTCTCAAATCCCCTTACATTTCAGGCTCCAAAAATTTTAAACCCAGTTAAGTGCCTGATCCCAAGCCAGTGTTAGAAATGTGGCACTATTATCATTATATTTGTTCCTGTATTTTAAACAACATTTTAAAGTATGCAAACATTTCAGCAACTGAAAAAATCTCACAGCATCCAGAAAACATTGCTGAAAAAAAGTGGATGCTACCTATTTGTAACACTGTGGTTTACAACCACTTTGTTCAAAACAAATCTCTGCTGCTCTTCAGCTCTTTGCCAACAGCCTGAAGTTAACCAAAATCAACCTCAAAGTGAAGCAGTTTCTCTAAACCTTCTTGCACTAAAAAAATTCTGTATTTTTTCTGGCTGAATCAAGCTCTGAACTGATACTCAGCTAGCAACCTTCTCACATGCTGTGTCCAACTGTTAGGTCTATTAAGTCCTTAGCACTCAACTGCAATTAGGGTACAAACAACAACAGCTAACGGTACCTTCGTCATCTTCTTCAGAAGCATTCCGGATCTCCGGCCCCTCTGAGGACTCCTGGGTCATGCTCAGCATCCTCTCTTTACCCTTTTTGTATTTTTGCTGCCTGGCTTTGATGCGATCCATTCTAGCAAACAGAATAATCTTATTAGATTCATGTTTTCACCCTTTATTTATTTATTTTTGTGGGGGCCCACTCTGAAAAACAAGTGTCAAACACCTCCGTATGCACACACAGTCCAATATTCCTATAGTAAATATCCATTCCACATTATCATTAATCCTGGTCTTAAACATAAGGAGCTAAATGGCTCTGAAGGGGCTGGCTGGCAAGGTCAAGACTAGATGTTCCCTCATTGATCATGCAACCAAAGTGACTGTTTTACCTGCTCCCCTTCAACTATCTTATTACCATTTAAAAATTAAAGAATTGCTCTCAGGAGCAACGTGTGTTCTTTAATTTTTAAATGAAATGAATCTGAAGCAAATGAAGCTCTGAGAAAACAGAACTTCTGCCTACAGCAGTGGTCTTCCTGAAACTTGTCTCTCTGAACCAGGGATATGGCTGTTCTTGCACTATTTGTGCTACATCTTCACCCCTTAAGCTCTCATTTGTCCCACACATCTGGAAATACAGAAGACTTAAACTGGTTCAGTTTTGTTCAGATATAAGCAAACCTTCAATTCTCGTTCTTGCAATCCTGTAAAGTTAGCACAATCTGGTCTTTTAAGACTCCAACTTTTTCAGTTTGAAAACCAGCAGTAACAACCAATACAAACTGGAATCAACAGGAGTATGTTACTTCAATGCAACTCAGAAGCAAATGATTTAATAATTTCAGTGATCAAACTGCACTTGGAGATTTTTATTAATCTGTTCATTTGTTAAGGAAGAACCACCCACTAGAGGGAAAAACTCTCTCATCTTGGCTAGTGGCTAGTATTGAGTAGATGATTAGATTTCTTTCCTTATCATTCAACTGCTCCTGAAATTACACTACATCAGTCAGGACAACTTGGTTTTTCAAAGCTTTCAGGAAGGTTCTCTTCATCCTGACCAGCCTGAACTGTATGAAGTACTGCACATTATTGAATGAAATAAAACAAGCACCCTGTATGAAGTCAGACATCCTGAAAATATAAACTAATCATTTTTAAAGAAACATAGATTAGCTTTGGCATTATTGCAAGAGGCAGCATCTCCTTGATCTTAAACTCTGCAGAATTAACAGAAAAAAAAATCATTTCCAGGCACATCCTGTCAATCAAGATCAGATTGCTTCAAGCACAGAGCAGCACCAGCCCAGTACATGGTCTGGTGGGAAACTGCAGCCACGCAGGTTAGGAGCACAGTCCTTATGATACTTCTTCAGTTACAGAAGTGTAGAAGAAGCTGTTGGGAGTGGGCTTTGACATCTGGTTAGGAAGCAGTTATGGCTTTTCATGCATGGTGGTGGAGGAGATTTGGAAGCTTTCTGCAGTTATTAAAAGCAGAGTGGCTTCTTGGCTGATTGCAAATATTTTCAGTGAAGGTAAACATATCTATTTTGCACTCGAACACTTAGAGGAGGAACTACAAATGAAATGGAAGCAACAGACATACAGGAAATTTTACCAGGAACACAGATGTACAGAAAAAAATCCTAATAACAATCAAGTTAATATTGTCATCTATTGCAGCAGGGCCAGGATATTACTCAGCCTCCTTACCCCATAGTGATTTTAGGTTATTTAGGTGGCTCTTAACTACAGCTTTCTTCATTTCTGGTTTTTATTATCCCAGTTGCTGTGCCTCAGTTTCCTGTTTTCTAACCACTGAAGTTTGCACCTTCAAGTGAGAGAGGGTTAATGTGGCCCTTCTGATTAGTAACCTGCCCACCCTTTTCACGAGTTTCACAGGGGATTTGCATTTGACTGTCCTGCTTTTCTGAGAGATGGGGAGAGAGAACTTGAGGGAAGAGCAGGATAATTAGTGGAAGCAAATCAAGAGGAAAAAAAAAGGCAGATTTTCTCCCTCCTCCCCCATATTTCATCTGCATTGCACACAATCATACTACACAAAATACGATCACCCAAAACTACCACTGAGCTTGACAATGGACTTTAACAGAGAAAAAGTATAGCACAGATACAGATCATCTCTTAAAGAGAAGACTATATGGTCACATTGCTATGATAGTCATGGAACAGTTAAAAGATGATCTTAACCTGACATCACTGGATTTCTAAGGTTTAGAAGAACCTTCAGAATAAGCAAGAAGGTTCACAACTTCTCTCTTGATTTACAGGAAACATCTATTTCCATTACTATTTCAGGCTCACTAAAGAGCAGGTGAGACAGTACATTCCACTCTGGTTCTCTATGTTAACCTCACAACCTTCAGCAATGTAATTCTATGTTTAAATGAAAGTTTAGATTCTGCAGTATGTGGTCTTTTTGGAAAAGAATGACTCTAAGACTAAAATATCGAAACTCCTAAAATCTCTGAATGCCTAGAGAGCAACTTCTGTAATTGCAAAATCATACTTCAAACCTAATCGTCATTTCTATAAAAGAAAGTGCTGGATAAAGAGCAACAATCAGTGAAATAGATGCGCGTGTGTGTGTGTATATATATATATTAAAAAGTACATTAAATACATACTGTCTTTTCAGTTGATCCATTGATTTGTTTTCCTCTTCAATTCTTGCCTTTACAGCTTTGACAATTGTAGCCTGGAAAAGCTCAGCACCCCTACAGAAGAATTAGGGTGGAAGAAAGGGAAAAAAGGAGAGGGAACAGTAAACATTTCTCAGTTTCCCTTATGCCAGCTAATCACAGAGAACTTGGTGCTCCTCTGCAGAGAACAAAACTAATCCGAAGCCTGTAAGAAATAATCTGTCACTCCGAAATACTGACCTGTTCACAGGCAATCATTTCAAGATCTGGGGCCAAATGCTGTGATCCCTACTCAGCCTGTAAGTTCCTCTAGCAGCTGTTTGAGGAATTCAGATTCCAGTCCTCAAGAACACAGAACACAGGTGGGTGCAAGGTCAAGTTAGGACTTCTTGCACACATCCAAGATTTGGTGTTTATAGTCATTTAAATGTTATAATCACCTTGTCCCCCTGCTTCAGCCCTCTGAAGTTGTGAGCAAAGTCCAGCTTTATTGAGGACTGTGACAAGCACAGCTTCAGCTTCACTTTTACCCTCTGAAAACTGCAGTCCTTTCAGTCTGATGACACAAATCCTGGAGTAAGCTTCTGGCGTGCCAAAATAATATGGTTTCTAACTCCATTTCATTAGAAATGTAATCGCCTCATTGATTCGGATGTCCAGATCACATGTCTTGCCCTTTCTTCATTATCCACTCATCAGCTCTTGAAGACTCTCAAAGAGCCTCAGAGTCTCTTTCAAAGAAGTAGAAAAGTCTGCTCAGGGCAAAAAAATATCTTCCCTGAAAGGGCTGTCAAGGATTGGCCCAGGCTACCCAGGGCAGTGGTGGAGTCCCCATCCCTGGAGGAGTTTCAAAGCTGTGGAGATGTGGTGCTGAGGGACATGGGTTAGTGGTGCCCTGGCAGTGCTGGGTTAATGGTTGAACTTCATGATCTTAAAAGGTCTCTTCCAACCAAAATGATTCAATGATTCTATAGATTTAAAGCCTTTCTTCTGTCAAGAATTCAGTAAGAACACTCACAGTTTCAGAAATCTACTTCTAATGATTATTCCAATCATGTTTTCTGTGAGATTAATTGTTCTTCCATATAATATTTAGGATAACTACAGCTACATTTTTTCAAAGGAATACTATCAAGACTGGCCATCATTATTGTCCCAGAGTGTGGTAACATACAATTAAAAAGGACGTGTTCTCTTTAGCAACTTTATCACTCCTAAATTCTTAGGGACTCTTGAAAAGTGTCACTGGATTGCCATCGCTATTGTTTGAGTCACAATTTAATCTTGTTTAGGTGAAGTATTTGTATTTCACAATATTGAACTAGAAGATGGGTTGGAACCAGGTGATCTTTAAGGTCCCTTCCAACCCAGACCATTCAATGATTCTATGTTGAGAGAATGCTGCAAGACACTTCAAGTTTCCCAGCTTTTAATAAGGACTATGAGAGCAGCAGGTAGTATTTGGTAGGAAAGACGGTTTAATTTCTATCAGATTATCAATTAAATAGTTTTCTCATGTACTTTGTCAGAGTTGGGTTTGCAGTTAGGATTTCAGCATGGATTGTTCAAACCAATATTAAAGGACTCTTTTGGTACTACATATTGTAACCAATTAAGTACTGTAGCCACGAGACTCTTGAGCTGTTGCATTTAATTTTTTTAAACTTTATGCTACCTTGATGCCAGGATCTGAGAAGCTTTTATATCTGCAACCACGTGCAGGAAGTAGTAACTCATGAAGACTCTCCTTTGCAGCAGCAGAAAAGCAAAACATATACTGTCCCAAATGATTCCTGCTTCTCCACTGGGCAGTTTACAATCCAGATTGTTGGTTGCTGGAAAGAGACACCATCAGTATAAGGACTGTAGTATTAAGTATTCTTTTATAATGTTTAATCAATTAAATAATCTTAGCCTTTAAAATAATTTGAATTGAGGTAATTTAATTACATTTTTCTTATGAAAACTGACATGCATTTACACCATATTTTCTTTTACCACAAACTGGAAAGCTTCAAACAATGTGATATCTCAATGAAAACTGAGAATTCACCCAGAGTGAATCATTCTGCAAACAATTTCAAGCCCTCCTAATAAGTGCTTGAAAACAAAGAATGGGAAAAAAGTATTTTTTGTTAGCCTGAAATATCTGACTTCAACTTTATCTAAAACAGCACGCTGTTTTTTTGACTTTTTGTCTCATTTTCTCCTGCTTTGGCAGGGGGGTTGAACCTGAATATCTCCAGAGGCCCTGTCCAACCCCTACCATTCTGTGATTCTATTAAGAACCCCATCAACAAGAGAAAGAAGTGTCTTATTTTTGTGAAAACAATTTTTTGACTGTCACCACCTACTATTTGTATTTCTTCCTCTCCACAACTCAGTTCAATGTTTCATTCCGTTGCCTACGAGAAAAAATATTTGAAACCACAAAAATGGTTCCTTTGGGGTAGGAGGAGACAGGCAGAGAGGAAATCCCATTCCTCCTTCCCCTAGATTTTGGCTTGTGCTATGTCTTTCTTTCTTTCTTCTCTAAAAGGCAGTTCTCTTGGGGATGTTAAAAAATTAAAACTGGGTTTTGTGGAGCTAGACTATAAACTAAATGGCCTACGCTGCCCTATAGAAGGGAGTAGAAGGACTCAAGGGACAGACTCTGGCTTTACAATCAAGCAAGGCAGTCTAATAGGTCTGGAAGGTCAAGGTCCAAGAGCTTCAAAGCCTGTTGGGCCCATCCCATGGGGAGTCAGAAACCTGTGCCTAAGTTGCTGTTGCTGCTCAAAAAGCATTTGATAATACAAGAACTACTAGGGATCATTTATCTTGGGAACCTATGTCTTCATATTTTAATTCTTTTCCCCTACTCCCCACTTACCACTTAGGATCAGACATGAAGACAGGAATTAAGAACTTTGCTGCAGACTCACTAGGATGAAATAGTTTTTTTTAAACTCAGGGGAAAAAAAGAACCAGAAAAGAAAAAAACAGGTGTTTTGAAACCGTCAATTCAGGGTAACAGGACAAAGTGGACTCAAATGAACAGCTCACTAAGAAGTGAAGGCTCTTGCCCTCCATACTTCATTCTACCCCTCTCTCACCTCCACTCAAGTACACTATCTGTTCCCCCCCCCCGTTAATCACCACAAACATAAGAACCATCATAAACTGCCTAAACTCCTACATCTGCAAAAAATGACCATTTATATGTTGGCTAAGCCTCTTGCCATTTCAGTGAGGTGAACTGGTTTATGCTTAGAGCAACTGAACTAAGGCCTGGCACACAGAAAGGACAGGGAATCTGCAGCTAGGAAAAAGGGCCTTTTCCTTGCAGTGGTGATAAGCTGACATTTTAGCTCAAGTCGTACAGTGAAACCATCTCCTCAAGTGCTACCATCCCCTGCACATACAGGGAGACTGTGTTAAGCATTGGCATCACCAAATTGTTCATTTACAACCAACACTGGTTATGCAGCTCTGCTGAGAAGGACCTGGAAGTTCTGGTGGACAAGTTCACCATGAGCCAGCAACAGGCCCTTGTGGCCAAGGTGGCCAACGGTCTCCAGGGGTGCATTAAGAGGAATGTGGCCAACAGGCCAAGGGAAGTTCTGCCCTCATTTTGTAGCTTAAGACACCAGTAAAGCACGCTCTGTTCTGCAAAGGGTCTCTAGCGGAAGCACGAACCCCG
>WUAM01000004.1:6172815-6192987 GCA_024336885.1 Actenoides hombroni
AAATAGCTTTTGAGATTGCTCAAACACTTTAGCTCCACTTCAGCTCTTAATCAAACTCAGCAGCTGTTTATTGTAATATACTGGATAAAACACTAACAAAGAAATCAATATACACTGGGAAAATAAAGAAGTGGAAGATGTCAGTTGAATGTCTCTTTGCTAACTTAATATGTGCTAGAAATGGTGCTCTCACTGTTTCTCCAAGAAAAAAAAAATGAGCATAATATCTGGTGTTCCTTTAATAATAATTATTGATGTGTGGGATGGCTAGGAAGGGATCGCCTTCCTGACACTGCCCTGAAAATTGCAATATTTCAAAAATCTTGCCCTCTGCTACCAACAAAATGCATCAGCATCTTTCGAGAAAAGCCCCAAATGGAACTGAATTGATCAAACAAACAGCAATATCTTAATCCTTTTCAATAAAAATGAACTCTGACTCTTAAAGGCAACTGGAACTGGCTGGATCCAAACCTTCCAACATGTACACACGGCATTTGTTTGAACCACTGGACCAACAATAGATATCACTCTTAGAATAAAACTTCCAGAAATTAGAAAGAATATGAAAAGGAAGATGATTGTTTAGCTGTTTTTTCATTATGTTAACAGTTTGCTACATTTTAGCAGTCATCTAAAATACTAAATACATCTGTTGTTCTCATTTGACAAATACAGTTTAAATATAATAGCATTGGACATCTCTAAAACAACCAACGAAACAGGATGTAAGGAAAAATGTCTCAAGAGGCAGGAGGCAATACAATGGTGTCCAGTGACAAATGGTGGTGTTCTGAGAAACAGAAACCCATTCTGATTTTTATAAATATGCAATTACAAGCAAATCAAACCATAAAAATGGCTCTGAAGAATTCACCTTGGAGTGGACATCTTGCAAAATGATGTTTGAACAAGTCACCCAGGGCACACCTAGCCACTGAATATCACCAACCACCCCAGGTACCTCTGGTGCTGTCCCAAGAACAATGTCACACAATGTCACACTGAACACCATGGAAAGAACTACACTCGAATGGTTTCAGGGAGATAAAAGGATTCCTGAAATCACACTTCTTTCAAATGCAATATGGCAAAACTCCTTGTCTGTTACAGTGTGAAGTCCCACATCCCCTGAATTTTCATTAATTGTTTATAATGATATGGGTAGGTCAAGAGGAGGAACGAAGACGTGTCTTGGCAGGGGAGTTCTCAACATACTGCGTCTTAAATAACTTGACACTCCCAAATGCAAATCTTTAAATTCTGCCTCAAACTAGCAGAAAAGTGAAGAGTTTCAATTCCTTGCTCTGGAGATTACAGTGCAACAGTGGCAGGCTGAAGCACAAAGCCACCCCAACAGCTAAGACGACCCTACACAAACCCAGAAGGTCAGTAAGGGTGCTTACCCTCTGTTTGAAAACTTGTTCACGGACAGCAGAAATGCTTAGTCTTGGAGAGTATACATCATAATTTTATGCTTTCACTGCAGACCACACAGCTCATTAGTTTAATGCCATGTAAACCTTCCAAACCTCACCTTCTAAGTGGTCTTTAAATCTCTATCCAGTCCCAGGGAGGAGAGGCCAGCCTCAGGATGTGGTATTTGACAATACACCTAGGAAAACTGAGCAGCTCCTTTCCAAGGGCACAGCCCCACTCCCCTTCATCCCCTCAGCTCTGCATTCCAGCCCCTTGTTTGGCTCTGGCTCTTTGAACTGGTTTCAAGAACTAAATTTGCAAAAGCCTATTTATCTTTTGGGAGGACGGAAGGAAGGGATAAGTTTCTGCCCATTCAGCCTATGAACTAACGCAATGCTGGTGTGATAAATACAAAGGTGGGAGAATGTAGATGGAGGCCAGAAATACAGCCACACATCTGAGGAAGATTCAAACTCTGGCTTTTGGTGGCATGATAGCCTCTGAATGAGTAATTATACAGAAGAAACCTGAAAGACGAATGAAAAGTAAAAAAATACTGATTTTCCAACTGTGTCAGTACCAGAATCCAGTGGTACTCTGTGTAACATTTTGGAAAAATCTACTGTATCACTTTGCTCAAAACCAAGGAAGACAAAGCCTGAAGTTCATGCCAACCATCCGTCAAACCTACTGCAACCTCAGATGGTCCTCCATGTCAAATGATCTGCTTTTCTCTACTAAAGCTTTTTCTTATCATGACTGCTTCAATATTTTATGTCCATTATTTTAACTGTAATATAATCCAGCCTATTGCAAAAAAATTGCTCTAGGTGGAGTTGTTTTCCTGGCATGCTCAAAGATGTGCTTGGCTGTGGCCAGTCCAGTGCACAGACTTCTATATGCAGGCACTGAGAGGTCCTGATGAGGTTTCCCTCATCAGCACCTCAGACGTTATCTGCTTTAAAAACTCCTAAATCCAAAGCTGTGTTACTTGTTGAGGCTCATTTTGTTAGCAACAAAATGTTTACCTGTTTTATACAACAAATGTGACAGGAAGCCTGTCATGGTACTTGCAGATGCTCTTCTCGCTAGCTTAAGTTAGAACAAATGTAGTTCCAAGAAAGGCACTGGAGCTGCCTGGGAAAGACTTCACCTGACTCATCTGGTGCTGGTTTTCAGGGTGCAGGTATTAAAGGGGACAGTTGAATGACAAGCTGTTAATATCATTCCTGTTCTTGAAAGAAAAAAAGTATATTACAAACCTAATTTTTTTTCCCTGACAATGCCTAGGAGAACATTTGAAAACTGCTTGGGAACCGAAATGAGAATTTTCCAGCTTTAGAGACTGTGGGAAAGGATTATCCTCAGTGAAGTCACTTTAAATCCTGTTTCATTTTAAAAGCTCCTACGTCTATTCTTCATTTTCATTTCTGTTTCAAAGCCCTTTGGTTGTGCTCTCCTTTGGGGTCAAGCACATACCCCCTGAGAAATCTGGGGGTGGAAAGACAAGAAAACTTCAGAAAATCTCTTCTTTAGAATGTATTTACCATTGTTGAGCTCAAGTATTTCTCCAGAGAGAAAAAAATTAAGCAATTGGAAAGATGTTCTTTTTCTACCACTGTTTATATTGCAGTTGAAAGCTTTTTATACATGCCTACTCAAACAGTGACCAAGTAGCATCTTCTCAAGGGAAGTGACACTTCAGAAAGGGTGCTTTGGTCTGCAACTGCCACTTCTTTTACGTGGCAGTAAATACACATCAGGATTCTCAGAAAACACATGAATACTAAGCATTGATTTTTTATTATGCTTTGTAATTTATTCATAACCATGTTGTTTTCACTTATTTGTTTGGCTCTTTCTGCATGACCTCTGGAGAAATGCCATTTTCTTCATTTTGCTTGCTTGGATAAGCTTTGAACCAAGTTCTCATCCATGTTACTAAATATTTAGACCATTCTGAAACTTCTACAGTAAAGTACAAGAAATGTTTGGAGCCAAAGCCCTTTCAGTTCCAAATTGTCTTGGATGGAGGCCAGATACGTACATTTTCTTCTGAGGTATATATCTTTGGTGGATTCTCTGGAGCTTGAAAGTCCTTCTTTAAAGATTTATAATCCCTGATAAAAGATTCAGTTGCTTGAAGAGACTTTCAGCCATTCTCAGGTGCTTCTTTGGAACAAACGAGGCATTTCGATTGTGTACACGCAGCACGACTTCTCAAAAGTAACATCATCTAAAGCCTGGGAAAATCTGCATTGTACCAAAACCACCAAGGGCTCAAGAAAAGGACAGATACCGCCAAGAACACAAGACCTCTTAGGCAGTTTGTACTAAGGGAAGGTCTCTTTATCCCTATATACACCAGTATGTTCCCCATTACAGACTCAGGAAACTACCACTACCACTNNNGGGGGGGGAGGGGGCACTGGACTAGAGGATCTCTAGATGTCCCTTCCAACTCCAACAATTCTGTGAAACAAAAAAACCCAGAAGTTACAAGCTACCTGCCTGAGCGCTTACAAGAAAGGATATCAGAAACAGGAATCTCCTCTGCTCCTGAAATTACTGGGGTTTCTTCTCATTTGATGGACTTTTCAAACAAAAATGTCCCTGTTCTCTTTCCTTCTCTGCCTTATTCTTTTCATTCTGCATCTTGTTCACACAACATAAAACTAACACATGAAACAGCCACACAGATTTCTGTATTCAGCTGAAGCAAGTATAAAGTGATCACGGTTTATTTGTTCAGCTCACCACTACTCATGGGATTCTTTGATTTTTCGGGGGTTTTGTACTCTCCACCAGCAATATTACTCATTGCTTAATACAAGTTGCAAACTCCCAATTAAATGGTTGCGTATTGTTAATTGTAGGTCTATTTTGTCAGCACAGGCCAAGCAGCGTATTTGAAGGGAGGTGATGCCACCAATGACTTCAGGCTGATGCATATGAACCCAAACACAGACCATAACCCCAAGGATTGTGGAGGGGCAGCAGGTCAGTTCAGCTTGGACTTTACTTTCCATTATAAACTTGACTCTGATTTCCATCCAAAATCTTCAAAGAACATCCTCTGTGCTTCAGACTTTTCATGCTTGGCCATTTAGGAATATCTTGAGAGACAACCAGAAATACCTGTCAGATTCCAGGGAACTCTGAAAAGATGCCAAAAGAGGCCGCTTAAAAAGCAATTATTTTCTTGCCTCTTTTTCCCTTCTGAATACACATTCTCATCATTAATGAGTTTTTTTCACAATGATTTTTTTTTCTGCTGGACTACGAAGGGAAGATTCAATCTTTTCTTCCTGCCAGCAACCATGTCACTAGTGATGGTCTTTGTCAGTGACCAATTGCATCAGTGTGCCTGGTGGAACTGCTGTATTAGCTTTTGCTAAGATGGACACCACCACAGTGGCAAGAAAACAACTCGGGCAATCCTCACTATACATCCCTCTCAACCAAATCCTATTTGGCAGATGTCTTTTGGAAAGCATCCGCACTTGATGAAGCATTTTGGAGATAATGTCTTTTCTCTTTCTGCTGATGTTACTGGATTTAGAGCAGAGTCCACTGTATCAAGTACTCGAGGGGGAAAACTGCTCACCCTTCGCCCAGAAGTGACTATAAATCTCTGGACAAATGAGATAATTGAATGTGTTTCAATGGTCTCTTCTTCAAAGCTAATTCAAGATAGATGTGGCCACCATTTCTAACAGAAACAGCTTAAAAGAAATAAAAGTTTATTAGCAAAAGGGAGATTTTGCTAGACATAGTTCAATTTTTAAGAATTCCACCTTCAGACGTCTGTTGGCTATACACGCTCACAAAACAAACACCTAGTCTGACAAAACATGCTAGCTAAGAAATTGTACTCTTCCCTTTTATTCTTATTATGCTGCATCAAACTTTGAGACGACTTCAACTGAGAGTACGCCCAGCACAAGTCAGAAGAGCCAAGCTCATCTGTGTTTGCTGAAATAGTCACATAGGAATGGCTCCATTGTTTGATGACCACCTAGAACAGCCCAGCCCATTTCTTTGATATTCACCTTTTTAAACAACCTTCTTAAACAATGCAATGGTGAGAAAGAGGAAAACGCGCCAGTTGTCCTTCCAAGACACTTTTAAGGTTCTTATACCTAGATGAAATAGCATGAAGGACAGTGATGGCTTTGTGGGATTAAACACATAGAAGGGCAACTTCAGACGATGGTGGGTTCTCGCCTGTGTTTTGGGGGAAGCCACCAGAACACTGAAGTCCACTATTAATGCTGCCTCACAGGACATTCATGGAGGGAACATGTGCTTCCATGGCAAATTTATCACTGAATGTCCCTCTGGGAAGCACTTAAACCAATCAGCAGCATCAGGAAGACTTGTTTTCATCTGCCCTTTTCTAAACCAGAAGCCGATTACCCAGAAGCAAACTATCTGCTGTCTCACAGAGCAGTAAAAACTATGGTACGAGATGGGAGATGTAAGAATATGAATGCCAAGTAAAATTGGAAATGGGTAGAGTGACTTTCCCACTAGAGAACTTGACAGAAAACGATGTGCTGTAATTTCCAAGTGTTTAAGATTCAGTTCTTACCGGCAGTGAATGAAGTCAGGGACAGGATTATGCTGGCTAAAAGATGCTGCGTCAAGATTCATGCAAATCTCCACGTTGTCTCCAGCAATGATGCGTACAGCAGCTTTATTTTCATCCTCAAATGTCTGCCTTTGTAAGGATGCACACAGCAGCAACATGAAATCATCTAGGAGAAAGCAGTGGTGGAAGGGAAAAAAAAAAAATCAGTCATTACCTCAGGTGTACGGAGTGGTGGTGATGTAATGTGGTTAACAGACTGTTTTCCCACACTTTAGACCTCCAAGACTGCATTCTTTTCAATGTATTTAACACCAATTTGAAATTTATTAATGTATTTAGGGATTTACTTGGTATCTTCCATGATTTTTACTGAGAAATATAACAGAAAAGGGGAAATAATTCATACTTTCTGATGCCATTTAATTAAAAAATGGGATAGGGGAAAAAAAGCAGATGAATGAAAAAAATGAAAAAAAAGCAGAATCACTAATTCTTTGCATTTTTCTACTACATATGAAGCCACACTTAGTACTCAATCTCCTACAGAATATGTCAGTTTATGACTGAAGAGTAAATAAAAGTCTGGCTTCAAATTACACCGTGCAGAAGTTTTAAGCAAAGGACATGTAAACACTTCACAGCTACGTGCTAAAATACTTACAGACAAGGAAGACAGGGTTTGGTCTGACAATGAAGTCTGGAAAGTATAACCACTTTATGATGTTGGAGTTGAAATTGGCATTACCACTTCTCCATGGATAATCTACGTGACAGAAGCAGGCAAAGATGCAATCAGTACTTTATAAAAATGACATCATCCTTTTCTTCTGAATACTTATCAGTTTTCCAGCACTTTTCTGTAAATCCAAGCAGCAGTAATTGTCCATAAAGGGTGTCTTTACCTTTACAAGGAGCAGGTGGGATGCCAATGCAAAGGAAGTACTGGAATGTAATGATGCATGCCAGAAAACAGCAGTATTTTGGCCAGATCTCTGCAATAGCTTTTCTTCTACGTCGATACAACACAGCGATCAGCCAGAAGGCATGAATCATGGCATAAAAATCCATCCGTTGACCAATTACGTTCACTGATAGAAGAAAACAGGTCTGGAAATGAATTAAAGAAACATAAGAAACATTTTCAACCTGACGGTTGGTCGATGCAGCGCTGATAAACTGTTCTGGATCCTGACAGAGTGCTTGGGCACGTGCTGGGACTGAATGCAGGAACCCTGTGCAAACCAACAGGCTAAACTAGTTTGGAGTCTTGTGCCCAGTTCTGGGGTCCCCAGTTCAAGAAGGAACTACTGGAGAGAGTCCAGTGGAGGCTACAAAGATGATGAGGGGACATCTCTCTGACAAGGAAAAGCTGAAAGATCCTGGGCTGCCCAGAGAGGTTGTGGCATCTCTTCCTCTGCAGAGATTCCAAACCTGTCTGGACATGATCCTGGGCCCCCTGCTCTGAGTGACCCTGCTGAAGCAGGGGGGTTGGACTAGATGATCTCAAAAGGTCCCTTCCAACCCCCACCATTATGTGGTTCTGTGATTCTGTATTTCCCCAACAGCAACCTTCCCAAAACCACCACCCCAAATTTTCAGTACCCTTCTGTGAGTGTCAACGATGTGAGTACAGCACTATGGCAGGTTTCCCTTACGTGATATCTAAAGATTCAGAATGGAAAGAGCGTTGTCGCAGAAGGCTATATGTGAAAGGCTTAACTGTTGCCTAGCAAAGCACATATTACACAGCCAGATATTTTGAGAGTGCTTACAGATGCAGAAAAAGAAGAGGAACTATTAAGAACGCAATGACTAAAGTTTATCCTCATGGGAACCACACAAAAGGAATAGAGATTTAGACCGTGCAACTTCCACTCGCTATACTACCCCAGCCCATTCCTGTAAGGCAGTTTCAATTCTTCATTCTTCTGAAGGCTCTGCATCTCACAGCACTTCTGTTCTCTGCCTCCACTTAAAGTAGTCCCTTTGCTCTGCTATGAAGCATGTCTTCAAACTTAGTGAATAATTCATAATGAGTCATCTATTCAGTGCACTTCACTATTTTGATTTTCTCTCTACTCAAATTAGGATGAGGATAAATTTATTTCCCAAAGGAAATAGCTTGCTGATTAATTTTAATTTTCACTAATTCTTACTCCTCAGAACTGGCTCTGAACAGTTTACTCTGTTTATGAGTAGCAAGAGGTGGTAGTGCTTAACAGATAGGTCAAGAGCCTCAGAGTTGCGTTCTTCAGATAGCCATAGAAATTTGTGAAAAATCACTATTTCTACAAACATTTCTGAAAGTACATTTCATGTGTCTGTGAACAAACAGAAGAGGTAAGGGAACAGAGATGAAGATTTTGCCTTTTATTTAATTGTTTAGTTTTGGTGGCAGTTGTTCAGCAATAGCTTGTCTTCAAGGAAGATTAAGTTCTGATATTTTGCTGCTGGGTTGGGTGAAGCAAATAAAGATGTACATTAGCTGAGTCTAAACTCCAGCAGTCTAGGCCACAAGCAGATGTTCTATTAAATAAGACATCTACTAGATGTTTAGGATACACCATGGACATTCAGAAAAATCCCTTCACTCCTTTGTACCCACCTCTACTAATTCTCTGATTGCTTCTTGTCTTCTGAAATGTTCTGTGGAGAAAGAACTTCACCTGACACTAGTGGCACAAAGCAGCAATAACCTTCACTGGAGCTCTTACTCCTGCAGGGTGCTGACAGCTATAGTAACAAGTATAAAAAAGGAGGATGCGTTTGTGCAGCCAGAGGCAAAAGAAGCTTACAAATGTTTACGTAGAGACAATGGTCTGTTAGCCCCTGGTTTCTTCTGCTGCTCCTGCAGTCCTTGGTTCCCTCTGTGTGTGTGGGCATGAGAGGGCATGCCGCAGTTCTGTCCCTTGTACCATCTTTTTATCCCTTTTGTTTTGCTATGAATAAGACATACAAAGAAAAGCAAGAGGAAAACCACCACTAGCAGACAGATAGCAACTCTGGCAAGGTCTAACGTGAGTGATGAGGTACAAAGACATTCAGCTGTCAAACACAGCTCAAGCCAGTATTCAAGAATCACACAATTAAAAGGTTTGTGATGACAGTCTAAAGAAAATTAATATATAGTGATTTACCTCCAAACCAAACTTGTAGAAGAAATAGTTTATGAAATACTTGACGCAGTTTACCAGTCCATCATCCAGATGTGCTCTCGTAATGTCATGGAAAATGGTTTTAGTCACAGGTGCAGTAAGGTTATTTCGACACCTGTAGTACTCTTGATGACGGTAGATTGTCACTTCAAAAGCCAGAATAGCCAACATCAGTAAGTTATTCTGCAGGAGACACAATTGGAAGAATATTAAATACAAATCAAAGCCAGAAGAAGCTGTAAATTTTTCTGATAAGCATAAATCCCTGAATACAGAAATGGATGTTACTACTGAGTGCCTCTGCACACCAGGATGCGCTGGTCCCCATTCCCAGCTCCCATCATTGAAACAAAATAAAGTTCCCACCACTTCCTGAATTTTGGTGGAACATACTGACATTCAGAAGATACATTTAAAGTCCTTCATTAAAAAAATACTATAACCAATGCTAGCTGTGGAAAGAAGGGGAGGGAAAATGCACTGATCCATCCATGTACCCTTTCATGTTTCATAGCTTCTTTTAAGGTGCCACACTTTGCCTGAGATAGAAGATATCAGCAACATAAAGTCATCTGCAGGGGTTCAGCTGGCAAGCACTGACTTCCTAAAACTGCAAGAGTAGTGCAAATATATCCTGGATATCTTTCGAACTATCTGCCAGTCTTCACTCAGGCACAGCTCCCTCTCTGCCCAGACTGACTAGGTTGCAATCTTAAGCAACACTCAAGTGAGGTTTTTCCTTCTCTCAGGAGAGAGTTTTGTCCTATGCTTAACAGAAGAGAGGTATTAACCAACTCTAACAGTTGATTAAAAGGACCAGCTCAGAGAAGGTCCCTCAAGGAAGCCATAACTAAAGCTGAAGAGGGTTTTAACCTAAAAGAGGGAGATTTAGACTAGAGAGGAGGAATACATTTTTTACACTGAGGGTGGTGAGAACCTGGTCCAGGTTGCCCAGAGAGGTGGTCACTGCCCCATCCCTGGAGACGTTCCAGGTGAGGTTGGCCGGGGCTCTGAGCAACCTGCTCTAGTTGTAGATGTACCTGCTTACTGCAGGGGGCTTGGACAAGATGACTTTTAATGGTCCCTTCCGACTCAAAACATTCCATGATTCTGTGATCTCTTTTCACTGAGAGGTATTTGGAAGAGTAATGTCCTGACAGAGGTGCCACTGTTGGTTTTCTGCTTTGTGTTTTGGAATATTTTTGACAAGAAGTTATTTTTGCCAGCTGTTGCTGGGCTTCCTGTTCTTGTTGGGGAGAGTTTTACACATACATCATTTCAACAATGCAGACACTTTGAATATCTGTTATTAATGGGACATAACAGAAACACACCAAGACCTGAAGCTTGGGACCTTCAGGTCTAGTACTGAACTGAATTCCTCTAAGTAGAGGAGGCATTTTCTTAGCTAACTCAATGGAAACCCTTCCAGAATATTTTCAAAATCTCTAGGTATTGTCTATCTATAGCTAGAAAGCTCCTAGCATCAAGCCAGACGCCACCAGGCAACTTCACTCTCTCTGCTGAACGCTTGAGTCAGTAATTGGTCTGGAAGGTGCATGGCCACGAAACTGAGAGGCAGAGGCACTGCCAGGGCCTGATCTGTTGACCATCAGAGCTTGGCAGGTCTTCCCTACACAAAGCCCACAGAGGTAAGCTCTGGGGGAAGGAATAAGGAATAAATCTAGTTAGATCAAAGCTTGCTGTTGCTCAGTCAAATTTCTGACAACGTTAAAACTGTGTATACAAAATTTTGGAGGTTCTTTAAATTAAGAGGAGACATGCAACGTTTACGCTGGGAGTTGGTACATTTTGATTCTAAGTAGGCTTTTTTCAATCAAGACAGGAATAATAAAATACTGCCTGCAGGCAACAACCAAAAACAATAAGAAAAACAAAAGACATCCATCCTCTAGTGTCTGAATGAATTATTCCCTTAACTCAGGATATATTTCTATGCTGTGGCTAAGGAATAAGCACTTAAAAAAATTAACTGGTTATAGCATATGCTGTCATTCAAGGCAATTACCCCAATTAGACCCATCAGTCCTTTGGTACCTGAAAGCTATGTACTTGTCAATTACTTCTTAAACATCACATTTCTTAGAGTGCTTTTAACAGATGGTAGAGGCAGAAAGCTATATTTCTACATGCAGATTATCTTAATTAGTATAAAATCCCTTCTGGAAATGATTTATTTAAAAAAAAACTTGCTAACTTCATCACAAAGAAGAAAATATCTCAATACAGATAAAGAAGTTACCCTTAAGTACACAAGCAGGGGATAAGACTTCCTCAATCCAACCCACTCTGCAGGATCAACTGGCCCACTGTAGAGGACTGAGGTTTTGAGTTCTTCTAAATTGACCTTAGTTTCATTCGCTCCTGGCTAAAAAGAAAGTGCAACAGGTCATAAAAAATGAGTTTAAGGCTGGTTAAGGGGAGGGAGTGATAATCAACAGTAACACATCAGGTGAACTGTGGTTTTCAGTACTTGACATGCTTTCTTTTGCTCTTCTTCATTGAAGAAGGCAGCAGGCAAACTTTTTTAATGTGCGCTTGTACTCACCAGTGTACAATTACTGGAAAAAGTGCTGGGATCAATAGAGGTGAGCTGGTACAACATTTTGCAGACAATAATCACACATGTCCAAACAGTGCAGATACTTGATGCCAATGGGCGAAACTGAGCATATGGCAAAGCAAGAGCCCAGGCAATTAAAAACACAAAGTTAAACAGAGACACCTGAAAACACAAGAACAGGATGGGAATTACATGGAGTAACAAGAGAACTGAGAGTTTGACCTTTACCATAGTAATAAAAAAAATAAAATTAAAAAAATAAAAAATTCAAAAGAATGGGACATAAACTGCAAAAGATACTTGAAAAAACATTACAACAATATTCACAGTAACACAGACAAAGTGGTAAGTGAAGAAGGAAAAACTGAATAGTTGATTTAGGAAGAACTTTATCTCCTATGTAATAATAATACTCACAAATCTGCATACCTACCCTACAAACAGACATGAAATACAAAGGACCACATGCTGGTTCTGCAGCACAAGAAAGGAAAAAGACATGATACAGACCTGTGTGTCTGTGGAACCCACCTTCATCCTCTTGACCTTCTTATCCTCAAAGATGTGAGAAAAAGGGACTTGTTTGAGGTTGTGGATTTTTGGGTTGTTTTTTGTGGGAAGCAGGGGGTGGATTAAGGGAATCCTGTCCTACTACCCTGTTCAAGGAATGGCTATCTCAGGTAGAGCACTTCCACTGCCCACATCAAAAGCACATCTAAAGGTGTTCCTCCCTTTTTCTTTAGGTATAGTTTCACATTCCTGTTTCTTCAACAGCAGACCCAGTAACATTCCTAGGTGCTCATTCCCAACCCTTTTTCTACACCACCCCCCCCCGCCCATCCCTGGATGATGCCCACAGACATCTTGAGCAGGGAAGGGATTATGTTTCTTGAGTCCAAAGAATTAGATGAATAAAACCTTAATATCTGGAGAAAAGAGGAGGGTTGAGAATATCTAAGCAGATAGAACATCACTGTGGAAGATGTCATCAAGGCAGGTCCCCAGTGGCCAACAAGCCCAGCTGGATCCCACAATTTCAGTGAGGTCTGACATGAGGAAGGCATCTCCCTAGACATGGGTGTGCCACTGCACAGCAGATGCTGACAAGCTCCACCATGGTTAAGATTTTGACAGTGGGTGTTTACTTGCCTCTTTCACTGTGACCCAGATGATGTAAGAGGAAACGATTTTGACGATATGCAGCTCCAACAGCCACCAAACAAAGACTTGCATCTTATGAAAATACTCCAGGAATTTCAAAAACAGCACTGTAAGGCGGTCAATCACCAGATGCCACTTGTTCCTTAAGTCTGCAGAGGTGTTCAAGCAGAACCATAGGGAGGAGAAAAACAGAAGGTCTCTGTAAATAGGAATGCTTCACTAGACAACAATGAGCTTTCTACTTTCTCTTCTAGGCCTTAGAGTAAGACAAGAAAGAAATTAAAGGTACAGCTGAGTGGTTAACTAAGAGAACATGGGGTTGAGGCCCACTTGGCTGTGGTGCTCTCCCTTCTGACTCACATTCACTCACTTGAAAAGTGGCGGTAGTGGCTTCCCTTGCCAACTCTGCCTTTAGTCTTCTCTGGCAGAGCCCTTCTTGGGTTCCATTTTTCTCCAGACCTAACTTAGGGATCCCATCCAGAGACTAGATCTGAGATGCTCCAGCACTGGCCACTACCCAGCTCAGCAGAATAGGATTTTGTTTGATGTTTGGAAGCTGTTTCTGTTTTCAGAAAGCACAGACTACTGCTGCTCAGAAAGCTTTTCAGCCAACTTGGAAGAGATCCACTCACACTAGGAGTAGGATTCTTGTCACAAGGGTTTAGACAGCTATACTATAGATGTCTTCATATGTCAGACTTATCTAAACCTCCTTGCAAACAGCACATCCCCCTAGACTGTCATTCGTGCCATCCCAGAAAGAGACATCTATAGGTATATCTATGATACAACATCCATTACATATGAGTATATATGACAACACATGTGCTGAACATAGCGCGCTCTAAATGCCATGCTGGTTTGTGGGCTGGCATAAAGCTGTTTCACCAGGCTGGTATATATTAGTATAAAGTCTTCAAACTGTATTAGAGGTTTCAGAAGCATTTTAGAGATTAAGGAGGGATTTTGCATGCTGTGAGAACATTCTTACAGTTAACATCAGAGATGGAAACATTTGTAAATGACAGCAAAACACACCACTGCCTAAGCTGTGAAAATGCAAAGGAGTTATCAGCTTTTGTCATATGTAATTATTTCAGCTTATCTGGTTATTTTATACATAAGACAAACAGAGATGGTTATTCTGTGCATATCCGTGTGAAAAAACACATGCATGCTTGTGGGAAAAAGCTGACTTTTGGAATACCTGACAAGCAAATTCCAATTTTTCTTTTTCTTCTACCCTTTTTCTCCAACTACAACTTAGAAAACGGTAATAAAAATGCTCTAGTGATGTAAACCCCTTGCCTAAATAATTAAATTTGAAAATTACGCTACAGAACTCTAGCCCTTCATGTGTACTTTTACAAGCACAATTTGAGTGTATTTTCAGAAAGCCTTTACTTATAGATGTTCTCACACATTATTTTATTTTATTTCAATTTGCAGCTTTACCACCATGCAAGATATACCCAGACAGTGCCAATTACGTGGAACAGAACAGTTCTAGTTGCAGGTGTCCCTGCTCAACGATGGGGGGTTGGACTAGATGACCTTGAGAGGTCCTTCCAACCCAAAATATACTGATTCTATGATGATTCTATGTAAAAATAATGTTAAAACTCCAGCCATATGGCTAAAGAAAAATGATATAACTCTTTGGTGGAAACAACGCCCATACAGCTTAAAGATGGATCACCCATGGCAAGCAGCCCCTCAGGCTACTGCCAAGCCCCACTTGCTGTGGTGAAGCAGGGGGCCCAGGGAGAGGGCTGCAGCTTCCCACATCCCTGCTTGCATGTCTCATTGCACAGGGTAACCTCCAACAGCTGGCCTCTGTCTCCAGTCTTTCCAGCACACAGAGATGGCCAGAGTGCAACAAACTCATCACTGTTCATAGACCGCACGAGAGCTGGCCAAGAAAGGTTTCCATGGTCCATGAACACCTCTGTGAAGAGACATCCCAGCGAGGAAAGACAAATAGTTTTAGCTCAGCTCTCCTGGGCCAACTAAGCCAGATTTTGCTGCCATTTTGCCTTGATGAAGGCCCTCTCCCTATTTATGTATCACAGTCCTGTGAATATTGGCATGAGCAACTCATTCTGTGGTAATGCCACTTCCAGACCATATAGCTTCCTTGCATGTTAGATGTCCTTCCCTGGTCTTCACTCATGACTCATATTCCAACTGAGTTACAGAAATAATTCATGTGAGAAGTTCATCCTATCAATATCAGGGCTGGCAGGATCAGCCTTACCCACATTGCCCTGAAGCATTTTTATGTTCATCTGGCATCAATTACCCATTCCATAGTCACAAGTGAAAAACATGACACTAATGTGCACATGAATAATGAAGCAAAGCCACTGGGACTTCTGGTGTGGAGTGCCTTGAAAACATGTGGTAACAGAGAATAAATACCTCTGTGTATTTTCTTTATTATAAAGGGATTTCACTCTAAAGGAGTTCTTCGAATTTGGGTAACCTATTAATCCAACCCAGAGCACCAAGAAGAAAGCGGTGGGGGTTTTCTTTTGCTTTTATCCTCGTAGCATCCTACAGAAACGGTATCATTTATCCCTAGAAGAGGCTGTAGCCTGTTGAATAATTAACGAGTAGCCACCTGCTCAATTCAGGCTCTTCTGGTAAAGACTGTATGTAAAATTAGCAGGAAAACCTGATGATTCAAGTGAGTGGAGATGATCAAAAATGAACTAAACCAAACATCAAACAAAATGAACCATCTGTGGCCACTGTTAACTAAGGCTGAGGAAAGCAAAATGTGCCATCTGCAGAGCTCACCTGTAGTTTCTTCTTCCTCTGATTCATTGTCTTCATCATCATCATCATCATCTTCCTTGTCATCATCTTCCTTTTCTTTTTCTTCTTTTCCTTTTTCAACCCTCCCTTCCCCTCCCTCCCTCTCTGGCTCTTCCATTCTTTTCTCACCAGCCTCTTCCAGCATTTTATCCTCTTCCTTTTCTCTGCTGGCTGTTAAATTCATCATAGTTATGTCAGGCAAGCTTCCATCTTGATGTACCAGTCTGTTGGTAAACAGCAGCATGTCAGCAAACTGAGCAGTCATGACATCACAGTCTTTTTCTTTCTCAAGGTGTATAATTAGAAAAAAATAAACTGTTCATGGAAAATGCCTTAGAAGTGGAAAAGTTAATGATTCTGGTACTTTCTCCAAACACACACTGCAAATCGAGTTGGAATGTATTAGTAACTACTTCTCACTCAGATACTAATGGTTAGTTAGTAATGAGTGGTATTGACACTTAAACTTGACATTTTCCCCACTGGAGAAAATGGTCAGAGTTTAAGATGTAGAAGCATGAAATGACATTGTTTAAGAGGAAACATTTCATGACTTCATCGGGGACTTACTCATTTTGGTGGTTTGGTATTTTTTTCTTGAGGCTGCTCAAAGTAATTGGAACAGAAAGAAAAAGGGAGATGAGAACAGAGGGGTTACAGAAGAAGGACATCGACAAATAGGTCATGCTATATCACAAGTCATAAAGCATTCTCCTACTCCATCTGCAGAAGCCTTCTGATGCGAAGAGCACGCCATCATGACATTCACAGGGTGCTTCTATAAAGAAACGTGGAAATGCAGCACAGATGGAAAGGGGGCAACCTATTTACACCAGTGCTAAACACGGCCAAGGCTGCACCATGCCATCAGTAATACAGCTGAATCACCACAAGTATCTGACCGATAACATTAAATGCATTTCTACCTTCATCCAATTGAAAGATGCAGCTAGGAAGCCAAGGAATTTGCAAAATTTCTTCCAGCAGTGGGTTTGGGAACAACCAAAAGCAACAAGTCCATGGCTGTGGCTTCAGAATGTTTCATCATGGCTGTCTTTGATAGTGCTATTCATTCTCTCTCTCATTTCTACCTCCTGCAGAGATTTTTTTCTTAGATTTCTAACAGCCTCTTACTAAACCTATGAGGAATTTTCAGAATAACAAAACTGCAATACAACTGAATTAATAGGGAAATACTATTTCAGCCCAGCAGCGTGGGCAGCAGGGGAGGGGGTGATCCTGCCCCTCTGCTCCCAGGGTTCTGGGGAGAGAGACCCCCCTGCAGTGCTGGGGCCAGCTCGGGAGTCCTCAGCACAGCAGAGACAGGGACCTGTTGGAGTGGGGGCAGAGGAGCCCCTCTGCTGGGAAGGGTTGGGGGTCTTCAGCATGGAGAGAAGGGTCTGGGGAGACCTTACTGCAGCCTTTCAGGACTTCAAGGGGCCTGTCAGAAAGATGAAGACAGAATTTTTAGCAGGGCTTGTTGGGACAGGACAAGGGGTGATGGTTTTAAATTCATAGAGGGAGATTTAGACTGGAGAAAAGGAAGAAATGTTTTGCCATGAAGGTGGTGAGACCCTGTCCCAGGTTGCCCCGAGAGGTGGCTGATGCCCCATCCCTGGCACCATTCCAGGTGAGGTTAGCCGGGGCTCTGAGCAACCTGCTCTAGTTCCAGATGTCCCTGCTCCCTGCAGGGACTAGACCTCAAAAGGCCCCTTCCCACCCAAACCATTCTATGATTCTCTATTGACATGGTGCCAATTTTTCCGAGATTCATTCAACATATATCTACTCTCTACTGAGAAAAGTAGCTTTCTCTTATGGCTTCAGGTATTTTCTTTCCTCCTCTCCAGCTGTGCTGTTGGGACTCATCTCTCATATTTGCAGAAAACCCATTTCTCCCCATTCCCTGATCCTATGTGCTTTGCTGAGCACAACGCTTCCTACCATAAACAGTCCCTTTGAACACAACTTGTTGCAAGAAAGTCTCCCTTTGGCAAGTGCATATCTATATGATCAGGTCACTAAATCTTTAGTTATGACTCCCTCAGCGTATTTTCAAGCGCCTCTTAAGACTGTTTCCAGTCTAGCACAATCAACTTTAATACGGTACAGTAGCATCTCAGGGATTTATTTTTCATCACGTGAAATTCTGGTGTATTACCATTTAGATAAGAAATTCTGCCAATTTTACCTCTGATTATTACGGTTAAAGAAACTAAAAATATAGATTTATTCATTTGATCATTAGAAAATAAGAGCACAGGCCAGTTAATGAGAAAGCCATGCAGAATTAATTTTCAAATATTTGGGAGTTGCAGTTTCTTCAACAGGGAAACTTTGGTGGTTCAAATGAGGGAAAAACTACAGAAAATTGAAACACCCTACCAATTACCAAAAAAGGCAAAAGAGGTGGTTTAAAAGCAAAAGTTTAACAAGATAGTCAAGCACTAAAAGCTTTGGCTACTGAAAATAGAGCTTTTTGTCCTACATACTTATTTTCATGTTTAAGATGGTATATACACTAAAATGATATTCTGATCTCTGTAAAATAACTAAACAATAACATTCCCTAAAATGAGATAATCCAATTCTGTGTATCTACCTAAAACTCTAATAAAGTACCCACAGAAGGGTCATGTAGAAAGAAGAGAGAATGAATTTTCAGGTCAGTTTACATGTTATAGAGATGCCCAGCTACTACACTCAGACACCATTTAAAAGGCAATGCCCTGTGAAATGGGAGTACCCATATAATTAGACAAGTTTGGGAGATATTCAATTGCATTGGTTTTAATGAGGTATCTTCCCAACTGGATTTTATAATAGGGAAAAAAAATAATCTACACTCACACTGGTGTAAATCAAGGACTTAATGACTTACCTCGGTGTAAACTGGAAGGAAACCCAGTAACCCTATAGGAATTTGAATGGGAGAACTCATCTTTCTCCTATTCATACAACTCCCACTCGTATCCAGCAGATCTAGAAGGTGATGGTGTTATAAAGACAAGTATGTGCAATGTATATACCTGACATAAGCCTCACTATGAGCTTAGGTTCCAGCATATTAGCACTTAGTTCTGTTGACATCAGTAGGCTTGAGCATGGGACTGGGTGCTTGGGACATCCAAAGCTAGATAAAAAGCCCTGCCCACTATTCAGAAAGTTAGTCTACTTGGAATCTTTCTACTCAAATTTCTACATTCTCCAGGGGTCCCTTCCAAGCCCTAATGTGCTGGGATTCTGTGTAATTTCTCAAGTATCTGACATGCAAACTCTTAACAACAGAAAACTTTCTGCTGTGCACAACATTAGTGACTCATCTCCTGAATATTCGGTGTACAGGACTCAAACTGAGCCCCCAGTGCCATTCCTCTTTTGTCACGACCCTCAGTGCTTTCCCTGCCCTTGCAGGAGGGTTTGCTGCCTGCATCCAAAGCCAGCTGGCTGACACATAAGGGGGTATGTGGACAGGCCAGGAAGCCTCAGTGCTGGGAGTCCCTCTAATTTCTTTGGGAGTTGCTTTCACGCTGAGGCTCTCACCCCTACGTTGCTCCTGCTCCCAATGTCTCCCTAACCCTAAGCATGACACAGACTGAATCCCCATCTTCCCCACCAAGCTGGCTCATCTCTATGGATTTGCTGGGAGCTCAGCAGGTTGTGGCTGACCCTTGTTTACCATCTCCAGGTCTGATCCTCGCCCTCAGTTGCTGGGTCCTGTTCCTGACTCCCTGTGGTTGAGAATGCAGCCCTGCTTCCTGGACATGCCCCCTGGCTCTCAGCTTGCCTGCTCCTTCTGCTCCCTGACACATCATGGGCTTCTTACAGACCAGCTTTCCAGTTCTGGTGAACTTTTAAGAACCCTGGCCTAAACTATAGGATGACATTTGAAGGAGTGTGAACGTGACACATAAATTAAGCTCTGGTTAAAGCAGGTAGTCACAAATATCCAAACAAGGGATTATCTTTTCTGTTTCTATCCAGTAGCAGCAACAAACTCAGAAGTTCTTCTACTCTCAGAACTAATTTAAAAAAAAAAAAGTCCACATTTATTCCAGTCAAACGTTTTGAAAGAAATCTATTTTATGGAACTGTTTTCAAGATGCCATTTACAAAGGGATTCACTAAGATGCTGAGGGGCCTGAAACATCTCTGTGCCCAGGAAAAGCTGAGAGCCCTGGGGCTGTTTAGCCTTGGGAAGAGCAGCCTGAGAGGGGAGCTGATCAATGCTGAGCAAGAGCTAAAGGGCCCTGGGGGGCAAGAGGATGGGGCCAGACTCTTGTCAGTGGTGCCCAGTGACAGGACAAGGGGTAATGGGCACAAACTGGAACCCAGGAGGCTCCATCAAAACAGGAGGAAAATATTCTTTGGTGTGAGGGTGTCAGAGGCTGTGCCAGGCTGCCCAGAGAGGTTGTGGAGTCTCCTTCTCTGGAGAGATT
>WUAM01000004.1:6193197-6218370 GCA_024336885.1 Actenoides hombroni
TCTTCTCTTCTCTTCTCTTCTCTTCTCTTCTCTTCTCTTCTCTTCTCTTCTCTTCTCTTCTCTTCTCTTCTCTCCCATGCATTCTGCAACATCTGGCAGATGTTTCTGCAGTGATATTCGCCCATCCTGCATTGCTTTCCATCTCCAAAATGAGATCCATTTTGGAACAAATTGCAAGTCTGGATTCACATGCAGCTCCCAGGTTGCTCAAATATGAATTTCTACTCCATTTATCATAGAATGGTTTGGGTGATAAAGGACCTTAAAAATCATCTAGTTTCAACCCCCATGCCATGGGCAGGGACACCTCCCACTAGACCAGGTTTCTCAAATCCCCATCCAGCCTGGACTAGAACACTTCCAGGGCTGGGGCAGCCACCACCTCTCTGGGCAACCTGTTCCAATGTCTCACCACTATCACACTGAATAACTTCTTCCTTACATCTAAACTTAATCTCACCTCTTTCAGTTGGAATCCATTACCCCTTGTCTTACCACTACACCTCCTGATCAAGAGTCCCTCCCCATCTTTTCTAATTTATGTTATACAGCCCTGTGTCCACCTTAGTAGCTCTTTTCCAAGCCAAAGGTCCTTTGCGTAAATCCAAGTATCGCTCATGAACCCATGAGTTCACGAACCTATTTGTACTCCACGTACTGAGAGCAATAAAGACAGGACCTGTGTAAATCCCACGGGCAAAGAAGGATGTCAGATATTCTCCCCAGTCTCAGGACATGCACAAGTGCCAAGATGTCACGTGAGAACTTCACGTTCTTCCTGTGTTTTTGCTAAGACCTAACACAAGTGAATTATCATGGACTGGTAAAATCCCGTGGAGACAGGCCACTTTGTGTGGCCACTGGTTTCCATTGTGCCCACCTCTCTGCTTTTCATTGTATCGCTGAATGATTTTTATCACCTTCAGGAGCCCAGGGGACCTCAACAGAGTTGATAACTTTATTCTACAATCTGAAGAAACGGAAGTTTCCCTGGGAGCAAAGCTGGAGCCCAGGTATGTGGATAAGCATTTCCTCATTTCTGTCCATAGGCATGTGTGACAAACCCTGGTTTATCTTGTTTCGCAAAACACAGACAAAGAAAGTACCATTTATTTGGCATTGTTCTAAATGAAGGGTTCATTAGGACATGGTAAAAATACCCCAGCTACTCACTCACTTGTTAGGGATAGAAAAAATATTAGACATTCCCTATTCGCCATCCAGCAGCATATGTCAGCACTTCTGCACATGAAACCAGCATTAATTATGGACTTGCAAAACTCAAAAAGAAACAGAACTTTCACAGATTTTCACCACACAGCACTGCCCTGTCTCAGATGTTACTGGGCTCAGACTACCCTGTCCTTGCCCTGAGTTGGTTGATAAGCAGAGCAGTCATGGCCCAGAACATCACAAAATTGTCATGTTGAAGAGCATTTAAAAACAAATACATCAGGAGCCGGATTATTGTATTATATCTTAGGGAACAACACTAAAAATATCACCACAGTCATGGAGGCTGAGAGTAAAAGTCATGGGCAGAAGCACTGAAAAAGCTTGAAATGAAGCCATTGCTAGTGTTGGGAAGGTGACCAGCACATATCTGGCTGGTGGAGCTAAAGTCATGTCACCAGAAAGGTGCCCAGAGGAGAAAACATTGGCTCCCAATTGCAATATGATATAAATCTGTAGCCCGGTAAACACAATATTGGCATTGCTCGTAACAGGCTGCGCTCTTTTTATTGAATTTGGAAGTCCTCAGGGCTGAGGCTTGTTGGGCTTGCTTTGTCTGAACTTGTCCTGATCTTCCTTCAACTTTATTTTTGCTTTGCTCACCCCTAACAGCGCTTTTCCTAAATGGCCATGTGGCTATGCCTAATTTCCTTTACTTTTGTTTATCCTGTTATGGTGCAATTGTAAATTTACATCAATTGCCGTTAACAAGGGATTGTTTTACGTAGAATGAGCTATTCATGACGCTGACGTAAAGAAATACAGACCTCGTATGGCAGCAGAGGCCTCAAGAGATAGAGGTGCAGGACAATGCACAGAGTGCTGGCATGGCTAGGCACTGACACCCACCGACCTGTTACAACAGGACAAGGGGTGATGGTTTTAAATTAAAAGAGGGAAGTTTAAGACTAAATCTAAGGAAGATATTTTTTACACTGAGGGTGGTGAGACCCTGACCCAGGTTGCCCAGAGAGGTGGCCGATGCCCCATCCCTGGAACCATTCCAGGTGAGGTTGGCTGGGGCTCTGAGCAACCTGCTCTAGTTGCAGATGTCCCTGTTCCCTGCAGGGGGGTTGGACTTGATGAACTTGAAAGGTCCTTCCAACCCAAACCAGGCTATAATTGTACGATTTCACCTTGAGACACCTATCTGGGCTCTGGTTTCAGGGCTTGGCTATCCAGTTGATAGATGTTAATGTGCATCTGCTGCTGCTCCAGTAGTCTACTATGGGCAAAGAAAGTTTGCTCGCAGGCCATTTCAAAGGGCCCTTGAATTTATCATCAGCTTTTACACTTCAAGGAAAGCAAAAGGAGAAGATATTGTGGAAACAGACATTCAAAAAGGTAAGTTAAAAAAACCCAAAACAAACAAACACCACAGTGTTGTTAGGAAATGCTGTCAAGTTTGATTTGTTTTGGTTTTAGCAATTAGTTAAATACAGAAACCAGCAGCATTCTAGAAAAGTAGAACTTATTCTCATGCACTGATGGGGAACTCAAACATACTTGTACCACACACTGTAAAGCAGCTGTGTATTAAATTGAATGCAAGAAAAATACCTGAAATGTATTTGTAAATCTAACAATGCCTAGAGCAGAACTCTCTCAAGATAAACTGCTATTATTCCACAACTCACAGTAATGTGATGTTATGCATCTAGTCCCCAATTCAAGGAAGTACAGCTGAGTTAAAGGTAGGTAAACACTCTAAAAACAGTGCCTAAATTAATGGTTTTCCTCAAAGAATTTATGTCATCACACAATATGATGCTATGTAGTATGAAACCATTTCTCTCTCTCTCCTACTCCTGGAGCAGGATCCTAGGCCAGATATGCTTTTATGCAAAAGAATATGGAAGATTCAAACAGAGAAAAAGTGAAGCCCCAGAACCATGAAAAAATGCTAATGAACTCTGGATGAGATCACAATGTCTCAAAGAGCTGGCACAGCCAAGGGTCAGTACTTCAAAAAAGTGACCACAGGCTTGGGATGTACCAATTTCTCAAGTTCAACTTGACAAAAAGGCCTATCAATGCAAATGTGGTAATTGCCAAAGATCTCCCAGTCTTCCTTTGGCCCCCAAAGTGGACACTGAAAACCAGAAGTGACCCAAATTAGAACCCATATTTCCTATTACTGAGAGGACTTAGGAGAAGGCACACGTAGCAATGAAGCATCTAACTCTTATTAAAGGTGGAGGACGATGAGATAAATACATAAATACCATTAGCACCTTTGAAAATGTATCCCAAAATGAAAAACTTCAGTGTGTAGGGCAAAGTGGGGGAAGACAGGTATGCTGGTTGTCATTTGTTTAGTGGGGTGCTGGATACCAAGCACCATTTTAAGCCAGGTAGTCATTGCAAAGAACATCTAATGAAAAATGAGCATTACAAGACAGACAGAGACAGCATTTTCATACAGATAATCAATAGCTCCATTTACTTTGCTTCTTCACCTGTAAATAGTGTTGTCCTGTTTGCTGGTTACAGCTTTTAAATCAGTGAGCTGGAGAAACCGGTCATGGAAGTAGTGAAGGTGTAAGATACAGGCCAGTAGGAAAGAGGTTGGGATGAAGATGCGTGTGAATAGCTCAGCCACAGAAAAACGTTTTAAGCCAAGGTCCGCCAGCCTGGAAAAAAAAGTAAGCCACAAAGACACCTTTTTACACTAAGGTTGTTGGGGTTTTTTTGCCATAAGATATTATTACAAACCATTTGCAATAGGAAATAAAGGGCTGGTACTTGTTATGTGGGTTTGGTTTTTAAAATTCCTCTAAACCAGCAAATTTTACAATGCAAGTATCTTGCATTTGGGCTCAGTATTGTAGAGAGATACTGTAAATGCACAGAGTTAAATGAACCAACCCTGCCACAGATCTCTTGAACCAGATGAGTTGTCTCTGACTGAAAGCCCTGCAGTGAAGATCCACTCATACTGCATATATTTTCCTCAAGTAAGCTGTTGAGAAATGCCCAATACATTATGAGGAGGAAGAAAACCAGCCCTCCTCATTAGCAGGAGGGTAGGTTCACCCTCATCAGCTCCAGCCATCCTGCAAATCTACCCTTAATCTTTCCTCAGATCTTGATCCTACTGTCAAAGAGGTAGTACTGGTGCTGTACTGGGAACAGGAGCGATGCCAAGGCCTTGGCAGCAGATGGGAGGAAATACAACTCTTTAAGCCTCTCCCACTCCCTTGCACATCTCTATTATAACACCAATAAATCTGTGGCTTCCGAGCTGAGCACTTTAAGACAGCTATGCCCAAGGATGATCTCATGATGTTTTTCCCCTGTAAGAAGGAAGACAGCTCCTAGACCATTCCACCACGCTGAACTCAAAAGTCCAAAGGAAAAAATGAAATTAATAAAACCTACTTACTTGTTTTCATCCAGGCCTGTCATATTCTTCCACAACCCAGGGAATGACTCAAACTGGTATGTATAGATGAAGATAAGTACCAGCATCGTGTAAACAACCACTGACATCCAAAAGTACTTTAAAAGCCTTCTCCACCATTCATAGTGCACCTGAAAATCACGCACTAAAGATGCTGAAACAAGCTGAAGGCAAAGACACTGGCAAAAATACTCACAACACTGTACTGGCAAATAAAGATGAAGAATACGATTTTTCCTAGCTGAAGTAAAAAATGCTTACCCGACATCAGCTGCAGTTATTTGTGATGTGTTTTTTACTCCTGATGCACATGCACTCCCACAGACTTCTGTGGAAAACTGTTTGCTGGGACATGGCCACAGACATAAAAGCCAGCAACAGCTTCAGTCAACTCAGTTTCATCACCACTGGTGATGAAAGCCCAGGAGGAAAGGGACTCCATGCTCAATGGGGCATGGACCAGCTGTCACAAAAACCGGTGGCTATGCAGGATTTTCCTACACAGGTTCCAAAGCTCGTGGTGATGTGGGGTGGCATCCCAGAGCAGAGGTGGGTATTGCGTGCATATAATTTATGGGCATTTTGCCTATCACTATAGTTAAAGGTATGAACTGCTGTATTCAACGACCAATTTTAGTTAACATAGATCTCACTTACCTGATAAAGGGCCACACACAAGAGGAACAGCATCATATAGATGATTTTGTACATGACAATTCTACCCTCAAAGCTGACAAAGAAGAACATGCCCCCACAGACGTAAATCCAGTACTTGATGAACATAGCCATCACCAGCTTCCCCAGGACTTTCATAATATCCTGTTCATCCTCATCATCCTCTTCCTCCTCTTCCTCTTCTTTCTCCTCCTCCTGTTCTTCTGCCACTTCTCCCTCTTGCAACTCCCCTTCTGCAAGTAGAGAGTCACATTTGGTCTGTCTCTTCTGGAGACTTTTAGTAAAATTTGAAAGGGGTGGAAAATAAAATCTCTGCACACAACACAGGAACTTAGAACACTATATTCATACAAGAGACTGTATTTCTGAATCACATGTGACTTCAGAGCAGGGGAAAGAGTTTTAACTTCATATGAGCTTCAACCTGCTCCTGGAGCCATACAGTGCATCTCTGTATGTCCTTACCAGACACCTGTCTTCACTTTGTCTGAAATGCAGGCAGCTGTAGCAGAAAATTAGAGCTGAAGGGTTGTATAATGGATAACAGTCAAAACACTTCCCATGGCAATACCTATATTTTCAGGCAAGAAACCTTCCTTTTAAACTGGAAAACAAAGAAACCACCAGCACCAACAGAAACCAGAAACATCTCAAGTTTGAACCTCTCGAGTTTCGTCCTTCAGAGAATATTGTGGTTACCTCCAAAAACCACAAGCAAGTAAAAACATGAACATAAAACCAAACATGCTTAAAATATATAAATGCTGCACTAACATTGCTGGTTTTCAAAGAAACTTCAACTGATCCATCTTCCTCTGCTGTACCTGATCTACTGCAGAAAAGAGAAGCTGCTTTTGGTCTGTGGAGAGGTCAGGATTTCCCAGTTATTAAACTTCTGAGGCTTGTGTAAGGCAGGGCAATTGTCCCCCCAAGTACATGAGCAAGTATCCAGATAACAGGGCTTGTCAAACTCACATCATGTAGCTTTGATGCTTTTCTTCCCTGAGAACAATATTGAAGCTTCACCATCAAGAGGCTTTCCCACTCCTTTTATCCCACTCACCACCCCCCTTCTCAAACTCTTTCCTTGCAAATCCTTGCAGTGTCCAGCTCTGGCACCGATCGGATGTTTTACTGAGACAAATATTATGATTAATCAAACCGGAAACTGTATCACTGCTTCCAGGGCTGGATTTCTACCATTTCAGTGAGTTGAACTTGTTCAGAGCAGCATCCAGAGATAGAAAAGGGCAAAAAAGCTTTGGGGGAACACATTGTACATAAACACTTGTACAAAAAATACAACTTCTAAGGAATTTAGCAACTGACTACTCTTATGTAAACTCTCCTCCTCCTGTGGCTAAACTCCAAGGGCAATTAGTCTGCTGGTTTGACTCTTGGACACAGGAGTAAACTGATTATTTGAAAGTTCTATGACATTTCTCAAATGAGTCATTTTAATTAGATTCCAGCAAAGAGAATTCTCATTTATCTGAATTTCTAAAGTTCTAAGGTGTTTTATTTTTATATCCCAGGAGACAGCTGCACATAGATTTTGCAATGTCTGTCTTAGCTAATAACAGGTATCTTGCTAATTGCTCTCAGCATCGTAGAAATGCAGCAACTGAAACTTCTATCGTGACTGAAGGACTAAAACGGATCTGGCTTTACCTTTTTCTTCATTTTCTTCACTTCCAACTTTGACCTCAGATAAAGTAGCTTCTTTGAGCTGGAGTGCTTTCTGCTCAGTGAGGTGTTGCCTAAGCAGTAGCCAGAAAGTAATTGTGAAAAGAATCTGCAAACAAAAATCAAAGGAAGAACAACAGACTAATTGTATATCCCATGTCCTACCAATGCAAGCATACGTTTTCATAAATTTGGCATGCCTTTGTTTTCTCTGTCCATCAGAAAACGGCAATGATGGCGTCAGGGTCAAAGTGGAAGTTAAGTCATTTAGGAAACATCCTGCATTAAAAACTACTTCATTTCATTTGCACATTTGCATTAAGTAATAATATCACTCTCCATCCTTTCTTAAAGGTATTTACCTACATGGTTCTATTCTACCCCCTTCTACTCAGCTTTCAACTACTGTCTCATAAGTTTAAGGATCTTCCCATTACGTATCAAATGGTATAATTCTCATTTGTCCATTTTTGTTCATTTCCCCCTCCCTTTTTTTTTTCAGGGAAGAATCTCATAGGTTGTGTGTATTGTCATTATTATAAATCTTTTGATTTAGGAGGTTTGACACTTCTGGTGCTTGAAAGTGATTCGTTTTAAAATCAAAAACTTCTTTGTGTGTCTTGAAGTTACAGAAGACCCAGTCAAGTGAATATGTCCTGCATTTGAAGCATGTACAGGAGTTAAGATGGCTCTTAATTCTTCGAGGAGCTTTGAGAGATGACTCCGTAACATCAGGATACCTTAGAAAGAAATAAATCCCTTTCACGAGAAGTGCATTTCACAAAAAAAGCTGAATTCAACAGCTTGCAACCCTGAGAGGGGACCAAAATGCAGTAAACAGCATGATGCTTACTGACCATACACTTGGGTTTATGTTTACATTCTACAAAGTCTCCTCTGACTTAACAGTGCAGAACAAGCCATATTTTGCTGCTTAGCTGCAGAAGAAAACCTCCAACAGGAAGCATGCAGGAGCCAAGTATTTTGCACACAATAAAATGAGGAGGCCAGTAGTATAATGTAAAGAATTCTCCTGTTTTTCATCTAATGTGCAAGTACTTTGTTGGGGAAAGCAGAGGTCCCAGCTAGTGACAGCTGTTTTCACTGATGCTGCGACTCACGCTGAGAAGACCATCAGCCTCGCTGAGCTGTCACAAGTGTCTCCAGATACCTCCCAGAGCTCTGGCTTTTGCAACACAAACCTTTGGTATTGTAAACCACGGATTTGTTCTGCAGTGATTAGCTCCATCCCCCCGCTGTACTTACTTTTTGTCCTCTTTGGCATTTCCAGAGCTAGAGCTGGCTCTAAAAAAAAAAGTCTTGAAGGGTTGCAGATGAAAGAAATGCTTTTAGTCACCTTCTACAGTATCCATATTTCCTTTTCAGACCAGGAAACACAAATAACTTGCAGAAAATTATGCAGAAAGAACTATGGTAGATTTCTTCCTAACTTCCTCTCTTGGCAGAATAGAGGATCCAATCTTTATTTAAATTTGACTGTTACTCAAAGGAGTTTAAACCAGCAGTTACAGGGAGAGACAGAATTTCTAGAAAGCACTGAGAGGGAGGGATGGATGGGGGTGGCAAGCAAAGGGCGCCTGGGGAACGAAAGGAAACACATCATCAACAAAACAGGGCTTAAGCAGGATCACCTCAAGAACCTGTCTGTAAGCAAGGACATGATTTCAAGACACCGTGATGGGGAAACCTTCTGGGTCCTTCCTGGGAAATCAGCATGCCAGGTGCCTCTCAGAACTGCCTGTTCACTAATGCATGAAACATGGGGAATAAAGAGAAGGAACTGAAGACCTCTGTACAGGGCTATGATCTTGCCAGGGTCATGGACACAGGGTGTGGTGGTTTGCATAGCTGCAATGGGAGATACAGGCTCTTTAGGAAGCACAGGCCAGGATGATGCGGAGGTACATCATTAGGGCCACAGAAATGATCAGAGGGGCTGAAATATCTCTCCTATGAAGAAATGTTGAGAGAGTTGGGGTTGCTCAGCCTGAAGAAGGCTCCAGGGAGACATGAAGGCCTTTAAGTACTTAGAGGGGGCCTACAAGAAAGCTGGGGAGGGACTTTTAAACTGGAAGAGACTAGATTCAGATCAGATGTAAGGAAGAAGTTCTTCACTGTCAGGGTGGAGAGACACTAGAACAAGTTGCCCAGAAAGGTTGCAGATGCCCCCTCCCTGGAAGTTTTCCAGACCACATTTGTGTTGGATGTGACTTTGAGCAACTTGGTCTAGTAGGAAGTGTCCCTGCCCATGGCAGGGGGTTGGAACTAGATGATCTTTAAGGTTCCTTAAAACCCAAACCATTCTATGATTCCTCCCTACTCAGCACTGGCAAGGCCACAGTTGAAGTGCTGTGTTCCATTCTGATGCCTCAGTACAAGAGAGATATGGAGCTACTGAAGAAAGTCCAGTGAAGAACTATGAGGATGATGGAGGACTGAAGCATCTCTCCTGTGAGGAGAGGCCAAGAAAGTTGGGACTGTTCAGCCTGAAGAAGAGAAAGAGGGGGAATCTCATCCAATGTCTGTAAATACCTGAGGGGAGGTTAGAAAGATGACAGACCCACGCTCTTCTCAGTGGTGCCCAGAGGTGGGATCAGAGGCAAGGGGCATAACTTGAAATACGGGAGGTTCCACCTGAACACCAAGAAACACTTTTTTCCTGCGACAGTGACTGAGCAATTGCACAAGCTTCCCAGGGAGGCTGTGGACCCTCCATTCTTGGGGATAATAAAAAGCCATCTATATATGATCCTGGGCAATCAGCTCTAGGTGGCCTTACTTGAGTAAGGGAGTTGGACCAGATGATCTCCTAGAGTCTCTTTCAGCCTCAACCATTCCGTGATTCTGTGAAATCTATGGACTACATTATATTCAGTCTAAAAAAACCCCACTAGACACCGTTGATTAGATTGATGGGTGTGGCCAAATCACCATATATACACCAACACTTTCCTTTCTTGACATCAGTCAGTTTTAGATAAGATATTAGATAATACAGCCAATAGGAAACAGTGTCGAAGGAGCTGATGTGTTAAGACAGTTAAAACTCCTTGGAGATTTACAAATCCATTGACAGAAACTGTAGCGCTTCCTTGCAAAACCCCCTTGAGCTTTAGCTCTCTTACTAAATCAGCTCTACCTTTACAAGAGAAATAATACAGCACTCACTTGTTTTCAAACGCATTAAAGACCCAGAAACAGCTGTCCAAAGGGCACACAAGGAAAAACACTTTCAGAATCACCTTCAATGGTCATTAAGAGTCAGAAGGGAAGCGATTAACTTCATGCAAGAGGAGCAGTGCCAACTAGATGCACTCTCTGAGTCACTCCTCTTGGGTGCTCTAGGAAACTACTTTCTAATTATTCTCATTCCCTCCTCCAGAATCAAACTTGATAAACAAAGTGCATTTTGTGGTGCTTTCAAGACATCAAAGGAAAAACCTTATCATGCACTTGAGGTCAACAAATTCTCGTTTCTGACCTGAAATGATTCCAGCTCATGTTGCTTCAGGTGTAAGGATAAAGAATTAAAACTCAGTCACAGCTACGTACAACAAATTCTACCAGATCACAAGTGAGCGAGGAGTTTTGCTAATGACAATGACATCACAGTTCCATATATTTATCATATCCAGAGACAGACTGGACATCCCATCAGTATTCATCTAACAGATCAAATCACATCTAGATTGGCATCTAGTTTATAAAAACCACACAAGGGAGTGATTTCCATCCACTAAGAATTTTCTACAGAATTTTCACCAAAATCTAGAAAGATGTCTGAAACAACTGTTCTGGTATTAGCTTAGCAAGCAAGAAGCAATTTTCTGAACGCTATTTTTTAATGACTTTACTGCAGAACTCCTACTGAACATGGTTATAATGAATACTGAGGATTCACTCTTAAAATCCAAAAATTTCATATTCATACATCACAATGTACGTTGTTGTTTCATAAATAAATCTCAGCTGTTTGTAACACCTACCTTTGATGCCAACTCCCCAGGTTCCTTTCTTTCTAGAAAGCCAGACACTTGAGGAAGCTCATCATTCTTGAGCTCAATACTCCATATATACTGCAAGGTCAGCAGTAAATTTCCATAGAAGACCATGAATGGTGAACTGATCATGGCGTATCTTCTTCGGTCCCGAATCATCCACAATGTGCACGACCAGATCAGTAACACAAAAGTCAACCAGCTGTGATATGTGATACTCCACGCCTTGCAGAAGGAAAAAGAGTTCACAGATAAAGTCAGGCACAACACTGATGTTTCACTTATGCTTCTCTACTTAGCTCACATTTCCATTCTCATGAGACTCTTGCCCGTAGTAATCAGCTACTGGGCCAGCTACAAAAAAAAACCTTGGATAACATGCAGAAAGTGGATTCTTAAGAAGTTCACAGCTGAGGGTGAACACTGTTTGGTGCATTAATTGCATCTTGGTAAGGTTTGGAAGCAGGTTCAATGCTTAAGGTCGCATTTGGAGTATTGTGTCCAGTTCTAGGTTTCTCAGTTCAAGAGAGACAAAGAACTATTGGAGAGAATCCAGTGGAGGCTACAAAGATGCTGGGGGGACTGGAGCATCTCTGTGACAAGGAAAGGCTGAGAGCCCTGGGGCTGTTTAGCCTGGAGAAGAGAAGACTGAGAGGGGAGCTGATCAATGCTTACAATATGTAAAGGGGCTGTGGGTCTGAAGAGGATGGGGCCAGACTCTTGTCAGTGGTGTCCAGTGGCAGGACAAGGGGCAATGGGCATGAATTGGAACCCAGGAGGTTCCAGGAGGAGGAACTTCATTGCTGTGAGGGTGTCAGAGGCTGTCCCAGGCTGCCCAGAGAGGTTATGGAGTCTCCTTCTCTAGAGAGATTCCAAACCCAGCTGGACACTGCGATGCTGGGCCCCCTGCTCTGGGTGACCCTGCTGGAAGGAGCAGGGGGGTGGCACCAGATCATCTCCAGATGCCCCTTCCAACCCCCTACCATGCTGGGATTCTGTGATACTCATTAGGGTTAGGGTAAGAGATGGAAAATACAAGACTAATTTTGGGGCACACAGGATCTTGCAGAATAGGCAGTAAAGAATTCAGAGTAGGAATAATAAAACATATTCAATAGCTGCAACATTCAAGGCCTTTGACAGACTTGGAAAACTATGCTAACTCCAAACTGTTCTAGCCTTTATGAAATCAACTGAAAATGGAAAGCTATGGTATGCACACACCACACAGACCTATCATGAAGAACATTTAGTCTACACTAACCATATTAGGTTGCCTGAAATCCTCACAACTACAGAATGTTTTCTATAGCTCACAGAAATCAGTTACTGAAAGTTGCTCTATTAAATACTTGGGGAAAAGGCTTGGGGTTTAAATTGTGTTTTATTAACATTATGTTATCAATTTAGGACTAAATTCCACTGATATAAATATGGAATAAATGTCAATAAAACATTTTATATTCCTTTTCAATTTAAACAAAGTATGAAACATTAAGAATATTTCAATCAGTTTATCTCAGCCCCTTTGGAAACGATGTCATTTAAGGGTATGTGAAAAACACTAATATGCTACTTCTCTATCCTCATATAAGAAAATAAGTTATGCTGAACTGCCTTTAGCTATGGTTTAAGATCCTACCATAAATAAATTCATAAAGGAATTTTGGTCATGTAAATAGGGATATGTCACTAAAAAAACAAAAGCTAGAAGTATCTCAATACTGAACTACAAGAAAGCTCTTCAAATTAATCTTCTCCTTTGGTATCGGGAGGTATGACCCTAGAAATGAATTACAGTGGAAAAGCAGATCATAGGAAACATGTGAGTTCAAAAAGCAGGGAGAAGTTGTATCCATGTGAAAACAACTATTTGCTAATGTCTCGGAATGCACTAAGTGAGATCCAGGTTCTGCACAAGAAGTCTGCCCTATTTAGTTGAAAAACTTTTACTTGAGGAGCTTTTCCTGTTGAAGGGCAGCAAATAAAGTTTGAAACTTTATACAAACAAGAAGCAGCCAAATTAATCTGCTTTTTTTACCATTTTTCCATGCAAAATTGCGCCACAAAGCTTTATGGTTAATTTCATCACAGTTGAAACCTTTCTGAAAGAGTAAAACCAAAGCTTGCACTGGGAATATACACAGAGATCTAATCACTGTGCTGAAAACTTGCTACAGAGCAGCTCAAGGTATTTGCATCAAGGGGGTTTAAAAGCAAGCAGCAGCATGAGAAAGAGAAACAAGACTGGTAAGTAAAACAACAGCAAAATCTTGTTTGGCTCGAAGTCATATTTTCCTTAAGACCTTTCTGTCAATATAGGAAATAGGGCTTTACTGATCTTTGCTTCTCAGAGAGTAACAGGATGAATGCTTCAACCCAAAATAGGAACTGTAATTTTTAAATCTACTAGCTCTCTATGAAATGCTGTAATTTTGTAGGCAAATTTCTGAGTGGAGCAAAAACACGACAAGCCTGACCATGCAGAAGCTTGGGATTCAGCAGAAAACTGAGCCTCAGCTGTTTTCTGACATTCAACAGACAGCAAAACCCAGAGCTTCCAGTCCTGGAAATGTGATGATGCTTTACCCAGAACACCACTTATGTATAGGTCTATAACAGGCCTGGGAATTAGGCACTAATAACCAAAAATGGAACCCAAATGATTTGCAGATACCGTATTGATATTTTCAAACCTTGATATGAACAGGTACTGAAAACCAACTGCTGAGATTACATTCAGGAAAACATTGGGAAAACATATTTACTTGTAAAATTAACAGCATTATTGGGTTTGGGGTTTTTTTTTTTTGCTTGTTTTTTTCCTTACCATCATAGCTATCAGAGCACAAATGTAACTTTGCTTCATGATAAATTGGAACACAGAGACCAGGGCATGTAATTTAACATTTTCTTTTTCTTCCTGAGTAACAACTTCTTCCTCTTCCTCCTCCTCTTCCTTTTCTAAGTAGAAAAAAAAAAAAATCTTATGTGCAATTCATACAGGTGTAAAAGTAGTATGTGCTCTCTCTCCAGGAATGATTTCACTTATAATCCCTAATTATTTTTAAATAGCTGTAATAAAACATGGATGGAAAATACTAAGTTCATCAAGGGGAAGTATTGAGCAAGTGCAGGGTTCCTGCACCAGGGGAGGAATAACCCCCTGCACCATTACAGGGGAGGGGTTGACCTGCTGGGAAGCACCTCCAGAGAGAAGGACCTGGGAGTGCTGGGGTACAAGTTCACAACGAGTTGGCAATGGGCCTGCATGGCCAAGAAGGCCAATGGTCTTCTGGCTGCATTAAGAATGAGGCCAGTGGGTTGAGGGAGGTTCTCCGCCCCCTCTACTCTGCTCTACTGAGGCCACCTCTAGAGTATTGGGTCCAGTTTTGGACTCCTAAGTTCAAGAGAAACAGGGAACAACTGGAGAGAGTCCAGTGGAGGCTACGAAGGTGCTGAGGGGACTGAAGCATCTCTGTGACAAGGAAAAGCTGAGAGCCCTGGGGCTGGTTAGTAGCCTGGAGAAGAGAAGACAGAGAGGATCTTCTCAATGTTTATCAATATCTAAAGGGTGGGGGTGAAGAGGACGGGGCCAGATTCTTTTCAGTAATGACCAGTGACAGGACAAGGGGCAATAGGTACAAACTGGAACCCAGGAGGATCCATCTGAACAGAAGTAGAAAATTCTTTTGAGTGAGGGTGCCAGAGGCTGTCCCAGGCTGCCCAGAGAGGCTGTGGAGTCTCCTTCTCTGGAGAGATTCCAAACCCACCTGGACACTGTGATGCTGGGCCCCCTGCTCTGGGTGACCCTGCTGGACGGAGCAGGGGAATTCGACCAGATGATCTCCAGTGGTCACTTCTAACCCCAACCGTTCTGTGATTCTCTGATTTTAGACAGATGGAAGGTGTCTAACACAGACAGATCTATCACTTAGCAAGGTCAAAATGGAAGCCAAAGAAAGATCACATTTGAGCAGGGTAAAGCAACGCAAACCCCTCAATCACTGTAAGCAAAAGACTATGGATGCCCACAGCCCAGCTAATGAAATTGCCCTATGGTCAGCCATCAATGTAAGGTGACAGAAATTATTTCACTTCAACAGGCCAAAGAGCTTATGAAAATGAAACTAAATGTTAGAGGCAGTGACTGGAGATACCGTAGAAGAATAAAACATGGAAACTATGGGCAATTCATACCTGACACGTCATTCGAAGGCTCCCATTTGTACTGTGGTGTTGAATACATATCTGCTTTGGCTGGTCCATTTTCTAAGGGCAGTGCAGGGTGGATGGTGTGATAGTCAGCAGGGTTCCCATTCACTGTCACCAGTAGCATCTGCCAGGACATTGGAGAAAGGCACTGAACTTAGGGTAGGTCTTCAGAGAACACAACTCCTACTTTTGTGCTTTGCTACTGCTGGATTTACAACGTTAAAGAACCTTATCAAGTGTCTGCACTTACTTTCTTCCAAAGAAATTAATATTTTATAGTCATGTTGCATGCAGAAGTAGCATATAACAACTTCTGAAATTACCTGTTGTTAGCTTTTTATGCTATATCAATAGAATTACAAATTTGTTTCAGTGAAGTTCTTTAGCAAACAGTAAAAAGCTGCTGCAACTTTGACCTTTGTAAATATTTCCTTTAAAAGATTTCGAAGTGGTTTTTTTTCCCAAGTTCCCTGAATGACACATTGCATTAGGTGACACTTCAATTTATACACAAGCAAAAGGAACAACAACAACAAAAAAAAAGGAACAAAAGTGTGGATACATGAGCAAAAGCAATGAAGTTACTGCAGTCAGCTGAGCCATGGTAAATGACTCTTTGCATGCCCTTGGACTGTCCTACCTATGGAATTAAATGTAAAGAAAAAACAGTGTAAAAGTATAAAGCCAGGAAAAGTATCATTAGATGTCTTGCATTTAAGTTAAAACTGTAACTAAAAATTCATCCTCCTCCTTAGGCAAACTCATATGACTTTAGTTCACATCTAATTTGGGCTAATAATGGGGCTCTGAGCAACCCAGTCTAGTGTGAGGTGTCCTTGCCCATGGCAGAGGGGGTGGAACTAGATGATCTTTAAGGTCTCTTCCAACCCAAACTATTCTATGATTCTATAATTACTTCCAGTAGTTATAAAAATAATGGTTATAAACCACTTTAAGTTTTTAATTATTATTGGTGAGGTCTACATTTGCTGCTCTTAATCAAACCAGTTGTGGTAATTACTGCTATTGATGCCACATTTATGCCACTTGGTAGTACTAATTCAACATTCTTCCTTTGTTTTGTTTTGGTGACTTAAATTTCAGCCCTTGGGCTCATTTGGATTTGGGCTCCAGCAACCACACTCATAAATCTCCCTGGTACTGGCAGAAATTCACATGCACTGGGTTACTGATGCTAGTACATGCTGAGGACTGACTTCTGCTTAGGCTGTGAGATAGGAGTGTATTTTGCCTGGTAAAACTATGCACAGGCAGGCATGGGCTGTTTCAGAACAGTGTCTGGGTCCCGTTCAGTTCTATCCAGCAGCTACACCAAGCACAGGCTGTGGAGACCTTTTAGATGTGGTTAGAGCTGCTCCCAAGGTTCATCTGCATCTATGTTCTTCTGTGTAAGCCTCACAGAGGGAATGTTTCTGCTTTTAGAGTCGGCTACAGCAGGTCTAGAGCAGTCAAGAGAAATGGCCCATTTGTTGTCTGCTCAAAGACTTTGAATTTCTGTCATGTGTAAACTGAACTCATCTGTGTTGTCAGTCATGCTTCAAGGGCCTTAGCATTTCAACATGAATGAAAGAAAAAAAACATACAGCAAAGAAGCTAAAGCAAGTTTAAAGGTGGCTTGCATTAGAAAGCATATTTTGGTATCATTGAAACCCAATGAAATAGCAAAGATCGTTTGCCAGTTGGTACTACTACAAGCAGCTTACTTTCCAAGGGTCAGTTTTAGGGCTAATCAGTGGTTTCTCAGTGCAATTATTAAGGAAGCAAAAGACAATTCTATTTCAGATCATCAAGGTTCTGGGGTAAATGGCAGGCTAAACAAAATAAAGAAGTTTTAAAGAAGTCATGGAAGGTTCTATTTGTGTATCTCAGTGTAATCCACATTTACACACGTGAAGAACAGTTGCCAAAAAATCAGAAAGACTAGTAGTATACTAACATCCGATGGCTTGTACTCATCTTGGGTCATTGACAGAAGCTGCAAAAAGCAATGCAAGGACAAATTATTAAAGAAGCATGGCTCAAGCATTAATAAGTCTAACTTTTTGAATACACGCATGCAGATTTGCTGACTTTTGCAGATTTGCACTAAGAATTTCAGAAAGAGTTCTTAAAAAGCCAGCAGAACTGTACACTGTGCTCCATTAAATGGTATTTAGCGTGCCACAGCATTGATGTTAACTTCACGGCACGTTCCTGTGTATTCTACACCACAACTGAGAACGTTGCATCAAAATTTTAGATACTAGGTCAAAGAATTAATCAGTATGGCATTTATACTGATTAACTGCTTTCTACTGTCTTTCTAATGATCCCGTGCTTAAAAACTAAGTTTTTAAATGATCATTAGAACCACTGTCATTATAAAAATACCTCTAATGAAATGTTTGTACCAATATAAAATGCGACACTTCATTTCATTTGCCAGCTCATTTACCATTAATTATGGCAGAGTTCTTGGGGCTTGAGTGTACGTGGCTCAACAGTGTTTGTACATCCCAAATTTGACTGCAACTCGTCAAACAGAATTCTGCACCGTGGATGGTAGAAAGCTGGACCATTCCAGGAGCTGTTCCATCAACTGCCTTGATTGACCCGCTACAAATAGCCAACAAGGACACCAGTATGCTCGGAGGGAGACAAGCTGGTAGTTCCCCCCTTACCAATGACAGTGCTTATTAGTAGTTACAAGGCAGATTAGGTGTTTACATCAGGAACTGGCTTCCTCGCAGCATTTCTAGCTGTTTTGCACAAAGAGAACTGCCTCGTGTCACAAGCCTGACCTTAAATTTCTTAAATGTGGAAGGCACAAACATAGACCATGCTCTCCCTTCACTTCTTTACACTGGCTCCTGGTTTGGTTTTCTTAATTTTTACAAAATACGTTCCTACTCTGCCATGCAGCCTTGATACTGCATCTCATTTATACAATTACACTTGAAGACCTTCTTACTTGCAACCTATATAAGGCTGCTTCCCTTATTTTCAAAGTAACTGTGATAAAGTGGACTGATTGAAATACAATTAATGCAGACCCTTTCCCCTCCAGCCTTACTTTTCTCTCATCGGTCGTATAGTGGCTTGCATACCACAGACTGCGTCTTCTCTCCGCTGTCATTGGAATTGGGCTGCAGGCAAGTTCTTTGTCATCTTCTCTGCTAGCAGATTTGTCTTCGTCAGGCATCTGCTAAACAACACAAATGACAAGACTACTTATAGCTCTCTAAATAACAGAGGACCTTCCATTTTCCCTTAATGGATGCTCCCTCTCCAAACTGTCTCTGAAACATCTTTTAGTGTTGAATGCACCTGGTCCATGACATGTTTTTAATGAGATGACATTTCCAGAAATTTCCATGACAGAGCTGTTCTGTAACTGCTAGTCTGTCAATGCCTAGAGGTTTCCTGATGGTTGCAAGACACCAGAACTACACAGACCTCCATGTACCACCTTACTTTATTATATAGAATCACAAAATGGTAGGGGTTGGAAGGGACCTCTGGAGATCATCGAGTCCAATCCCCCTGCCAGAGCAGGAACACCCAGGGCAGGCCACACAGGAACAGATCCAGGTGGGTCTTGAAAGTCTCTAGAGAAGGAGACCCCACAGCCTCTCTGGGCAGCCTGGTCCAGGCTCTGTCATTCTCACAGTGAAGAAGTTTTTCCTCATGTTGAGGTAGAACTTCCTGTGTTTCACCTTGCTACCATTACCTCTTGTCCTGTCACAGGGCACCACTGAAAAGAGACTGACCCCTTCTACCTGACATTCACCTTTCAGATATTTGTCACCATTAATAAGATCCCCACACGTTCCCCTGCTGCAGCTACTGTCTGCCTGCTCTTACATAGGATCTGTAAAATTAAAAAAGAACTTCATTACAACATTACTATTTCACAGCAATTAGTAGCAGCTTTGCTCCCTAATTATTCTGCAAAGTGAAGAACTACAACTTCCTGGGCAATGTGTTGTAGTATGGAACTTTATTTTGGCTAGGGTACTCAATTTATAAAGTGCTATTCCTATGTTGAAGTATCACTGACTTCACTGACCTCAAGTAATTCAGAGAATCCTTAATCTTATAAGAAAGTAAGCCTTGCTAAGATACAGCAGTATCTTCTGATGCCTAAATATGTCATTTAAAGTTATCACAGACTCAGGGAGTTAGGTTTATAGCATGGGATTATAAGGTGTGTACTGGATGTCTTGGGGCACACATTTCTGAAACACATAGTTAAAAACTAAATGCCTTGTGCATCTCTTAGTTTCACAGTTGAGTGGCACAACAGCTAATCTAAAACCCAGAAAGTAAAGATTTTGCCTTGTGAGAACTATGGAAAAAACCTGAGTGCTGGTTCAATTGTTGCAATGAATCTCAAGGACCTTCCTGTCTGGTAAGAGAACAGCTGATATCAAAGTGACACTCCCAACTGAAAGGGTTTGCATTGGAGAGTTTGCAGTGGGAGGGACAGTCACGTGGCATCCTGCATCCTGCCTTCTTCTCTGTGGAAACTTGGACAGACCCCTTATTCAAAAGCAAGGCTGTCAAAAAATACACTACCATTTGAAATCAACGTCTCCCCTTAATGTCTTATAGAACACAGATGTGTTGGCAAGGTTGGCATTAAAAAAAACCCCAAGCTATTCAAGCAGCTGCCTTGATTTTGTTAGGGCTGAACAGCCACAGGCTCAGCTGAGACCTCTGTTCTGTTCATGCCTTGAGTCAGGACAGAGCTTTTTGTCACCAGCACGAGCAGCAGTTCGGAAATGTTTTCTTGCCATACAGAGAAACGAAATAATTCCTGGAGAAATCGTTCACCCAAATTAATAAAAATAAAAGGGAGTCTTCAAAATCAATGTTATTAACAACGTATGACTGTCCATAGACCATACAATATAAGCTGTGTTCTTTTATTCCAAACCTTAGATCTATAACCAACATACAGCATCTTAACAAGTAAAATGAAACCGAACCATTAGTAACTACCCCTGTGCACGCTTCTAGCCTGGAGCAAACACAGAGTAGCTTAGACCACGTTTTTACAGGTTATCTTCCACTAACACCACTATAAAATCATTGTGATTACCAAACTTCCAGGCCCAGTTAGGGGCCTTATAATCTGTCATCTGCCCCCCAGATTACCAGGGAGCATTATGACCACTTTCCAAACTGGCAGTTTCCGAGCAACTCCCTTGTTAGGAGAAGCATTATTGTCAGAAAGTACCAAGGTACTTCCAGGTATCTTTTAGACACTCCCCAGGTGAAACATAATGCTCAGCTTGGAGCCCAGTCGATACAAACTGCTGGTAAAGGGGATGAAAAACCAGCTATCCACTACTTTGCTTTGCCTGTAAATACTATCATCTGAGACATCTGAAGTGTTCTCCAGACCACCACCACATATGTGTGGTCTTAGCATCAGGTAAGTCATTGCTGGTGCAGTTGCTGTACTACTGAACTAAAAGAACAATTTTTTCACTTAACCCTGGCATCAGTAAACATAAAGCAGTAATTTTTCAACAGGCTGTGCTACAACTCAGTCATCATAGATCACATTGAATAGGCAATAATTGCAACAAAATGTTTATTAATAAGGAATAAATATTTCTTCTAAATTGTGTATCATTATATATGAGAGAGGTCTTGAATGAGTCTTGGAGTTATTTTCCAGGATGATGCTTTTATTACAGTCGTGTTAAAAAGAATTCAGTACACCTGAACCTGAAAGAAGAAAAATAATGGATGAAAGCAGTGTGGGGTTTTTTAGTTTGTTCTGTTTAAATATTCATTCCCCAGCCCCCTTCCTATTTGATCAGCAGGTGTGGGTTACTGTCTACTGCTATCATAAGCTTAGGAAAAAGGCTGGAGGTCAGTTATCTCCAAAACTGCCAGCTCTGCTGTGGCTGACCTTAATTCAATGCCTGTAATGATATCTATTTATCCCATTCAGTACCCAGTCTAAAATATGATTGTTTGCATACAGAGCAACTGAGTATGTACCATCAAAAAAAAACCCCCAAGAAACAGATGTTACATCAGAAAGTCTTTGAAGTGTAACAAACTTAGCAAGCCACAAAAAGGGACAGGAAAATTTTACCACTCTCTCAGGTGAACATTTTTTAATCAGTCTGTCAAACACAACGTGCAAGATACCTTGACCCATATTTGCATCTCCAAGAAGGAAAGAAAAAAACTGGAGCAAGATGAAAAGTCTGGGCCCCTCCCTCTTTTCCACTCAGGACTTCAAGGATAAGATTAGTCACACACACAAACGCTCTGAATAAAGACTGGTTGTTCTTTCTATCAGGTGCAGCAGGAGGCACAATGAAAGAAAGAATCCAGGACAGGCAGTTCTCCAGCTGACTCAGTGTGCTAACAAGAGACAGACAGACAGAAAGCTCTCAGGAAAGTCAGGTGCCACTTGACTAAGTATCATTCTCCTATTTTTCTCCTACATCACTTTGGACAAGGCAATTGCACATGTTTCATTCTGAGAGTCATGCTGAACGCTTTCAACTTGCACTCTATTTTTTCCTAGTTTGAGTTGAGTGTAATTTTAAGGTAAAGAAATGGCAATGAATTTTTCATTCTACCACGTGGCAAATTACCAAAGAGCAGCACGCTACCAAACACCTCGGCTGCCCAATTTACCCTTTGGATTGATTATTCAAGGAGTTATCAGAAGCAAAAGGTCACACTGCAAGGGAGCGGTCCAAGCAGCGAAGCAGCGCGACAGGCTGAGAAACTCCGAAACCACCCCCACACGAACCCAGGGGTTTCTGCAGCTGGCTGGACTTGCAGAGGTTCTGGGACCCAACGTTAATTCCCTTCTCATATGTGCAGCAGAAACTCCTACGGGGCCTCTAGAGACTGAGGAATCTGGATGTCAGCACCCACTCATTATATCCTTTCTGCACAATCTACAAGGCATGTGCAGTACCTCCTAAAAGCACTGCATTTCTTACGCACTTCCCAACCACCTCTCCCGAAAGCCCAGTTCTCCCAAAGTTATCAGACTTGCTACACATGCCATAATCCTGGAAAAGTGATTGACATGTCCTTTAGGTACACTTAGCAGTCAAACTAGCTCCTGGCAAATACTTGTGGGCAATTTCACATTAGAGAGTCTTCCCAAAAGCATTGCTCTATCAAGCTGCGTGCTGACGGTAGAAATGTTTGATCAGTCTTTCACTACTCTGTTCTCTACTCCACAGCCACATTTGACAGTTGCTGTTACCACAATTTGACTAAGGGCAGTTTCCAATTCAGCATTTAAAGAAGTTTACTGCTAGGTAAAACTGGGTCTATGTGGCAAGGTTTTGGTAGCCAGGGAGAGGAGCAGAGAGAGGCGTGAAGGGGTGGTGTCTGTGAGAATACACCAGAAGCTGCTTCCATGTTGGACACAGCCAGGGCCAGTTCAACAAAGGACCCAATACACTTGGCAAAATTTTTTTATTATTAAGTGACTGCTGAATTAGTCTTAGATCTTGGGAGGAATTTGTTTAATAATTTTACAATTTCATTTATAAATTACTTTATCATTCAACTCCCTAATGAAAATTATCACTCGATAAACCTCTTCAGGTAGGATACTTAGAACTTCTTTTAATGAAACACCACAACAATCAACAAATGCTATTCATTAAGAAACACAAAAAACTGCATACATGAAAGGCTAATTAGAATCCAAAGAAGATACAACTTCTCTTGAACAACCTGCAACATCTCAGTGGTGTCACTGGTTAAAAACAACTGTTTTCAGTTGCTGCAGTGGTGCCCTGTGACCTATTAAGGCCAGAGTGGGTCATAACATGATTACAGAGATTGGATTCTAGTTTATCAATCTTCAAAGAGCAATTCCTCCTACCAATCACACAAAGTAACTTGTGTACAGGTGTCTCAACTGCTTCTGGCCTTAAACTGAAACCCGGTAACTTCTTATACATACCATGTAGATGGGTCATTAATTTCATCACAATAGTCTGACCTTCTGTGCAAGTTCCTTTCTCTGTTTGTTTCTTTTAATCTGTTTAATAAGCATGTGTGACACCTCATAGTACCAGCTTACCCACATTATTGGATACAGAAGTTTATGATCTAAGGATCATAAGGATCTCTAAGGACTAGAGAGGTTTAAATATATTCCCTGCAAGCCCTCACTTGCACAGCAAAAAGCAAGTATCAGACAAATCTTTGCAAGCTAAAAATAAAGTAACAGTTCCTATTAACTGTAAGTGATGTCTCGCAGGGAACAACTACTCTTTTTCTTCCTAAACAGTAATTTAGTTTAAATATTCCATCAAATGTAAAGGTCTGCTAATTTCATGAAGAATCGCTTCTTAAAACTGTGAAGTGATTCCATTACACTTAAAAAACAAACACTTACTTCAAATTACCTTAAAGCCAAACACTGAAAAACTCCGAACATAAACAGGAAATAAAATTAGCTTACAATTTACGGTGTAGCAGAAGAAAAAAGGAAACAAGCTAGCACAGACCATGACAGCAAGACTGTAATATTTGAAGTACTGGCTTTAAGGATCATATGGGAATAACCTATCCATTCATATGCAACTTTAATACTAACACGCTGTTAAAAAAAAATTACAGTCAAAAAAGAACAAAAGAAGTAAAAAAATAACAAAAAGAACACTAATCAAAAAACCCAAAAACAAAAAAAAAAAAACAAAACAAGAAACCAAACACAACCACCAAAAAAAAAAACCAAACCAAAAGACCCACATGTAACAAAAACCAAAGCAAACAAACAAACAAACCAACCCACAAAAAAACCCAAAACATTTTCTCTTGCATTACATTTAATCCCACAGAAGTCAGATAACCAAGTTTTCTAAAGCCTAGGAGCTTGTCTGGGAGAGAAAAGCTAAATAAGAAATTTTAACAGTTACAGGAGAAAGTAAGAAAAAGATTGCAGTTTGCAAAGGAAAAGCAACTAGATAAAGGAAACATTGCCTGGCACAGAAACAGAGCTACTCCCTAATTAACATCAAAGGTCCCAAAAAACCCCCTATGCTCTCTATCTTCAGGCCTCAAACAAAGCCCTGGTTAAATCTAATGATACATTTTACCATTGCTGTAAAGAAAAGAAGAAACCAGATGAGGAGAGCTGGAGGCTGAAGATAACATGGCAACACATCCCACAATGCATGAAGAACTCCATCCCTTTTTCACCCCTTTTCCCTTATCCTTCTCCCAGAACTGCATCATTTTGCTTTTCCAGCACAATGCCAGTGGTGGGGCAGACACCTTTGTGGTATTTTTTTCACACTTAAAAACTGGCAGACAAAACAACCAGCTCAGGAAGCAAATAGTCTCCTAGAAAAGAACTAAAAATGTCCTGTCAACGTGAATAAGGGTAAGTGGGAGAAGCAACCTCATTCTTCAGCAGCAAGGGCCAAGGAGCCAGCCCCTGGTACTGCACAGTCCCTGTGTCCCAGGCACACAAGCAAGCCAAGAGAAGCAGGCTGGGGAAGAAGGGCAGTAGCAAACACCACTCCTGCTGGACACCAAACCATCCCTGGCTAAAGGGGAATTGGGTAACATGGCATATTAGTTCCCCTGCCGTGTGCACTGAAACAAAGAAATGTCTTGGTTAACAAGCTGGGAGGACTCTACAGCCTTTACTTTTTCTATGTCTACTACACTAGTGATCAAAAGAAAGAGATGAGGAGAAATAACCCCAAAGGCAGTAGGAATGAAATGAAGCTACCCTTTCTAGGACTAAAGGCTAACAGCAGTTGGCTATGCATTTTTAAATCCTGAGCTGACCCATCCACATCTGAAGTTCAGCAATCTGACCCTTCTCCCCCACCAACCCCACCCAGGAGGGAAGCAGAGAAGGCACACTCTTCCTGTCCAGAGGCAGCAGCTCTTCACGCCAGCAATGGCACCTACACAGACACT
>WUAM01000004.1:6218470-6243551 GCA_024336885.1 Actenoides hombroni
ATTTCCTGTGTTTCACCTTGCTACCATTACCTCTCGTCCTATCACAGGGCACCACTGAAAAGAGACTGGGCCCTTCTACTTGACACCCACTCTTCAGATATTTGTAAGCACTACTAAGATCCCCAGCTGAACTGTACAGCTAAGGGCTGTGTTCATTACCCAGAGCTCTAATCATCACAATTTATGCCCCAAGGCAGGCACCCATACATGTTTCCATAACAGCATCTTTAACAAAGCTAGTATATAGATGTTTAATCTTCAAGGCAGCATCCTGACAGAAAATCCACTCTTCTTGTACTCCTGTATATGTGAAAAGCTTCACTAAGCAACTGAAAAGATCAAAACCTCTTGATCACACCTCTCTACCATTAAAGGCTAACGTAACTCACCCACCCATGCCTCAATACATAACAAAGTAGTCAGTACTGGTCAACCACCTAGGTTCATCTAGTCTTGCTTCTGAGTCAAGCCATAAAAACAACCTGTATGTGCTCATGCTTATGTGTAAGACACGATGACTGGAAAAAGCCAATATGGAAAGCCAAGGGAAATGCCTTCTGGATATTAAAAAAAAAATAAAATAAAATATATCATTGGCACTGGCTGCCTTTGCTGTAAACATCCAAGACTTGGCCCTGGACAACTTAATCTGAGGCTCTGCTCCCGCAAGAAGTTGCAACAGATGATCTCCAGAGGCTCCATCCAATCTGGACTGTTCTGTGACTCTGTGACTGTCTATGATCCACATGCTCCACTTCTCCATCTGTGACAGGATCTATTACTACTAACTTGAGGAGATATGCAAGACAGTAAAGTTACTATTATGGAACAAGAACAGTGGTTATGCCACTCTGTTATCCATTAATGCTGACCAATATCTAAAGACCAGGTGTCAAAATGATGGGGCCAGATTTTTTCAGTCATGCCCAGTGACAGGACACAGGGTAATGGGCACAAAATGGAACCCAGGAAGCTCCAGTTGAACAGGAGTAGAAATTTATTTGGTGTGAGGGTGTGGGAGCCTGGCCCAGGCTGCCCAGAGAGGCTGTGGAGTCTCCTTCTCTGGAGAGATTCCAAACCCAGCTGGACACTGCGATGCTGGGCCCCCTGCTCTGGGTGACCCTGCTGGATGGAGCAGGGGCGTGGCACCAGATCATCTCCAGAGGTCCCTTCCAACCCTGACCATCCTGTGATTCTGTGATGGATGGATGTTCATCCCAAAGTTAGCAGGAATCATGAGGATTGAAAGGCAGACTTAGGTCCTTATGCTCTGAAGTACTGCTTTAAAAAAAACTGTTTTCCTATGCAAAAAAAAGTGCTGTAGTGCTAAATATACACACACGTGAATCTGATAAGAAATTAAAAGTGCTTGAGTTGGGATCTACGTTGCTGTAGAACTTATCCATGCACAGGGAGTTTAAAACTTTGAATTACCACACTGAAAGAATTACCAAAAACTCTACTTCATATCATCCCGACCTCCACCTGGTTTAGAGTACTGAGCCAAATCCTCACTCATACAGCTGCAAAGTCTTGCTTCATAAAAACCATTCCTATTTAGCAAAGTACACAAGTGCTCATGGAACCCGGGGCAAGGTCTTATACCTAGATTTAGTAGCAGTATTCTGAACTTGCCCCATTATTTAACTCCAAAACAACTGGTCAAGTCAAATAATGGTCATGTTTTATTTCAACCTGAACAGTTTGTTTTGGAAGGACTTAAAATTGTCCTCTTGTCTATTTTATTCTTTCTAATTAGCAGATATTTCTATTTCTGCTTCAAATGAAGTCTTATTGACTTTTGGTACAACAGAAATATCCATCTGCCCTGATACTCGCTGTTTCACTTAAACTCTGTCTACTGACAACAAAGAGATACCTCATGGTGCAAAAACTAGTTTTTGTCTGAACTTCAGGTGTTTTAAAGGCACGGTCACAAATTAGGCTTTTGAGGGGAACTAGACAGTGTTAAGTGTACTCCTTGCTTATGCAAAATCAGCTGATGCAATAGAATTAAGAATAAATCAGGATGCTGGGCAGAGGTTTGCAGAGCTACCCATGGGAACAGGACATCCAAATGTCCTAGCTGGTTTTGAAACTCTCTCCATTCCAATCCTAAAGTGAAGTCCTATTTTCCAGATCTTGACTTAGATAAACAACGGTTATTAATTTATTTGGCTTCTCAGAGGCAACGGTAGCAGCACATTTCACATACGATTGTGTATTTATAGTTGACTGTAAAAGGGCATTCCTAGCCAAACTGTAAGATGAAACACACTGATTCTGTGCTTAAAATACTTGTTACTGCCATTTGGAACTTTAAGATGGAACATGAAAGATGCTATATCAACATTTAGTTTGACACCAGTGTGACCAAAACAATACCAAAAGCGCTAAGATGCAGACAATGGTTTTAGTCACATATTTTTAGCCTAAGAGACTATAGGGTATGGTGGGAATTCTTGGGTTTCTTTCAGAAGAGGGGAAAAAAAGTCAGAAAATACAGTCTGAGTGATATGATTTCAACTTGTGAGAGTCCTTTGTCTAATTCTTCCATTTCTTCCACTACCTGCGCAACTTTCAAATATCTCTTAATTCAAACAATTCTAAAAACTCTGTAAGAGGACTTGACATTAAATTGCTGTAACTCTGCTGACTTCTGTACCATCCCTTACCACTCACTGGACAGAATGAATGGGCCCTATTCATATATTTAGTACTAGCAGTTACAACTATGAGCTGAAATCTCCAGAGGCAGATTGCCTCTTCTTATTGGCAGAGGTAGAATTTCACAAGACTCGATGTTAGAACAAATCAGGATCCAAAATAATAAAAAAAGAAAAGAAAAAAGGCAGAGCTAAACTTCCACTGACCGCCAAGGGCGTTTTGCATGAGTATGATCCAAACAGAATCCCACACAGAGACCATCCACTGAAAGAAATCTCATACGAGCTGTACGTTGACAGGCTGTGGCGTGCACAGAAAAAACTTCACCCTGAAACTCAAGATTTGAAAGTGGGTATTGTTCTTCTGTTCATCAGCCACAGTATTCAGAGACAGTCTCAAGAACATCTGTCTCAGAGACAACTCCTGCAGCAATCCAGCGGGAATTGTGTCCATGGGAGGGAGGACGCCCAGATGCAATTCATACAAGAAGGAAAACACACCAGGTCACAGAAGGATAGAATTGACGTGGGTCAACATGTCTTATGATGCCAGTATTCCATTTAGCTTATTCAGCACACAGCCTTTGCTGTCCATCCAGCTGCAGGTAGGTTAGTGGTGAGATCCTGAACACAGTGTAACTTTGGAATCACTGGGGCTTGCAAAGGCAGGTTATATAATTAATTCTATAAGGAATCAAATGCACCACATATTCACAAGTCAAAAAAGCATTTCAATGAGACCTGGAATACAATTATTTCTGGACTTAAATAACTGAGAACAGAGTCTATCAGGAGAAAGAAGGGTCTAGAGCACAAGTCTTACGAGAAGTGGCTGAGGGAACTGGGGTTGTTTAGTCTGGGTAAAAAGGGAGACTCAGGGGAGATCTTCTTGTTCCCGGGAGATCTTCTTGTTCCCAGCAACTCCCTGAGAGCAGGTAGGGTTGGTCTCTTCTCCCAAGGAACAAGCAACAGAACAAGAGGAAACAGCCTAAAAAGTTGTACTGGGGAAGGTTTATGTTGGACAGGAGGAAAAAAAATTCTTTCCCGAAAGTGTTGTCAAGGGCTGGCCCAGGCTGCCCAGGGCAGTGGTGGAGTCCCCATGATCCCTGGAGGGGTTTCAAAGCCGTGGAGATGTGGTGCTGAGGAACATGGGTTAGTGGTGCCCTGGCAGTGCTGGGGCCATGCTTGGACTCAATGATCTTAAAGATCTCTTCCAACCAAAACAATTCTATGATTCTAAAGCTAGTAAGAGCGAGATTTATTCCTGATCTATAGCACCACTAAAGGAAAACCAAAATGCATCTAAATAACAACAACAAAAAAAAAAGCCATAAGGAGAAAGTGTGCAAAATATGATAAATTTTGCAAATCTCAGCATCTCTTTCTAATGGCAAATACTTGCATCACTAGAACCTGTGCATCAAAAATGTGTGTTAATGCATGGGCATCATTTTCTTTACAATGTTATCTTTAAGTGTCCATTTATCTTTGGAGGGAAGTATCATTCCCCTGGCATCTGAAGTTCCCATGAGAGTGCCAGAACATTGTAGCCATGGGTTTGAGAGACAGCAACTCTTCTTAAATTAATCTCTCTTTATCCTTACTCACTCGAGCTCAAATGTTTAGAAAGCATCTCTAATTTGACTTGTTTCCAGTTCTCAGAGACTGATTTTAGTGTCTTATGGAAATATCCATCTACGAGAACACAAGTGCAGGCAGGTCTCCTATAGTTCCTCTCTAGTCCCTGGAGGAACTTCCAGGATTCACTCTATCCTGAGCCATACAGGCCCATTTTTCTCCACTGAAAAAGCACAGTAAAGTAAATTACAGCCAGCACCAAACTTAAAGATGGACAAACGCAACTCAGGTACTGAAAATGAATTTCCAGAGATGTTGAGATCACACAGCTCCCACTAACTGCACTTTGCATGTGGTTACTTCTCTATGAGTAGTTCTCATGATTTTACTACACCGTTTGTGAGATGTGAAGTTTTAGTTACAACCCCAATGCTGAAGTTATATTATTATCTGGAAATCTCAATTTTCACTTAAAAAAAAGAAAAAAATAAAACCAAAAAGAGTAAGTTTCCAGCTGCTGCAGCTGCAGGAAAAAAATAATAGGAAAAAAATCCCTAAAAGAACCCAATGCCAGAGGGCAGTGGACCACAATCTTGTGACTTCAGAAAAGCCAGCCTTAAAATTTCTGGAAACTTGAAGACAGAATTTTTTAATAATTCAAGCTGACAGTTCTGGCATCATTCACCATTTATTATGAAGCCCAATATATGTAAACCCCAAATATGAGACAGCTCGATTCAGAGGTGAGATATTTTGTCTGCATGTTAAACTGTTACATTATCCATTATATGAAGAAACACCCTTAAAACATTAAAACCTTTAACACTTTTACTTGCTACTACGATCTCCACTAATTCACAGCTCAGTCATGAGTATTTTCATTGTAGTTTAGAGCACTGCTCAATCTGATCTCTAAAACTCATGGCAAGCCTCAGAGGATCAGGACATTAAAATAAATAATGTTTAGGGTCATCCTTTTTATCCTTTCAGATTCTAAGCTTTTAAGATACCTCAAAATAGAACATCCCTTTTTTTCTCTGAAATCAGAAGTAGTAAAAATTTACTTTTTGTCTCCTTTTTCTCTTGCTTTTAAATGCAAACTGGGAGTTTCACTCAGGTGCCCAGATTCAGGAGGTATCACAGAATGGTAGGGGTTGGAAGGGACCCAGGGCAGGCCACACAGGAACAGATCCAGGCGGGTCTTGAAAGTCTCCAGAGAAGGAGACTCCACAACCTCTCTGGGCAGCCTGTTCTAGGCTCTGTCACTCTCACACTAAAGAAGTTTCTCCTCATGTTGAGGTGGAACCTTCTGTGCTCAAGTTTATACCCATTGTTCCTTATCCTATTGCTGGACACTACAGAAAAGAGATTTGCTCCTTCTCTTTGACACCCACCCTTCAGATATTTATAGGAAAGATTTTAAGAAATTTTTTCTCTGTGGTAAAATTACAAATCTCTGTCTTGTTTTACAGTATCCTTTGCCAGCCTGGATCCTAATTCAGGTCTGCTAGACAAGACTTGGGCATTTCACAGAATTACAGAATATTAGGGGTTAGAAGGGACCTTCAAAGATTATCGAGTCCAACCCCCCTGCCAGAGCAGGACAAAACTAGAGCAGATCATGCAGAAATGCATCCAGACAGGTCTTGATAATCTCCAGAGAAGGAGACTCCACAACCTCCCCGGGGACTCTGTTCCAATGCTCTGTAACCCTTACAGTAAAAAAGTTCTTCCTCGTGTTGAGGTGCAACTTCTCGTACCTGAGCTTCAATCCATTGCCCCTCGTCCTGTCACAGGGCATGAATGAAAAGAGGTTGTCCCTGTCTTCTTGACGCCCAGCCCTCACGTCTTTATATTTATAGATATTAATTAGATCCCCTCTCAGTCTTCTCTTCTCCAGACTAAAAAGCCCCAGGGCTCTCAGCCTTTCCTCATAAGGCAGGTGTGTTCCAGCCCCTTCATCATCCTCACAGTCTCCACTGGACTCTCAAGTAGATCTCTGTCCCTCTTGAATCATTTGCCTTCCATGCAATCACACCTACATGATTTCACATAGATACTGGCTGTCCAAATCAGAGTAGATATTAACACTCTGCCACTGCACTCCTTACATAAATAATCCTGCTGATCTTAAGAAGAATATCCACGTAACCTCTTGAAGACGCTTATCAGAAAGACCAAATTCATGATACCAGTTTACACCCTCTATTTCCCCTCACTTTCCTGAATAGCTGCACCTCTATTAGCAAGTATCTGCATTGGCCAGTCTCACAGTTATTAGTGCTAAAAAACAAGAGAAGGAAGTTACCCTTACAACAGGCTCTTGTAGCCAGAGACGGATAAGAGTGGCCAGGGTGTAGTACATCACCAGCAGCAAGATGGGATTTGCATGGTGATACCAATGCAGCTCTTGATTTTTGATGATCATCCAAGTGCTGGAGCAGTTCGTCTGAGTAAGAGAAGTGACCCCGAACAACCTGTGGATATAAAAAAAGAAAACAACAAACAACTAGAGAATAAACACCAAGCTTTACATTGTTAAAAAAATATATTTTCAGTACTTTTTTTGCTTACCTGTAACACCAATTATTCTGTTCAAACCCAGCATTTGTCATCTTACCTAAAACGTGGCAAATATTTTCATTCCGCGTATTTAGTGGAAGGGAATGGGTTTTGCACTTGGTTTTCAAGATTAAAAAATGGGAGCATAATATCATTACATCCAATGTGAAAACTTTAAATGACCTGTGCCCTGTAAGCCCAGAGCTCCAGAAAGGAGGAGGGAGAAAATCTGGCTGCAAGGCCGTTTGGCAAATCACGGCAACGTGACATTTCACAGAGTGATTTAGCAAACTGACACACAACACCATTCCACTCACTCTGCCAGCAAAGAGCTGTAAAGAACATCCATCTCCTCGGCCCATTGAGCAGTTTACTGATGTTATTTTTAAGGCTAATACTGTTAATAAATTGCTATCTAATTACGCAAATACTATATAATATAAATTTTATAATATAAACATACAGAGTTCCACTGAATTCATGGCTTTTGTGAGCAGAAGGAAAACATTCAGAAAGACAATTGTTCTGGATGATCAAACCATTGAGAAAAAAAAAGAAGAAAGAGTAATTCCATAATTATTATTAATGTAGCTACAGTATTAATATCCATGACACAAGATATTTGACTATTTACAGAAAAATTGGGATCTCACAATGTTTCTATCAAGTAAGGAACTTATGTTGGAAAAAAGCTTAAGAAAAAAACCCAAACAACTCCCCAGTATTTTAAATTTAAGACATGATGTTAGATGCTTTGTAGATGTTAGATGGTGAAATAAAACTAGAAGGAAATAGTATTTTTTTCACTGTCCAGTATTTTGCAGAGTTCCAAAGAGAGTGCATAATCATCAGCATATATCAGTATTCATTATAAACAGTTTTGTTGCATTGACAAAGCTTTTTTTTCCACAGTGTGTGTGAGATTGCAACTTTTACAAGAAACAGATTTAAGCCTGAGACATTTAAGGAGAACTAAGTCTTGACAGAACAAAAAAATCCCAAACTATTATTACCCTGAAAGAGTAAAACAAATATATTATTTTATTTTTTTTCCCCCTGATGGAAGATTTAATCATAAGTAGTATATGTCTAAAACATCACTTCTTCCTTTACCTAGTAAGATCCAATGTGAAAGGGTGAATGAATCCAAAGAGAAGTATGATATTTAACAGACATGTGCTGCCTGAAATCTGCCCTTTGGATGCTGTAAAGTGAAATGAATATAAAAAAGGAGAGGTGATACCTGTTCGTTCACTGGGGGTTTTGTATCATGGGTATAATACCACTAACTGCCAGAACTAGAGCTCTATAGCATTTTATTAAACAATTTATCAGCACTCACTTCTCATTCTGATTGTCAACACGAGCCAAAAGCTATAAACTTTAAGACTTCTCAGAGCTTTTGGGTGGATCCAAGAGAGGAAAAAAAAAAAAAAAAAAGAAAAGAAAAAGGAAAAAAAGAAAGAAAAAAAAAAGATCCTGCGTACAAAATACATTGTTGTCACTTCAAGGAGCTGACAGAGCCGTGTTTGGAGCTGACCCAGATTCAAACACATCCAAGCACATGCAGGGCTGGCGTTACAGTTTGGCTCCATCTGACTGAAATTCACACTGGATTGTGTTCTGTTCATATTTCTATCAGCATAAGGGAACATCTTGTTTTGTCTACTTTCCTCTCTGCCAACTGACTTGTAATTTTTGCCAGTCAATGATCAGGGTTGTTGAGTTCCTATTAGTTTCATCTTCTACCTCTGTTTCATGACATTTCTCCACCTTCTGTTCATTTTAAGCTTTTCTATGTAAGCATAATACAAATAATCCTATTTCTGTTCCACAAACATATCAGAATGAGAGTGAAATCCAATTCTTACTCAAGTTAACAAGTCTTTCCATTGACAGTGAGCAATGAGCATTTCCTACAGATATGAGCGAATATTTCTGAAGGTCCTTGGACCCTTCTTGCCAAGCAGACATGACCTTCATATCACAAATTCCATTCCTACAGTATGTTTTATAATATACTGTAACTATAATGTCTAAAAAATTTGTTCTTTACTTTTAACTCCACTGAAAAAAATATTCCACATAATCCTACCAGTTAGGAAATTCTATCATGTTTCAGTTCAGTTCTCTTTCTCTTAGTTTCATTTGCTTCCTTCAATTTTTCCATACATTTTACTACCGTAAAATCTATTTTCCAATCCATTTTTCAAAATCCAAAATTCAAATTTTCCAGACAGTTTCCTATTAATTCTGCTCTCTTCTGGTCTTGCATTCACTATGTATATGCAAGTTATGATGCATCACTTCCCTCTTAGATGCCACCTTGACCAGCAATGTATTTATTAAACCCATTCACTTTCTTTAATCCTTATTCTAGAGGAACTGCTCCTCATTTCTGAATTCTCCTTGGGTTTTAAGACTTACTAGTCACAAGGGTACTCAACATAACAGTCTATCAAGTTCAAAATACACTGACATCTTGGGAACACTCATTCTGTCTGTTCTGGCCTCCCATAAGGCGACAAGTTGCTACTCATTCAATATTTATGCTTCATCATTATCTTCAGATCTGCAGAATGTTTTTCAGAGACATAGAGTCATCTTCTCTTATTCAAAGCTTTTAAATGCACAGGAATGACTGCCATAAAACATCTCAGCACTTACAGCAAGTAACATATATTAGGGCATTATTCAGTTCTGCATCCTTCATTCCACAAAGACGTCTTTACGTTCAAGTATTGATCGTGATCAGCTATATTTGTGCCCAGCCTCTGAACTTAGTGTGACTACATCTTATCCAACATACATATATACCATCAGTAAAGTCAGAATGAGCACTAAGTGATAGAAACCAGATGCCAAACAATGCAAGTATATGAATGCCTGGATACAGGAGATAAATAAAATAAATACTGAGAGTCCATTTACTAATGGGAATAACTGCAAGATGTAATAGATTAATCTTTCTATTCTTGCAAAGAAGCAAAAATAATGTTTTTCAAAGTCCTCATCAGTGTTCTGAAAAATGCATTTCACTGAAAAGAAGAAAAAGCAAAGTAGAAATCATCAGGAAAAATTCAGAAATTTAAAGGGTCAAAAGGAACTAGAATATCTGAGGAATGCTCTGAAATAACACTGTGAAAAACAGTTCTTAAAGTAAAGCTGGTATCTGTTTGTCCAGTTCCTTCTCTATAAGCTTGTTTTCCCAGCAAAGCTTCTTATTTAATCTGTGAATCATCCTTCTGGCAGATGCTCTTTCATCTTTTGTCACTCTAACAAAGCTAAAACCTGTGACCATAAAAAAAGAAAACCCACTTTTGATATCAGTCTAGCATTAAAATTCAGAAGTGCAATTTCAATTTTAATTGAAAACGGAAAAACAAATTCCTTTTTCACCCACAGAGGACCTAAGGAACTGCTGAAGTACCACATCTTTTATTACTGCACTATGTACATTGATGTAACTTCTCCAGCATTATTATTACATTAATACAGTGTAAGAATTGGTGTTAGTAATTAGTCATGGTACTAAGCACACACAAAAATGGTTACACGGAAAAAAATAAATATATGCCTTATATACAGAATTATCAAACAGTAATTACAGATCTTTTAAGTCTGTGAATTTTGCCTGCAGTCAAAATGATTTGGAACATTGTTCTTTTGAAAAAAATGTACTTGTTAGTTCAGAGCTTGTGTGTTCTGCTATTTTAGAAGTCGATTTCAGACCAAAATTTGCCTCAATTTCCAAGGCCAGGAAGGTAAGTAATAATTCTGACTTCCTGCACAATATAGGACATGCAGTAGTTCTTGTACTGAACAAATTACTTGTGGTGGAATTACAGTTTATAGTTTAGAAAGGCATCTAATCTTGATTTCAATCGATAGCTAATCAGCTGCTGCCTTGTTATTCTCTACTGCATTGAGTTTCTAGAATAGCTTTGTCTACATGAGGTTTCCAGTTGCTGCACCTTCCTACAACTCTGTGTACTACTTTGTGTGCTACTTCTCACTACACAGCAGAGTCATTTTTCTCCGAGTTTGCATGAAGATTACAGGTTGAAGACAGTGTCTGCATCAAGCCATTTCAAGAGCTGCATTTCCAGATTTAGTAGTTTTTGCTGGGGTCAGTACGTTTTGGATGGTTATTCACAACAACAGCATTGGAGATGGCTGCTGTGCTGGGTTGAGTTTGAAGTATCTGTCTTTGGAGAACTTCTGAATTTGTAGGATTTTATGAACTGCCTGAAACTTTATTTTGTCTGGATATCTCCTCTTGTATATTCATTTCACTCTCCTCACATGGAGGGAGAGGGGAGTGGTGCCTGTAAGTCTGGGGTAGGAGAATGGAGTATCAAGACTGCCTGACAGCTGAATTGCTGAGCTCTAAAATGCAGGTGCTAAAAGTGACTAAATGAGAGGAAAAGGGAAGAAGAAAAGAGTAAGAGAAGAAGAGGAGAGCAGGATAGAAGAGAGCGAAGAAAAAGAAGCTGTGTAAGAGAGAAAACTTCAACAACAGTAAATCCCCAGAAATGGGGAAAAAATTTAGCCTTTTGGGGGAGGGTGGTGGTACAAATTTTTCTGGGAAAAGAGGGCTGACATACAGGGAGAAAATGCAAAACATCATGTTTCACAGGCCAAGTCCTGCAGATTGAGATTCATGAAGAAGACTAGTTGATATACTGAAAGGGCTATATCCCAAACTCTAAGCATTGCTTGAAGAGTGAACCCTTTTTTTTTCTTTTAAACAGCGACTTAAAGTAGGTACATACTCTTGTCAAATTTGAAAACGTCCTGGGGACAAGAAAGGGGAAAGAATTAAAAAATAAATTACCATATAGAAAATACCATTCCTATGCAGCCCCCCTAAAAGCCAGGAGTCCTCTGTTCACACAAGCCATCCTGCTGAGGTTTCTGTACTTGGATGGCAGAGCTACACATGAATTATGATTCATATATTATAGCCATGAAGTCTCTCCCAAGGGAATCCCATGAGCCACTCCACTCCTCCCAGTACATTGTTTGGCTATGCACCCAAAGATATAAATGCCATTGGAAAGGAATCAAGCCAGTCCGTGGTACCTCCAGGCCCATCCTTGCCTTCCAGAAGGTTGTTACTCTCCAGGCTGTAGGCTGGGAATTCAGATCACATCAGGGCATGCTGAACTGACACAGTGTTTTTACAGAAAGAGCAGAACACAGGGAGGAAAGAGGTAGGAAAGTTGGCTGAAATGCATTAAGCATCCCAAAGAATGAGGGTTGAAATGAGCAGAAGGCATTTGGTTTCACATGGCTTTTTAAGGGGGAAGGAAGAAAAAAAGAATGAATGGGAAAACTGGCATTTGTCTTTCCAAATCACATTATAAGATTCCAGAGAGATGAAGCTGACCTTTCAGGCCTTCTCCTCAGCTCAGCAAGACAACTGTGTAGGGAGATGCTGCAGACACAAAGCTCAGTCCCCAGCTGGACTAAAGTTATTAATTTTATCCATTTCGGAGCAATACAAGTTGTAAAAAGCATTGCATGTACTTTTAGCACTTCAAAGCCCTAGACCCTGCTTGGGCTCAGACATAGATAATTCAGAACAAAGTGGCACTGTGCCATATTAACAATAACAGAGAAAAACTGAATGTTTGGGTTGAGAAGTACTATGATAAATTTCAGCTTAACAGTTAATAACTTTTTTTTTTTTTAAATATCTGAAAACATAGACTAAGACTGGAAGTGTTTCCCTTCAGAGTGTTGCTATCACAACGCTATAATACAGGCATACACACAGTGAATATAGGCTTGGTGGGTAAGTAGATCATTCTAACTTTTGTTTTAATGTCATCATACTTCTATAGCTCTTTAGCAGATGTCTACATATTATTTTTTTTACTTCTTTTTTTTTTTTCTAACCAAGTCTTGGTTTCCATAGCTTCTATTGGATCAAAGCTTTTCTGGCAATGACAAAACCAGCCCTGGTATATCTCCCACCCTCTTCTGAACATCAGGGACTTTTCTTTTAAAGGAAAACTAATTTCAAAAACGCATCTATCGTGTGAGAAACCTCATAAAAAAACCCCAAACCAACACGAAACCAAACAAAACATAAGTAACTTAAAATTTGTGTGCTAATATCATCCCTATAATGTGGCTAGAGAGAAATGAAGAGCCATTAATCCAGGAAGCTGTAGAGGAGAAAGGATAGTTTTAAGGGCTGTGAATTCTATAAAAGCCTGCAGAAACTGTGAATACATCACAAATCTTAATTCAGGGAGAACAAAATGACCATCTAAGCAGCCACAATAAAACCACTTTACTCTCAAGTGAATTAACATGTTTTAAACAGGATATTAAATAGTATCTGCTCTATAACCCGATGTGTTTTTTGTTTTTTTTTCTAAAGTAACCAGATAATGAAATTTTCTCTAAGACTATGCGACTGGAAGCTGTTAAGGACTGGGCATCCATTAAAAATGACCAAACCTAAGACATTCAAATACTTCATATATCAGAAATAATGCAGCTGCCCTGAAGGGAATTTAAGTCTGAACTTAAAGATTTGTGAGCTCTATACTGCACTTCATCCAATATTTGAGCTTTGTGCTGAGTTTCTATTCCTAAAGCTTGTAGTGTGCATTCATTGCCTTAGATACAGTAAGTCCCCATTCTCAGCACTAATTGTAGATATGGGGCTTTTAAGCCCTTGTTTACTGAGACAAAAGCCACCCTCAAAAGCCTCACATAATGATTTCTCCTATCAGTGGGCTTTCTCTCTGGATCCCCAAACCATTTTATCACCTCTGAGACAGCTCAGCTGAGTTTCTTGTGAGTATTAACATTGATGATGTTACACTTTTTAGCACATCAGTGAGACAAAAAATCTGCAATGTTGCTGTATCCTTTGGGGGACCTTTGCTGGGACTTCCAGAGATGATCATCTGATGAAGAAACATGCTGAAGCAGTGACTCCAGTGTCTTTTCATAGAATCATAGAATTGTTTAGGTTGGAAAAAATCTTTAAGATCACTGAGTCCCATCTATGGTCCTATGAAAACCAAAGGCATGTTTAGAAACATCCACAGGCACAAAGCCTTCCCCTTGCCAGAGGGTGAGCTTGGACACCTCAGCACACAGCAGGAGGCACGACTTCATGACGTCTTTCTGCACCAATTAGTAACTGAGGTTATTGGTTTCTCAAAGGGAGTTGGCAGAGCTGCTAAAATGAGCGGAGCCAACAGTTTCAACTCAGAAAGTCTCCCACAGGCAGAGCAGGGGATCTGAAGGCAGGACACAGCCTGCTCCCAAAAGTCAAACAGGTCTTGCAGAGCATGGATGGCCTTGCTGTCTCAAGCTCAGGTGCTGGGAGAAGGGTTGATGCATTTACACAGGAAGGCCAGCAAGTGGAAAACTTCAGCAGAAGTAATTTAGGAAAAGGGGACTGTGCTTATATAACTCTGGTGAGCATCAGCATTTATTGATGTGGTGCTACCTGAGCAGAACATGCAAGTGACCCCGTACCACAACTAACCATGCAGTTGCCTATTGGCTTAAGAGATTTACTGTTATCACTCAGAATAACATATGAAAAAGAAATAAAATAAAATAAAATATGTAGCTTTTAACTTTGAGGCAACATGGTTTGTGATCTAGAAACCTAATGGCACAGACTGGAGCCAAAAACTGGGGTTTATTCCAAACTCTGGCTATCTGGGGGTGTTATGCAATTCATCCCACTTTTCTGTTAGGGAACTTTTCCACCTCTGAAAGGGAATGATGTTACTTCTCAGTCACACTGGGACAGTCTGCTAGGTTCAGGGATGCCTGTGGAGGATAAAGAGATTTTCCACTTACTCATATGGCAGTGAAACAGATTGAAAAAAGAACCAGCAGGAGTGATTGATACCTAAATTAAGAGATTCTGCAGTAGAAAATCTGAGCAAAGGTTTTTATTTAGTAGAGAATGCACTAAGGCAGAAATGCAAGCTATGATTCCCATGTGTTTTTAAACAGAAAAAGAAAAGAGGAAGATATGGGAAGGAAGATAATGGGATAATGAACAATAAGGCTTGGGACACGTGGGGGAAATGCCTAACTTCTAAACCAAAGCTGTATAATGTGGCTGACTTCAAACTAATTATAAACTGTACCTGATTGGCTCAATTTTTATCAGTAAGTTCCCATCTTTAGCTAAGTGGCCACAAACAAGAGATGAAGCACATCCACCCTGACTGTTTAAAAAAGCTAATGGAGATTCACTCTTGCACAGACAAGGATGAACTCCCAAGAGTGTGCTCGACCAAGGTCAGGCAGGAGTACCTTTTGTGCTACCTCTGTGAGATGACTCCTTTGCCAGTGTTGATACATTGAGCTGAAAACACAAAGAGCTACATAAATACTAAATATTTATCATTACAATTTCTGGGCACACTGGAGTATGAAAATACTGGTGAGAAGGCCTCAGGAAAACAGTAGAGGGGGACTTTTTAGAAGAGCATGTGGTGATGGGACAAGGGGCAATGGTTTTTAAACTAGAGCAGGGTAGATTTAGATCAGACATTAGGAAGAAGTTCTTTACTATGAGGGTGGTGAGACACTGAAACAGGTTGCACAGAGAAGTTATGAAAATCTCATCCCTGGAAGTGTTTCAGATCAGGCTGGATGAGGCTTTGAGCAACCTGGTCCAGTGGGAGGTGTTGGAACCAGATGATCTTTAAGGTCCCTTCCACTTCAAGACATTCTATGATTTCCAGAGATGAGGCATCCATAACCCCTCTGGGCATCCATCTGTCCCATTTCTGTCCTTGTTTTCAGTAAAAAAAAGAAAATTAAAGGGTCACTTCTTCATGGTCATCCTCTGCATGTTCACACAGGAGAGCCTGCGATAGGCAGGGAGTCCAGTATTCCAAAAGTGTCAGGGTGGGAATTAGACCCACTTAAGCAGACACAGAGTGTGGATGGGGGAAATGGTGTGATCCAGCTCTCCCTGAGCACGAGCAGAGCTTCTGCCAGTGCAGAGCTGTGCTGGTCCCAAGCGAATGGGCTGTTTAAGTGGATGCAAAAGTGGGAAGGTTCTGTCAAAACAGTGACTGCACACCTAGTTCTGTCAAATCAGAATCAGCAGGCAAGTTTGCCGTGGTACATCAGGACTTTTAACATCTTTGTCGCTTCTCTCTGTCCCCTCTTACCCTGACATTTCAAAGCATCCCCAGAAAGAGGCACCTTTGGCCATTGTTCCGGTAACACACGGCTCTTTGGAGGCAGAAGACAGCAAGGAAGTGGCAAGTCACCAAAATGATGTCATGCTGTGGCGACTAACTTCTATGTTTGCAGCTTAAGCTTGGTTTCCAGACACAGCACGCACATTTTTGGAGGGCCAAGGCTCCCCTCTCCCCACTAACGACAACAAATAGAACTCTCCTATACAGTGAGCACGGCACAGACGTTTATTACGTGCCTGCTGACGAATCTTTCACGCAATCCCTCTAAGCAAGCACTGGAAAAGGTGAATTAATTTCAGATCAACCTCTGAATGCTCACATGGCAGACTCAAAGCTGGAAATCTCACAACAGCTTGTTGTTTTGCAACGTTTCCAAGGCTTTTTTTTTGCTACAACTGACTGGGAACTCCACCCCTGTTCTCCTATGGCTTTTAGATATTCCACTGTATCAGAAAGGTTAAAACGGCAAAACTGAAAACAGTCTAAAATTATGTTAAGTCTTTTCAGTCTTGTGAAAAGTGCAATTTGTAAAGAAATTCCAAGCGGGTTCACTAAATGGGACTCTTTTGTTGCCAATCACCTGGAGCAGTTTCTGATATAAACCACGCCAGCTTGTTTCAGTGAAGTAAGACACTAGAAGGGGACTAAAGGACATGCTAACAACCAGTAGACCTGAGGAAGGAAAACCAAAAAAAGTTAGAAAATTTATTATGAATTTTCCAGTATTCCTTGGTTTACCTCTGTTTTCAGTGTTACAATCATTGAATGGTTTGGGCTGGAAGAGACCTTTAAGATCATCGAGTCCAACTGTTAACCCAGCGCTGCCAGGGTACCACTAACCCATGTTCCTCAGCACCACATCTCCACGGCTTGGAAACCCCTCCAGGGATCATGGGGACTCCACCTGGGCAGCCTGGGCCAGTTTTTGACAACTCTTTTGGCCAAAAATTTTTTCCTAGTATCCAAACTAAACCTCTTGTGGTGCAACTCGAGGCCATTTCCTCTTGTCCTATTGCTTGTTACTCTTCTGCTACACTGTCAAGTATTCTGGTAATTGGGTGCTCATCAGTCACAGCTATAGGTATGAATTTTTTTGGACACCAGATACCCCCTATGAAGTAGTTAATTAAAAAAAATGAAGACCAGATGGACTCTGATGGTTCAGCTGATAGAAATTGGAGTGTTTCCTGCATAGCACAGTAACATTTCCTAGTATACTACCAAGAAATCACTTTGTACGATGCGCAAAGTTCTGGGACAAAACATCTTTCGCATAATCGTGCAATTCAGAAGAGCACTTAGAAGGACAGAAACATAATCATAGAAGAGTCCAGGCTGGAAGGGTCCTCAAAAGATCATCTTGTCCAACCTTTCATGAGAAAGCCCATTAATATGAAACTCAGCTGCAAAACTTCCATAAGAAGGAAGTCAATTAACTAATTTGTCTTCCTCCACAAGAGAGAAATCCTGACTCTCAAACCTAGTCTGGTCATCAAGACAAAGGTAGTGGCTAGTCCAGCACGGTTTGGAGCATGCTCTGTGAGTACAAAGTGTGCTTTTGCTGATAGAGGATGATGGAAACACAAGAAGGGCAGGGCAGAGTCTGTGGCCAGAGGTCTCTGCCCTGACAGTGGGTGCTGCAGTGCCATGGTGGGAACTAGCCAAAAAATTCAGGCAGAAGGCATAAAAGCTGTTGCAGCCAAAAGGCAGCTCAATAAAGGATACATAATGAACTTCAAATATTCTGTCCTGTCAAACCTTGGCTTACGACCAGGTTACATGGCAACCCCAAAAACCTCAGGAAAAAATACAAGGGTAAGAATATTCTGCCTCTCAGAGGCGAGTCATCTTCGAGACAGGTGCCAAAGATGGTCTGCAGCAAGGACTAACTGCGGCTGCAGCTCAGGTGAAACATGTGGCCCAGCTCTTGGCTCCAGTGGAACTACAAAAGCAGCAGGAGATCGGTGCCTTGCCCTGGAGAGAGGTGAGACACTGCCAGCAATGTTATTGATCAGCTAAATCTTGCTATTTTGGCAAGATCTGCTCTCATGCTGAGATTTTTTATTAGTAGACTTAGCCTTTAATTTAGGAAAAAAAAAAAAAAAATATCTATAGATCATGTCCCACCCTGATCTAAGAACTCCAGGAATATTTTTGAGACTGTGCTTAAGCATTTGTTCATTTATTACCCTGGGCCACAAATTCTGAATCAAAACCCAAGTTTTCAGAAAGGTTCAAAAGGAGGATTTTGGACTGGACTCGTCTCAGATCAGAAAACAAACTGGACATTCTGAATCTACCATCCGTAGCAAGTATCAATATAACACACGCTCAAAAAATAAGAGTTATTTAAGCAAGCTAATTAATAATCACTGTAAAACCTAGTTAAAAAGTCCTGGTTAAAGAGATTTATGGACATCTTCCAGGTGAAAATTTCCTGTTGCAAAGACAGCCTTAGATTAGACTTCCCCGCTCAGACTGGAACAAAGCCATCAGCTGTGCAATCCCAAACTCCCATCCATTTCAATAAGATGTGAAATAACGTACTGCTGAGAAGTGGGTGATGCTCCCTGGACTCCTGGGCTTGCCTCACTTTATAAGGGTTATGCCTTCCCAGAGCTGAAACCGTTTGGTGTTTAAATCGTTTTGAACATTACTTGCCTGAAAACTACGAGCAGACTTACTACAAGACAGTCTTAAAAAGAAAGCACACAGGTTTTCATTTACATTGGATTACTGGATCCTTAAATGAATAGGCTTATAGGCAGAGTTTTGGACAGGAATAACTTTACTGACTCAGGATAAACTTCATACCGCTGCACCGATCCTATTTCTTCATGTTGGCAAGACCTTATCGTTGCCCCAATTACATCTTTGTGCCAAAATAAACAACATCAGGAAGAGAGGAGGCAGCAATCTGAAAAATGGCAAACATATTCTTGCATATTTTTTCAGGCTGTGGCACTTGTGTATATGATTTCTAAAATCATTTTAGCTCTTTGACTTGTTTTTGTTAACTCAGGTGAAAAGAGCTTAAGTCAAGAGATGGGATATTTTCTTGCTTTTGTTTTAGTTGGATAACTTCTTCCCTATTGTTTTCCCATCTCTGTAAAACACCCATTTTGCAATACGTCAGCAAGTCAACACAGAAGATGAAGTTATAAATGAGGGTGGACATTTTATTTAACAGACATCAGTTGATAATTAACCACTGTTAATTTATGCAAATAGCTTAGCTCCTAACTGAAGGGTAGATTCAGACTTAATTAAGTTGGTCTCCTATACCATTTAGGAGCACGCTTTCCATGGCAGTCAGAGCACTGCCTCGAACAACAGCTCCTCATTTCTCCACTGCAGGCTGGTCTGGAGAAGAAAAGCTGTTAGTGGCAGAGGCAGCTTCTATCTGCACATGTCAGAACCAGAAAGCCACAACAGTAGAGCTGAAACTTTGTAAGAGACTGATGCCTTCAGAAAGTTGGGATTGTTCAGCCTGGCGAAGAGAAGGCTCTGGGAAGACCTTCTGGTGGCCTTTCAGTACTTCAGGGGGGCCTATTAACAAAGATGGGGAGAGTTCTTCATCAGGGAGTGTAATGATAGGATGAGTGCTAAGCTGAAAGAGAATTACATATTAGGAAGAAGTTCTTCACTGAGGGTGGTGAGACACTGGAAGAGGTTACGCAGAGAAGCTGTGGATGCTCCATCCCTGGAAGTGTTCAAGGCCAAGTTGGATGGTGTTCTGAGCAACCTGCTCTAGTGGGAGGTGTCCCTGCCCATGGCAGAGGGGCTGGAACAAGATGATCTTTAAAGGTGCCTTCCAACCCCAACCATTCTGTGATTCTGTGTTTGATAACAGCACTATGGCAAATACACAGGGCTATGTTACCACAATATCCTAATATAGGGGAGAAGCACTTGGCTTGCAGATTCTCCTAAGTTTTCAGAGCAAAACATGTCAATTCACCACATTTGACGCTATCCCTTCCAAGAAAACAACTTTCTTCTGGTGATGCTCTTCAATCACTTCTTACTATCACAAGCACTGAATTTTGAGCTGAAGGGTTCTCAAAAGGAAGGAGCAGCACAAGGATGATGAAAACCTTACATGAAAGATACTGTTAAGCTAACCTGAGAACTTTCCAGCTTGTTTGGGTACAGTTTAACCCCTGAAATCAATCGATACAGTGGCAAGCTAAATGCATTACTATTCAGGGACAACACATTTTTTTATCGATCAGAAACAACTTGCACACTTCTTGTCAACTTGAGAACTCAACCCCCCAACCCACCAAGGTTAACAGCTTTTTAAAACACCAGCCTTATGCTCTGAAAAAATATCCACCAGCTGCCTAACAGAAGTAGTTTCCACAATTTTCCTTGCATCCGAGGAGAGCTAAACCAGGGGATTGAGCCCTCAAAAATCCAGAGAAATAAAAGCCCATCTTCTTTAACTTTCAATTCATACAATAAACTTCAGTTTGTAATAGCACTAAAACTGACACACAAACCACATGGTCCTGCTGTATTTTAATTTTTTTCATGAATTTGAGCTTATTGCAACTAAGTTATGAGAGTTCATGCAACTGAATAAGTATGAGAATGATCTGCCGTTCTCCTCTGGCAAAAAAGACATTAAACAGCATATTCTGGAGCAGAATGGCAGAGAATTATTTGGGGAATCAGGTTCTTTTCTTATATAATTTACCCACGCAAGCCACCCACTACTATTAATGGGAACCCCGCATATTTAGCTCTGCTTCAAACTAAGACAGTTCACAAAATACCAAAGTATCAAATTGCTTCTAGGATGAAAAATGCTAAAATATGTTTTCTGCACTATTCCAGCACAAGTGTCTCTCATTTTTCTTCTCTAGTCACTGCTTATGTGCCAGTCTGACGACAATCATCAAAAACATCAGTGGCTCTTCCTCACACTCAGATTTACACTTCCAAGCACTGATAACACCCATCTTGATGCCCTTCAAGCACATCTCCCTGAAAGCAGATAAAATTAATACCACAGTAGAAATAACTGTGATTAAAGAAACAAGGAATATCTATTTACTGTGCCTTCTGTTGAGTTGACATCAGTGTTTTGTATATTCAAACAATTTCCTGTGTAGTTTAGAACATGAGTCCCTCACATAATATCACGTGTAAAAGGCAGAATACCCAACAATACCAGTTCAAGAGAAAATCTGCAAGAAGACAATGACATGTTCTGCTTACAAGAAGTTCAGGACATACTCCAAAGTCCAACACTGGGACCTTTTTTTAACCCAAACTCTGAAGGTACTTTTTCTTTCTACAATAAGGGAGAGGAAACTTACTTGCAACCAGTTTTTTTCATTTCAAAAAGTAGTGACTGAGTTAAGGTGACAAATTTGTACCAAATTAAATTATATCCTAAAATGTACAATTCACAGAGAATTACAGAGTTATACTATTTACAAAAAAACCTCAACTAATACACCTAAATGCAGAAATTAAACATGAGACCAAATTAATGGAAAATGAAAGTAAATAAAAAGTAATTTAAAAATAATAAGAAAGTATTTAAAAGAAAAAAGGGACTAGATGATGCATATAAAGAGTTTCAACTATACTAGCAAAATGGTATGAAATGCATACTTCCTCTCCTTGAAAAAATGTTATTTCTGTCTGGTGAAAAAACCTTGTGAGGCAATATCCTCTTCTTTCTTTTCTTAATACACAGAGAAAGCAATATAAATGTTTTGGGGAAGCTGTGAGCATTTTAGCTACCTGGTATGAGAAATTATCCCTTCTCCTATCTTGACCTCTAGGTGGCACAAAAGAACCTAAACTAAGCAGGTTTTTTTCCCATTTTCAGGTAATTTTAATGCCTCCCAATCAGTCTCCTAAAGTCAGCAATTCCAATATCACAAAATAAACATCTCTTAACCTGTACTAAATAAATTGTCAAAATCAGTATTAAAGTAATAGCTACTGTAGCTGGGCAGCTCATTTTCTACTGCTTTTAATGGTGCATTGAGATCTAAATCATTAATTGACTCTCCACAGTACATCAAATACCCTTTCACTTTCAACTTATAATACTTAAAAGGAACAATAGGCTTCACTAGAAATAAAGTCAAGGTTTACACTTAATGTAAGGATTACTACAGCACTAGAAATGTACACCATAAAAAACAATTTACAATCATAATCCAGCAGGAAAGAAAAAAAAAAAAGAGGAATGAGTAAAATACATCCATTAATCTATCTTATTTTAGAGTACGGTATGTAAAACATTAAAGGGTCAGTGATATCACATCCAATCAATATTTACAGCAGCAGTAACGAGAAATGCTGCTTTTTGACTTAAGTGATGTAGCTGTTGGTGTGAACATCAGACCGGCACATTCCGCATGACCAAAGAAAATATTTATATTAAGAGTCTATTATCATGTGCAGGATGGGAAGTGCCACAGCAGCCTCTGCACACAAGGATGGTCCCACACATGCTTTTTGCTGCAGTCAGGACACCATGACATTCGACCTCAGAGCATTTCTTTCTCTCTACCAAAAAACACGCATGTGTACGCTGCCCTTGCATCGATGCCAACACCTATTTCCTCCATCTCCCGTCTCAGCCAAACCATTCGCATTCACACCTGAGCGTCACTCAGACCAAAACCAAAATCACCTTCCTTTCCTGACCTGCCCCAGCTCTCTGCATGCAATTGCCCAGATGGGACTTACACCACACTCTAATCCAAAAGCACTCAGCTTGAAAAGCTTCTGTGACTCCAAGACCGAATGTGAAGTTATGCATAAAATTTGTCATGCCTAAACATGTCAGAGCATCACATGTGTGATAACAGAGCACTGCATCACGTGCTCACAATGAAACAGGAAAGGAATTTCTCTCACCTGGCATAGAAATCTTTTGGTGGAACAACCTCCTGAAAGAACTGTAGCTGGTACAGGTAAAGTCCAATCAAGTGTCCCGCGCTGAAGATAGCCATTAACACACACAGGCAGCTGAATATCAGCGGATCAAACGCTTGGCAACAGGACCACCACGTGCACAGGCCCAAAAACACGAAGAAATACACAGCTGAGGTCAGAGATGGCACCATCATACCTGGAAAAATAAAAACACAGAGGGTTGGAAAAGTGTGGGAAACACCAGCATTTGTTAAACCTTAAGCCTGACGAGAAGTGTATTAAAGAATTCAAGCCAAACACTGTTTATGATAATTACTACGATTAGTTCTTAAGAGTGCTGTTATCTTTGAGACTAAAGAAAAGGATTTTCTTTTTTTTTTAACCTTCATATTTAGAACACAACCACTCTCCAGACCTTCCTTCTGAGATGTTTCAGAAAGCACGGAGAAAAGCAGAGAGCTGGCTGCAAGGCCAGCCAATAGTGCCTGAGAGCACTGGGGCATTACACTTCAAAATGAATTTTAAGTATGCTAACATGGCACAATGGATGAACAGTGAAGTCTTCTCATAAAGTTTTAGATATTCTGAGTTATTAAAACAACAAAAAAAAAACCCTGACATGTATGCTGAAAATAAGAGATCCAGATAAAATCTAAAGAATGTTTGATTTTTAAATTTTTTAACTCTTAGAAACTTGCGTATGCATATTGGCTTTGCTTTTGAACACACAGCAGAGTATTTCACTTGTAGATAGATCTAACTGGTGAAGGAGGCCCGATGCTCTGCCTATAGCTTGCTGACATTTCCATAGGCTCATAGATTTAAAAGCATGATGGAACCCCAGGACTCATCTGTTCCAGCTGTCTTCATGCTAGGGGCTGTAAACCTTCACCCAGCAATTTCTGCCCCAAGCCTGTAACTATTTCCTTTCTCCTTTCAAAGAGATACTTTGTCTTCAAAGATACTTGTCATTAAACACTTCAGAGAAGGAGAATCTACTACACCCATCCATCCATCGATAAGTTTGTTATGGCCAATTACTCCACCTGTGAAAAATTCAAAATTTATTTCTGGTGTGAAATGGTCCAGATTTACCACTTAACTACTGGCTCATATTGGAACTGCTACTAAATGAGATGTCTGTTAAAAAAATGGAGGCACTTTTGTACCTTTGTCAGTACTTTAAGGCTGCACTCAAATCACCATTCATCTTCTTTTTTTTCCTTGGCACAGTAAGTGAGGAAGTATTGAACTAATTAAGGTCAAGGTCTCTCTCTGGAATACTGGCTTCCCAGACCTCAAGTCCTTTTTGCAGCTTTCCTCCAAACACCTCCTGGTGTGTGTTAGAGTTCCACAGACAAGCAGCCCGTCACAGCTCAGAAGAAATTGTGCCCAGGCACTGCTGTATGGTCCTTCTGCTTCCTCCTCCCTGGGTGATCTTCACCCATGCAACCTCAGAATGGCATCAGGCTTTTTTTGTTCTGTTTTGTTTTTTAATTGCATCTCTCTTCCCTGGTATCAGGGATCCACATAAGCCATTTCTTACCCTTTTTAGATTTTACTTTGTATTTAGCTACCTGTAAAGCTGTCAGATAATCCTGCCGTACTCAAAGAGCCTGTCATACTAAAAGGGCCCCACCTGACCAGCGCTTGTCATTCCACATCAAACATGCTTTGTACTATCGTTTTATACTTCACATGATAGCATACTTATACGTTAAGTATACACTTATACTTTATATTTAAAGGACTCCATTCAAACATGAGTAGACAGCTAAATGCTAATTTACACTTGCCTTGAGTTCATTACTTACAGCCTACAGTGATTTTTCACGGTTCATTCTGCCTGTAGCTGCTTATGTGCCATTAAATAAAATGTCTTACAAAAAGGTTGGCTATATCATATCAAAACAGCTACTTTTATCAACTACATAAAATACCGTACAAAGTCTGGGTTTGCTTTTTTGCTTTTTTTTTTTTTAAAGGCTTTGTGAATACAGTTCCTTTTTACACTTGGAAGTAAATGTATGAATTCACATTCTAATATTTATAATATATAGTTCCTTATAATGTGTAATCATTCACCTATTCAGGTTCTAATATTTATAATACATAGTCCCTTATAATGTGCAACTACTCACCAATTCACATTCTAAT
>WUAM01000004.1:6243797-6257829 GCA_024336885.1 Actenoides hombroni
ACCAACTGGTTACAACTGCAAAAGTCATATATGGAATGATAGTGCCACATGGTATTAGCAAAAAAATTAAATAAATTAAGCAACTCAGCATATTCCAGCTACTGTCAAAAAGTTAATTTAAATAACATCAACAGCAATTTCTTTTCCCTTTAAAATTTCTATTGTTATTCCCGCAGGTGCCAAAGCGCTGAACCCTCATTTGTTAAACGCATCGTCTAATGGGCTCTGCAGGAAGTTTTTCAAATGCACCCACCTGATGAACCAAGCAAAATTGTAACAACAACTTTCCCAGTGGTGATTATCATGTTGCCAATAAACTCCCTCAGTTTGGATGCTAGGAAGGCAATTCTACGCAGCAGTTTTAGTTTCATGGTTTCCTCGAATTCTGCTTCACCACCGTCTTCATCATCCAGATCTTCTTCATACATCAAAGCATCATCTGGCTCTAACTTTTCTCTTACAGCCTAATAGAGGAGGAGAGAAAGAAAAAGTGAATGCAAAAAAGAGGAGACACAAAGGAGTTTGAAATTATTGTTAAATTATATATTTGTGGGTTTTAAAGTATTATAATCCTTAAATACTTCAGCTCTGTCTCGAGAAAAAAAAATGTCAAGGGTTGTCTCTGGGAAAGACTGCAGTCCTCCTACATGTGCACAACGGAATGCTTGGTCATTCTGATGTGAAATTTGGTTTGGTTTGCTCAGCATTCATTCCACCTTGCTATCTGTTATCTGTTAAATTCCTCCTTGGCTCAATAGCTTCTGGTATAAGCTCCAGTCACTAAGCACAAGTGCCTTCCTGGTTGATGTTCCTCAACAAATCACACTTTTCAAGCCCTTCCCCGTGAACACTCTCCTGGACTTTAAATGCAAAAGCTAGCATGGGGTAAGCAGGAGTGACCTGAGACAGGGCAACAAGGGCTGAAATAAATGGACAAATAGCTCATCAGTAACTAAAGGGTAGTTTGGAAGAGAAAAAAGTACACTAAGCAGAACCTCAGGGAGAGAATGACAGTGAGATCAGCTGATGGTGAAAGAAAGGGAGAAAAAGTGAGCAATAGCGAAGCAGTGAAAGCTTGAGTGATCTGCAACAATTTAGCAGGCAAAATGAGAGCAGTGGCTTACAGCTACACAAGGGAATAAAGAAAAGAAGGAAACATGAAGTCCCCTCATACTTGAGTGGTTTGTTAGGATTTGGCAGTGGCCTTCACCATCAAGTCTCCATCGTATCTTGGAGACCAGAAGAAGTAGACAGCTATTGAGCGATGCAGACTAAATCATCAACCCACGGTGGGAATCTGCAGGATTAGCAAAAGGCCCACCCAAAGATACAATTTATGGAAAACTTAGTCATTCACAGACATGTAGGGGCATATATTTTTCATTTTTTTAAAAGCAGTAGTTTTGAGCCAGGTTCTCACTTGGTGTAACACGGCCTAGATGCTTTGGCACTAATCTGAGCTTCTATTAGCTAACATTAGTTCTGGCCAAGCAGTATCTCGGTATGTGAAAGTAAGAAAAGTGACCTCAGGCAGCAAAAAAATTCCATATTGACAGATAAGATTGCTGCAGGAACAGCTGAACTCTCAGCCTGCTTAACCAAATTCTTCAATACCATTTCGTTCTGTGGATTCCCAAAGGAACAAAATCCGTAGGGACTCCTTCATTTCACCTCCAAGGTTGGTGCCAACTTTCTCCTCTTACTTTGGAGCATTAACAACGTGAATGCCCAGAAAAAAAGCCTGCTTCTTCTCAAGACTAGCTGTCTTACAGACAATGAAAGACACACGAAATACAGTAGGGTTGATCTGGGAAATCTACCTTTGGGACGTATCTGGCTATTTCACTTGCTATACCCATCATAAATGGAGTATATGAGCATTTCAATTGCTTTTCTACTACCACCATTCACTTTTAGAGCTCTCACAATATGAATTATTAGATCCTCATGCAAAATAAAGGAGAAGAAATAGCAGCCCAAACATGAATTTGTCACATTTTGAGCCATGCCGCAAAAAGAGGCCTTTCTGTCTGTTCATCCCAGTTGTTCCTATCTGAGCTCCCATCTAAACAGAAGCTACTTAAATACTTAAAACTGAAACTGCTGGGGTTGTTCAGCCTGGAGAAGGCTCTAGGGAGACCTTATTGCAGCCTTTCAGAACTTAAAGGGGGTCTACAAGAAAGATGGGAACAATCTCTTAAGTGGGGCCTGTTGTGACAGGACAAGGGGTGATGGTTTGAAATTAAAGAGGGGACATTTAGACTGGAGAGAAGGATGAAAGTTTTTATACTGAGGGTGGTGAAACCCTGTCCCGGGTTGCCCAGAGGGGTGGTCACTGGCCCATCCCTGGAAGCCTTCCAGGTGAAGTTGGCTGGAGCTCTGAGCAACCTGCTCTAGTTGCAGATGTCCCTCCTCAGTAAAGGGGGTTTGGACTAGATGACCTTGAAAGGTCCCTTTCCACCCAAACCAGTCTGTGATTCTGTTATTAAATATCCAAAAACAGACTGTAAATATTCAAATGCTGACTGTAGGCTGAACGATACATTATGCTCTTACTTCTGGCAGAACTGTTTCAGTGAGAAAGCCATACAAAAGTTATGATCATTTCTGCTCATGCTGTAATTACTAGATAAACCTGCTCCTCATCTAGTTCTTTTGGTCCCAATTCTGCGCCTTCAACTCTGGCTCTAGCACTCTGTGCCTTTAGCTTAATCTGACCAGCGAACAGTGAAACCTTCTCCATATCCCAAACAAACAAAATGTTTGAGACTACTACTACCGGACTTCTAAAGGTTATAAAATGGCACATCTACTAGAATCTGTGTGAAGGAAATCTTTGTTTCTTCACCTCGTGCTTTCAGTTTGTTGAAGACAACACGCATTAAAATGGAGAATGAATTACAAAAAATGCACAGGAATAATTTCAAAATAAGTTATTCCATGAGAGACTGTCAGGACTTGTATCTCTATGAATATCAGAAACGTACATTGAACGTGAAGACAGATTCATGCGTTTATTACAAGTCAGGCTGAATGGGAGTTCTGTCTGAATTGCTGACATGGCACTTATTTATATATATATGCAGGAACAGGAAATAAGTCTGAAGAGTCACAAAGGAACGTAATAAAATTTTAACTATGCAGAAACAGAAAAAGTTCTTGAGGGAAAAATGCACAAAATGAAAATGCTTCTAAGTATGAATTGGAGGAAAATACACAATACCTTCAATCAACTTGAAGAAAACCACATAAAACCAGTCCAGTGACAGGTGAGACTTGATAGCCTTTTCTGTCCCTTCTTCCTACCTGCTTCTCTAACCTCAAGTGCCAAACACCCAATTTTACACCCTGACCTCTTCAAGATGAGTCTTCAGATTTTCCTGTTGTGACAACTAGGACCATAAATTTTTAACTTGATCAGGCTAATCACTCTTACTTCATCCATCCCAAGCACCTTTAGGCTACATTTTGCCTTAAGAGTTCAGTATTAATAATCTAGCACCAAACGTGTGACACAGCATATCCTGGGAGGATTAGGAAAGACAGTATTGCCCTGGACCAGGATACACCTGATGAACAGACTACGGTCCAGATTTTCCATGGATTGAGGTTTATGCACTTTAAGCATAGCTAAAATCTTCCAAGTTGATAAGTTACTAAAGAAGTTAATTTTCCTTCTATTCCCATTTTTGTTTAGATATGAAAATATGAATTCCAAGTTCTACAAACCAAGTTGGGACCTCACAAACACTCATGGGAAATGCAGGACAACCTACTTCTGGTGTTATTGTGGCCATCAGCTGTTGGAAAGAAAACTTCATCATTCTGAACCTCAGCAAATACCAAACTGATTTCCCAAGTCTTCCTTCTAAAACTACAAACGTGTTAGGAGTTGGGGTTCTTCAACTGCCCTCCTCAGTTGAAGACAAGACAGCAAATGAGAAAACCTAATGATCAACAACAACCATAACCTGCAGTCCCAAAAGCTTTCCCAGAAAAGATGCACAGTATTCTGCAACTTCGTGGCACAGCCTGAATTACCAGTGATATGTTTGTACAAGGACTGATGGGTTCAGGGACCAGGGCTTTGCACCAGCACGCTCGCTGGAAAAGGTGGGTTAGCTTCTGCATCTCACTCTTCTCTATCTGCAAGTGCTTTTAAGGATGATACCTTAGTCCTTAAGCCTTATTCTGTCTGCCTCCCAGTGGTGTCATTCATGACCTAGTTGATGATTATTTCGGTGAAAAGACTATGACAGCTAAAAACTATAGGTTTGATTTTTTTGATTTTATTTTTATTTATTTTAATTTTTTTTGTATACAAACGTTATCTGTTTGTAGTTTGGTATCCAAGGTGAAGTCAAGTAGCTGAGAGGCCATGTTCCAGCGCATATCAAAAAGGCAACCTCGGGTTTCCCCCACTTTTGTATTCACTGCCCACCGACTGGACTATCTGGGACAGCTTTCCAATTTCTCATATTGAACATTCCAAACTGCCGAAGGCAAGCAAACAGTGAAGGGTTTTTACATCCAACGTGGTGATAATGTGCCTGTTGTTTTAACACTTTCTGATGATTAAATGGACACGCAAGTACACACCCATCACGGAACACCACTGCTCCAGTCAGACTGGTTTGCAAAGCTCTTTTTACTAGGTAGATTAGTCTAAAGCTACAAACCCATGCTACATGGGCTACAGTTAGAAAAATACTTTTACTTCCATAATAAATTACTTATTATGCAATTACAGGATCCCTGTGGATGCTGATTAAATCAAATCAACTTCTCCATTCAAGGAGTATAGAGCATTTGTGAAGCCATAAACATGTGTTTCCATGACCTTTGCTCTGCAGAGCAGGGCCCCAGGACTTTTTATAAACAAACTAAATGCAGTTTAAGTTTTTCAGCCATCGTGTGGAAGTCCCGGGAGTATTTATTGTACTACGTTGTTTTTTAAACTGCCAAATTGAGATAGAGAACAGGCAAGGAAACAGTACAGCCTCTGTGGCAGCTATGGCAGCTACTATTGTGGCCAGGGCCAGAATGTCCATTAGCTACTTTGGGGGCTGCTTTATTAACGTCCAAATTTTAAATGTTTCATCTGGTATAGTATAAACACTACTGCACAAAGATATCCTCTAGTCCCAGAGACATATTTACTAACAGGAAGCCTTAATTCTAACCTACAACCCATTCTTCCTTCGGAACACTCCTTGATTTGTACCCACATTTAATGGCATTGTGTCTGTTAAACACAAACTGGCTCATTTATTGACTTTTGTATTCCAAAGACAACACGAATGAAACTCTTCAAAAATTCAAATAATAACAGCAACAAAATGTAACTAACCAGAACTGTTACGACCAATGATAATCAAGTCTCAGAATGGACACAACTCCCATCCCTGGAAATCTGTTGCATTAACTTCCATGCAGTGCATTGGGACCTCTCAAGCATGCACTGCTAAACTCAAAAGAATAAGTTCTCACGGGGGTTCAGGTGCTTCCTCCTCCTGGTTGGCTCATAAATGCTGTACAAATAACCTCTTTTGCAGTATTCTGATATTTCCTCCCAGCCAGAAGCAGGAAACAAACAGAGGAGGGAGAAAATGAAAAACAAGCTTGAGAAAAACAAGCCCAAGAAAAACATACACCTACTTGAAGTTCACCAACAGTTTTTAACTTGTTTCTTCCAGGATTTATAACAGAGGTTGAATGGATCCCATTATGTCAGCTCAGTTTCTCAGATTAGCTATGAATTATGTGGGCATTTAAGCAGTTGAAGAGATGCAGTGATGAGTCCCATTAGCAAACAACGTCAAGATGACTGTTTTCTCCAAGGGTCTGGATTTCGGGTGGCAGAAATGCAACCTGCAATGAGATTGCATGGCAGCACTGCCATCCTCCCCAGGGCAACCTGCTGTTGTACCGTCATGCTCCGCAAGGTACCTCACTGTAGGAGAGTCTGAAGAAACCTCCTGAGGAGCAGTATGCGAGTTCACTGGTTCAAATATGTTCTTGTGGTCTCTGAATTGCCAGTAAGGCTGCAGGGCTCACCCCAGCACCCAGAACCTGCTCCTTCCTGGGACCTCCCACAAAAGTGTCTTACCCAAAAAAGCTACAGGTACACAGGTCTACCTAAACCTTGATAATGGGTTCAGCACAAGGGCAGAGCTGTACCTTATGACAGACCATGGTATTTATTCCTGGTGATGCCAGAGAAGTGCTTTCATGACCTGGATTAGCTTGAAGGTGCCTGGTTTCACTTGCAGAAAGGACAGATGCGCCCACTTTGCAAGGGAACAAGAGCAAGCAAGCCAGCATGGTCTGACCTCCTTCTGGCAATTTTAATCAATCTTCACAAAAACTGCTCAAGCTGTAGCATCCCAGACCTCAGCACAGCCTTCTAATCCCTGCTCCTGACAGCCACACCACTTTCTTTAAATTGTCTGTTCAAGCTATTACTATGCCCAAATTTCTGGGCTTCCATTTCATTTACGAAAACAACTTGAGGAACAGTTTGGTTCAGGAGTTATCCGAGACAAGCTATATGATTCAACTGCACCAGCAGAACTATAGAAATAGTCTGTCTCTACTATCACACTGGTTTAGTTCAATTGCCTCCATGGTGATGCATTCAATCTAGATGGAACATAATGACAACATGACAGAGTTCCTATTCTCAAACTTATTCCAAAAGCCTTTTCGCCCACCAAGAAAAGATCTTTAACCTTTATCTATAGAAATTAGATAGCTACAGCTGTAGGGATTCATTAGCTACCTGCCTTTAGGAGCAGCACGTGCATATGTGGATACAGAAATGCATGTAGAAAGAAAGAACCAGAATAACACAATATTCTTTAGACAAACCAAGTTGCAAGTATAAAAGCGGGAAAAGAATTTTAACTGCTACTTGTTCTACCACCAAAGGAACTGCAAGTCCTTAACAGGATATAAATGATTATAGTTTTAACCTGCAGTCAACACTAAGTGACATCAAGGTAATAATTTATTGGATTTCCAGTTTTGCAAGAAAGCGAAGAACTCCACAGTTGTTCTGAAAGCATCAGCATGTGAGAAGTGGATTTTCCTGCTTTTTCTGCCACAGAACAGACTGAAAAATATCCACATAAAAGAAATCCCACATACGTGTATACTCCATCCCTGGATATGCCCCAGGCCAGGCTCGATGGGGCTTTGAGCAACCTGGTCTAGTGGGAGGTGTCCCTGCCCATGGGAGGGGGGTTGGAATTAGATGACCTTTAAGGTCCCTTCCAACCCAAACAATTGTATGACTCTATGATTCTACATCATTAACCTTGAGCTCTACAGAAATGGGGCCACCTAGCAAGAGTATCTTCTTTAAGGTCATCTTGTGTGAGATACATGTGGTGCTCAAAGGCAGCTCAGAAGGGTCTACAGAAAGCTGAAGGTGCATATCATTCTACACAGGCATAAGGGGTGTGCAAGCCAGGAGAGAAAAAGAAAACTGGGTAACTCCAGGGGAAGCCCCTGCTAAACCAGCTGAGCTACTCAAGTGTGAGACAATTGCAATGAACAGTTTGGTAGGTGTGACATTAATGAGATAAAGGCATTTTGGAATTTAAACAGTAATCTAAAACTTACATTTCTCAACTGAAATGCTGAAAAGAAAAATCCTAAATTAACTAATTAAAGTCCTATAGATCGTAATGAAAAAAAGATTATCACTGATAGAGCTCAAGTGTGCTAAAACTTGGGTTAAAGGCCTACATGGTATATCAGAACTTCAGTGCATTTGCAGTGTTTGACAGTAATGATTGACACACACTTCCACAGTTAAACTTCCTGTGGGAAAGAGCCGTTTGTTACAAAAAGCATCAGCTATTTACTGGAAGCACAATGGGACCGTGGCATTTAGCAACTCAGAGGAAATTAAAAACGAAAAAAAAAAAAATAAATAAAAGACAAGGACTGTTCTGAAGCAGGATAACAGGAAGGCTCCTCATTAAATCCTGTGTACAATAGGTATTGTACTGAGAGGGCCAAAGATGACTTCATTTCCTAACGTATCTACCACACCTGAGCAAACACCAAGTGATTTCAGCACAAGACTCACTTGGCCAAAATGGAAATATGAGTTTCACATCTCGACTTCAAAAAGCTGTCAGGCATATAACCAAATGTGAAAGAGCGGGGAGCTAGCAGTTTGGGGTTTGGCCTGAGATGATGAAACAACATTTTTTCAATGAAAAGGAAATAGGAAGAGTTGGGTTATGACTACAAGGCACAATTCAGCACAAACTCTAAATGATCTAGCGCAGGTATGTGAAACAGCCCACCACCCATATCAAGTAATTCCTGCACCAATACACACACACATTATAGATTATCCATCTTGCTAAGGAGGACAGCAGGATGGTAAATAGCCCAGCCATGGAGTTGTGGTTATTTACAGTATTTACCAAGTGGCTTGGGAACTTCTCCAGTACCACCCTGAAGAGCCACAGACTACCGGGATGAACAGGAGGATGGGACATCTAATTCTACAAGAGGATCTAAAATTAGATGACTTCTTTTGTCTTGCAGAACAACCTTTAAAATAATAAATTATGGGGCTTTTTCCCCAATATATCAGAGAAATGATGCTAGAGAAGGAAACAGTATAAGGAAACAAAGGAGCAGAAGAACTAGAAGGGTTATAATGTAGTTATGAATACATGTACAATCTAGATTAGACATTTTCTAACCACCAGAAAAGCAAAAATACAGAACAGGGTCCTGTCAGCAGCAACAGAATGAAGAAAAATTACCCTGGTTTCAAGATGGTGCCTCTTACCTTCCAGAGGGAATTGTGAGATATAGTTCCCTGCGATAGCAGCAGACTGAATTCGATGACCCAAGAGATTCCTTCTTCTACTGTGTTACTCCTCACTTAGGCTGTCCAAAACCAACTGCATTCCAGGATTTTCATCTCCTGGTTAACACCTCTGTATCTCAACATTTGGAACTGAGGACTGTTCAAAGAGCAAACCAGTAACCCCAGTGAATTGCTGCCAGAAGCATCTTTTCCTGCATTGTTTCTGATCAAAACAGGACAGGCACCCACTAGGTTCATGCTGAAGAGTCTACCAGCATTTGGCAATAGCTAACGTGGTGCACTGCGTAACATCTTGTAGCTGAGGCACCGCTGCAGCGTAATTACATATTTGTGTTAAGACTTATCCAAAGACACGTGCATCAAACCAAGAAGCTAATGTAACTTGTAAACTTTTGACCCTTGTTACGATGAGATGCATTAGAATTGTTACCGAGGGAGGCAGCTGGGGAAGGTCTGGCAAACTTCACCACTACAAACATCACAAGGAGAAGTGATACCAGAGCCTCACCAGCTCTTTTTAAACCACAGCAATAAGGTATTAAATCCTACTTACACCATGTTCAAAGCACATTGAGACCCACTGGGTCTGGGCCAGTTCTCTAGAGGTCAAAACCAAAGAAATATTTATAACTAATTAGAAAAGGCAAGCCAATGCTGTGCTAAACAGAGATGACAAGAAGAAGAAAGAGGAATAAGTGAGGTGTCATCAGGAAGCTAAAAGCAGCCAAGAAGTTTCAATCCTCTCTAAGAAGGTTTTTTTCCTTCTTTAACACCTGTAGTATTTTCCACAATAGCCATCATTTACTACCCCTGAAGAGAAGCAAATATTGAAGGAGAATGAATTGAAGCTGCACATGGAGAGAAGCTGTTTACAGAAATCAGGGCCAGAAAGTCCCATGTCAGTGGAGCTAATCAAGTCAGGTGAATGTTGGATTCTGGTAAAATAAAATTAAATTAAGATGATTTATCAGTTTGTGTTTATCTTAGAGAAAATATACCCATCACAGGCTTTAAGGGAAATAGGATGGTCATCTAGACAGGGTCCTGGGCACCACTGTAAACAGCTCAGAGGAAATCTCTATATATGAAGGCAAGAAAAATGGCAAGTTGCTAGCAACTATGGAGACTGGGACATCAGAGCTTTCTGATCTCTGAATCTAATAGTGAATGTCATAATATCATCAATTAAATCAACAATAAGACCTTGCCTGAACTGCTGAGGAATTGATATTTCCTGTAGCTCAAGAGAGTATTGCAGAACTAGAGCTAATTCTGAAAAAAAGTAATAAAAATCAGAAGAGAAATTGCAAAAAAGGATAGGGATTGCTTACCTTTAAAAGGACAAATATGCAAGAGAATAAATACATTTGATTTCCTTTCCACCATCTCACCCTCTTTTATAACATGTAATACAAGGGACCTTCCATAAAATTAAAGAGTGTTAAATTCAAAATAAAATCAGAGAGCACTTATTAAATTGTGGAAGTCCTTGCTTCACGACGCCACTGAAGCCAACAAATTAATGAGGTTTTAAAAGGGTCTGGATAATTACATGTTTAACAAGATTATCCAGAGTAGCTGTAATTAAAGACAACATTTTTTGGAAGGGATTTGAAACCACATGTTTTAGGATTAAAGCCAGTCTCTCCCTAGGAGAGATCAGGATACATTGTCATGTTGGAAATGGGTGGGAAAAGGGTGTTCTCTTCCTCGCTTGCTGTCCTTATCCAGCAGCTACCAGCCACTTTCAGGATGAGAATACTGGTCTAAATGGGCAGCATCTAGACTAGGGAGTCCTTGGACAAGGAATGGGATGTGTGTAGCTCTCGGATCTATTCAGTTCTGCATGTACTGCAGTTACATTTGGAGACCTGGACCAAAAGAGAGCTCTCCACGTAGTACATGCCCAATGTAGGCATAGGACAAATAGCCCTGTCACTGTTCAGCAAGACAAAGCTAGGAAACCGAGCGTTTTCACCGCTCCTCTTTGCCAAGGGACACAGAAACCGAGAGACAGATGAAGTAATAGGCTCGAGGACACAAACCAAGTTTGTGGCCAAGGTGAGAACCATGCTGGTCCTTCTACCTCCTGACCAGCACCTTGACTCCAAGCCAAGCTCTCCACGTATTCTCCCCAAAATTTAGAAAAAGCGGAAATTGTTTTAAAACAAACTTTTTCAGATCCCAAACCTGCCTTCTACAGAAAAGAGGAGAGGTGGAGGCTCAGGGATCAAGCTTGCCTCAGATTATGGGACGAAGTACAGACCCAGTGAACCCACTTGCTTTCTCTAGGAGTGTGGATGAGAAACAAGTTTGGCTGGGCAAGACCACAAGTGCCGTGAGATGAAGCTGAATTGAAGACTACAAATGTATATTTCAATTAAGATCAACACCTCTTCTAAAGCTTAAGTTGTACAAATTTCAGACTGATTTTCCTCCCCGCCACCATCACTTACAGTATTAGGCAATTCATACAGTCTCAAGAAAAAGCTACTTCCTTTCTAATACCTCTCAGACTGTATATACTGTATTTGCATTTTGGCACATAAACCACCATCTGCACCAAATCAAAAATGTCATACTTTCAGCAGCAGCTGGGAGTTAACTGTTCTTTCTTATTTTCTTCCACCTTTTACACCTTGTGACTGGCATTGTGCTTTTCAGCATTTGCAATCCGGGCCTGTCTCCAGTTGAATTCACCTGCTTTAAATTTTCTGAGCCCTAATAAAAAAGGCCTGCAGACACGTTTGCTCCAAGTGTGCAACCATTTAGGGGTGGTAATGAGTTGGACCGCAGCCTGGTATCTGGCAGACCTCCCTACTTCATGACTCACTGTTAATTAAAACCACACTCTTTGCTTATTCCTGGGACAGCATTACTTACAAATAATTGAGAGTCTCTCACTGCTTTACAGCCTCCTCCCCCTGGTTCTGTTCCGTAGAATACACTTTTCTGATGGAGAGCTGTTGCCCTTAAAGTCACATGCAGCGTAATGAAGACGGATATTGATTTTTTCAACGAATCCTTGTTGTCCTTAATTTGGATTCTGATACTTTCTTGTATTTTGAATTGCATCTCAATCCACGAGCGGTCTGATCCCTTGTACTCTACAGCTGGTTTCTGGAGGATACTGCCATGACAAGGCACAGCACGCAACTGAATAGCACATACTGCTACTCAACTCCAGGCATCTTTTCAGCGTGCCCATAAAATGACCGAAATCTGATGGATTCATACTGAGCTTTGAAAAGGTCACTTTTAGAAGCATTAACACAATTATTTAACAGGTTTTTCTTATATGTACATTTTGGAAGGACTAGATTTTAAAATCAAGCCTACTTCGGTATTACTTCACTCTCTCCCAAAGCAAAGGTGTTTGAGAACCGCTCAGTGTAAATAATTGCATGCAAAAAAGTAAAGCTGCCAGACAAACTCTGCTTCTGCCTGGAACGCTGGTTACACAATGTTGACTTCTTGATTTACAGAGCTGTCTGTGGCTAGTCATCTAGCAAACTGGAGTCACTTCTCTGATGGCTTCATTGAGCCTGCTTGCATCAGCTGATGCATTCTTTACAGAAATCTTGTCCCACCAATCTCCGATGGCTGGTGATAAAGACTCCCAGCAAAAGCTCTTGATCTCTGGAATTGGCTACGGGGCTGGTCTAACAAACCCAGGACTATTTCCCTTGGAGGCACAGGACCAAGCTCAACACTCCTCCTGAAGTGTGCATTTGTAGGGCAGTTATTGCTGCAATTCATTTCGCATTCTCTAATTCACTGGAGTTAGAGCATCAGGAGAGAGCGGCACCAACACGCAGCCACAGGCATCAGTTGGCTAGCACAGAATTCAAAGAACTGATCACTCACTTAAGTTTTCCTTTTTTCCAATGTACTCTACCAAGATAGAACTGAAAATCATCATGTGAAATCCACACAGTTTGGACTCATTTTAGAGCATGCCAATACTCTCCCAAATTCAGACGCTCAGCTGCATGCTCTGCATATGCATTAGGTTCCTTACAGTCAGGCCTGCCAAATACATATTCCTAGCAGATTCAGCTGCTTCTGCAGCCTCCTCCTAACATCCTGGAATCGTTTCTGCTAGTTATGTGCAGACACCTCGAAAGAGAAAGCTGAAGTTTGGAAAAATGTGTTTAATAGGTATTGAATTTTCCACTCTCCATTACACCCCTCCTTGAAAAGTCAGGCAGGTTGCTCTGATGCAAACTCATCTTTCAACTGTGAAGATCAGAATTCCTTAAAGCATCGGGGGTCATCTCACACAACAGTAGCTATTGTCCCTTTTTTATACAAATGCCTCTGATAGAGATTTGGGTGTCGCTAAATTTAAACACAGCTGCTGTGTTCACTAAATACTCTGCAGTACATACAGTTTACAGAACATAAGTAACATTCGCTGGGTTTTGATGTGAAGGAATAAAATAAATTTACATGGATTTCTATTTGCCCAGTATCAGTATTTCTTCGCAGTCAGAGTTTTCTCCTCCTCTCCCACGCCCTTCCTTTGTGGAATATTCTGGCTCATTCAGTTGCTTTGGTGGATTGCCTTGAGGTAGACCATTTAGGACCATTCCAATTTAAAGCTATACTCTGTGCTATGTAATCCATGTATGTTAGCTCCATTTTTTTTCTTTGCATTCCAGGCAAATGACTGTTGAACCCTACCTGGAAGCCAGCATCCATCCTCTCCTGGAGGCTGAGCTCCCTTCAACCCAGACTCCAGGCTCATCTTTGAATCAAACAAAAAGTTAGTATCTAAACTTTGTCATCAAAGTTCAGAGAACTTTGTCATCAAAGTGCAGAGAAACCTAAGCATGCCCTTTTGTTTTTCTTCTGAGTTTCTGCCATCAGCTTACTCCTGGTTTATGCACATGCATGCTTTCTTTACAGGAGATCATGGGCTTCAAAGAAGTCTGAAGAGCCCACCTTGGTAAAAGAACTCCTTTAAGACAGATAGACTGAACACAAAACATTCCAAGAGGCTGAGGGATGAGAGAGTGAGAGCAGCCCTGTGGGGAAGGACTTGTGGGTGCTGGGGGTGAGAAGCTGGAGCTGAGCTGGCCCCGTGTGATGGCAGCCCAGCAGCCACTGGCACCCTGGGCTGCACCCCCAGCAGCGTGGGCAGCAGGGGAGGGGGGGATCCTGCCCCTC
>WUAM01000004.1:6257854-6270375 GCA_024336885.1 Actenoides hombroni
CCCCTGCAGTGCTGGGGCCAGCTCGGGAGTCCTCAGCACAGCAGAGACAGGGACCTGTTGGAGCAGGGCCAGAGGAGTCCCAGCAATGCTGGGAGGGCTGGAACCCCTCTGCTGGGAGGCCAGGCTGGGAGAGCTGGGGGTCTTCAGCCTGGAGAAGAAAAGGCTCTGGGGAGACCTTCTGGTGGCCTTTCAGGACTTCAAGGTGCTTGTCAGAAAGGTGATGACAGACTTTGTTAGCAAGGGCTTTTGTGACAGGACAAGGGGTGATGGTTTTAAATTCAAAGAGGAAGATTTAGACTGGAAAATAGGAAGAAACATTTTGCCATGAGGGTGGTGAGAGCCTGTCCCAGGTTACCCAGAGAGGTGGTAGAAGCCCCAACAATGGAAACCTTCCAGGTCAGACTGGATAGGGCTCTGAGCAACCTGCAGATGTCCCTGCTTCATGCACAGGGCTTGGATGTGATGACCTTTAATGATCCCTTTCAACCCTAACCATTCTACAGTTCTAATTAGCCACACTTCTTTAATACTTCAAATGTCTCCCTTTAGGGGTATAGCCCCAAATTCTAGCCTGCTGACAAATGCATTTTACGCAGCTCTAACAATAAAGCAGATTTAATGCTGATAAAATCATGTTCCAGGAGACACAGCAAAACCTTGAGTATGATCATCAGACCGAGGTCTACATATCCTCCAATGTGTAGTTAAAAGCCACAATCTCTAGGCAGTCCTCAGCTGCCAGGAGAGCCCATAAGAATTATAACCAGTAGAAAGTACAGTCCTGATAGTGATCTCTTACATGCTAGAAACTCAACCAGCTTCTGGCAATACCACAATCCAGACAACATGGCACCATGCAGAGAGGCTTTTTCCCCTGTCTACAGTGGCACCAAAATGGGCAGCTGATCCCCCTAAATACTTCACCCACTTCAAAGCACAATTTCTGTTTGGAATGAGCAAGTGGCAACCGTCTCCCCTAAAAATGAAGTATTGAGAGTAAAGAAGATGACATTCCACCCTTACGTAAAAGAAGACAGAAAATTAGACCCAAGGCATTCTAGACAGTCTGATAAAAAACATCTTAAGATTAGTAGTAGGACTTTATCTGCACCCTGGGCTGAATTCCCACTGCAGCTCTTTATGTTAACAAGTTGTTTTCCTCTTTCTGTGGATTTTTCTGTATTCAGTATCTCTGCTGTTCTTCTTCCCACTAGCAAAATACATAGGAAACATCAACACTTCCAACTAAGCCACTCCCAAAGATCATCCTCAAGCTCACTCAATATGACCATAGCTTTAGATAATTCCTTCCACAAATATAAGATGCAGTCTCTCTTCCCTTCTCCTAAGAGTCATTTCTGATAATCGCTCAGATGCTGCTGCTATTCTTGGATAACAAGTTTGGAAATATGGATGTTATCTAAGAAACTCAGCAATGTACGTCGCAAGACAACCTTGTCAGACTTAAGCAGCAGCTCTGGGGAAGAAACATCTTGTGATTGACTATCATGATCATTTCTTAACTCAAAACAATTTGAAAACTTCAGTAGCATATCTACCACTTTTCACATGCTGTTTTCTTTTCTCAAGTTAATAACAACCACAGCTTTTGCACTTGAAAAACAATTCTTTAGCTTCCTGAAAGTAAGTACACTTCTTAACATCCCCCGTCCTCCCAAAACCATTTCAGAACACATCTCAGACAGGAATGCCAAAGCTCACTAGGAGTTAAAAGCTGTGCAGATAGAAACAGGCATTTGATACCATTTCCTCGTTTTCAAACTGCATGTTGCACTGCGCTGCGTCCTCGGTTACCGGCTTCTGAAACATGTTGCGGCAGATGAGCCATATCGTCAGGCTAGCAATGGACATCCCAATATCTGGTACAAAGAGTCTGATCACGTTGCCAGCGTCTGCTCCTTTCACACTGCAAGGGATGAAAACAAAGAGAAACACTGGTTACTTCAAAGGACATTTTTAACTGGAATAGAAAGTCAGCTCAAGGCAAAGAATGAAACCCCAAAATCCAGCAAAAAGAAAGCTTTGCAATATGGGAAATACAAAGATGACCAAGGAACTTGGGACAGATGTTTTTGCTCTCCAGAAGTACAGAAAAAGTGACTACTCACTAGGAGCTCACCTTCTCACGTTTTAGTGATACTTCACATTTCGATTAACCCAATTCTGAATCCATTTTCTGGGGAGCAACAGAACAACCTTCAAATTGCACAAGAAAGATTTCAGCTGAGTTCCTAGAAGACCCATGTGTATAAATCACAATCCCTTTGCTGGCATCCTTTGCAAAGACAATAGCTTCCAAATCCACCAAGGAGGTCAAGCAAAGACAAGATCGCTTTCATACCACCCCTAAGTGTGTCCTAATCATTCCTGGCACACAGAGGAATAATCAGAATGTCTGTAATATTTTATTATCTCAACTAGTAACACACTTAATTCAACAAAACCTCTTAAATAAATATTAGTACTTAAATTCTCAAAAAGGTAAGTACAAATGTTTAAATACTAATTAAAGTGTTAGGTCCCCATCAGGAAAACTTTTCTTCTCCTACAAAGGACTTGTAATGCTGGATGAGTATTATGTAGAAAAAACCAAACAATGCACTGCTTCATTGTGCAGATTTAATTGGTTTAGGTTGGGAAATACGATTTTGTGGGTTTGGCTGTGGTGTCTGAATTTGGTTCAGTGTTAAACTAGAGACACTGGACTCAGATTTAGTGGAACAATGAACAGTTTAGTAAGCTGCTGCATGGACTTGCTGAAATTTTAGTGATTAATGAGAGGATACAATCTTAATTATTTGAAAGTGTATAGTATATACCTGTCAATCTTGAAGTTAACACATTTTAAATATTCAGCTTCAATTTTTTTACTTTTTTTTAATATGGCTTTATGCCCATAATCAGTTCTGAGGACAGATGAGACATCTGTACAGCTCCTTGGGCATAGATGAGTTCACTAGACTAGCTCTTCATAGCCTGACCTGGTAGAAAACCTGGATATGTTATTTTATAGACGCAAAGGAAGAGATCACCTCTGGTCTTTATCATAACATGAGCAGCTTTGAAGCCTAAAAAAAAAAAAAAAAATCAAAAGCTATTTGTGAAGGAATTACCTGCAACTGCTGCGATTAACTGTAGTTCAAGAGTATCTAAAAAGTCTCATGTGATTAAAATACAACCACTGTCGGGAATTTTGCTGGCTTGATCATATATCCGAGATCAAATCCTACATTCCCATCACTGCTGCTGACACAGTTTTTCCACTGCCATATATGTTGCAAAATAACATGTGCCTGAAGTGGGAGTAAGGTAGGTAACTGGAAAGCTAGCTTTTATTTTTTGTTTCAAGAGGTAAAAATGAGTGTATTACAGGAAGCAGTGAGCAATGTACAGGTTTCTGTCCTGTAGCATGATTGTGAAATGCACCCAGAAGTACTACTGAGTTGGTTCAAAACAGGCGAGAGAAAATTCAAGCTCTAGTCATTCCTAGTCATCATATACTGACAAGGTGCTGCTTAAGGAAAATAACTTGAGATTTCAAATTGCAGCTTCTTGTATAAGGAAAAGAAAGAAACTGCAATCATGCAACTAGAAATCTTCCTCCCCTGATGCTCTTTGTTGCTATAGATTAACCCTGAATGATCACACTCTATATGGTAGCTGAAGAGCTTGAAAACGATTTCACAGAATCACAGCATGTTAGGGGTTGGAAGGGACATCCAAAGATTGAGTCCAACCCCCCTGACAGAGCAGGACAAAACTATAGCAGATCATGCAGAAGTACATCCAGACAGGTCTTGAAAGTCTCCAGAGAAGGAGACTCCAAAACCCCTCTAGGGCGTCTATTCCAATGCTCTACAACTCTTACAGTTAAAAAGTTCTTCCTCATTTTGAGATGGAACTTCCTGTGCTTGAGCTTGAATCCATTGCCCCTTGTCCTGCCACAATGCACAAGTGAAAGGAAGCTATCCCTGCCTTCTTGACACCCCCAGCCCCCATGTATTTATAGACATTAATTAGATACCCTCTCAGTCCTCTCCAGTCTAAAAAGCCCCAGGGCTCTCAGCCTCTCCTTGTAAAGGCAGATGTGTTCCAGCCCCTTCATCATCCTCATAGCCTCCACTGGACTCTCTCAAGTAGATCTCTGTCCCTCTTGAACTGCGGAGCCCATAACTGGACTCAATACTCCAGGTGAGGTCACACTAAGGCAAAGTAGAGCAGGAGGAGAACCTCCCTTGACCTGTTGGACACACTCTTCTTAATGCACCCTGTTTGTTAATGACTTCAAGTTGAACAGAAGCAGAGAACAAAATTAAAGTCACGGGAAAGCTTGTAAAAGAGTTAGAAGCACAGTCCTGGCTGGATTGTTTGCATGTTTCTCATGCTGCTCCTTCAAGCAAAGCTCACTGGAGAGTCACCAGCCATGTGACAGCACAGCCAATCTGTTTAATATTACAGAAAATACAGGCTTGACATGTGTCAATTCATTTTGCAGCACTGTAGATCTTACTGTCACTGAAGATTACTGAGTCTGCACTCTCTCCTTTGGCAGAAAGCAGTAAAAAGTACATGTTTAATGAACTTAATTCCCAACAACAGCGTACCCAGGATTCCCCAAAACAATAACAAATTAGTTTCACTCATCCTGATCATTATGATGAAACTTTCCTACTAAAGCAGGTTTACTAAATAAGTGGCAATAAAAAATCTGAATTATCGATTCTGAAAATATCACTCTGGTATTTTTTAGAAAGATTTGAAAAAGAAACACCTGAAGTTGGTATTGGTTACAGAATCACAGAATGTTAAGGGTTGGAAGGGACTATGAAAGTCCAACGCCCCTGCCAGAGCAGGATCACCTAGAGCAGGTCACACAGGATCACGTCCAGGTGGGTGTGGAATGTCTCCAGAGAAGGGGACTCCACAACCCCCCAGGCAGCCTGTTCCAGTGTAGTTAGGATAAGAGTAGTATAAATTTGCTAGTTTCTTATTGAAAAAATGGATTAGATTACTTCTAATATAATATTTCTGTAAGGGAGCTCTTTCTGTACACAGCTAAAATTAATTTTGCATCCCTTCAAAACTTCAAGCATGAGTCCATCAGATTCAACCACTCCCCCACGAACAAAGTAAAAAGTGGCAGCCTTCAAATACCAGTGCTTCTTCAGAGCACCAGGTTCTCCTTCCTCACACTGTACTCCTGGGGAGCCACGCTGGGTCTTCCTTCCCATCTCCCCCTCCCCAGAACAAGGGGAGAGCCCAGCGGGAGCACTGCCTCTGTCACGGCTCACATTTCTTTCCACTAACCCAAACCAAGTGCTTCTGATCACTCAAAATAAATCATCTAGCATGTTGTTGTGAAAGATGTAACGTACAGTTCAGGCTAGCAAGAGAGAGCATGAACAGTGATACTTAACCACAAGAGGAGGGGAAAATTCTGTACATGAATAGTTTATTCACCAAAATGGGTCACCAGTGCACACTGTCCCCATCTCTCCAGGAAAAGGAAAACAAACTGACCTCAGTGTGATAATTAAAAAGGAAACAAAAGATCACTTGAAAAAAAAAAGAAATATGTATATTTTTCTGTAAAGCAGAATAATGAACTGCTTCATTCGACCCCAAGCCATTTGCTCCCCAGTTTTGTTGGGTTTTTTTCACAGCAACAGCTAAAACAAAAATTGGTTATTCCCACTTGTTATCTCTGGCAGTACAAAAAAAAAAAAAGAATGGCAAATACTGCAATCATTCCACAAACATTTCTCACTTTATTTGCGCATTCACGCATGGTCCTATTTTGGATCTGATAACAGTCTGTGCATTGTGCTCTTTACTCCAAAAGGATTTCTCTAACAGCGAAGTTAAAATAGGAGCACAGGAAACCTATTCAGGAGATCTCCTTGAGAAACAGCTTTTTTTTTTTCATCCCTGCAAGAATCCCAGACTACAATGAATTGGTCACAGACCTTGATCTAGAACTGGTACGGCAGCATTTATTCAAACTAAATACATTTTTACCTACAGAGTGACTTTAATTGTAATAGACACCTCTGACTGAAGTTTATAATTCAGTCAGAAACATCTTCTGAAATGTAACTACAGTACCTCAGCAGCTTTAGAATGATTGTCCCCCTCTCTCGTTCGTACTCACAGGATGCAGATGAAAAAAGACACACCCCTCCCTTCCAAAAAAAAAAAAAAAAAAAAAAAAAAGTTAGGGGTTTGAAATGTTTTTCTACCTTCCTTTGACCAAATAAATTACATCGCACATATTTTTTAAGACAAAGGACCACTACAGACAGGGTTGAAAGAGTTGCTCTGTAAAAAAAATAAATAAAAATTTGTAGGACTAATGGGATTTTATGACTTTTGCATCAACAAGTCAAACTGGTTTAATGTATCATCAGAGTCCTAAAACAGCAGTTTCCTCATCAATCTGTCTTGCCCTGTTGTTTTCAGCCACATACCTTCAATTTCAACTACTTCAGAAACAGATCACCTTCATGCTCTGTGTTTATTCAGACTTCTAGGACTGTGTGACCCAGGTCCGTTTCTGAAGTTGACTAGTGCTAGAGAAATTTCTAGGCAGAAATTTCCAGGCAGAAATTTCCCAGTTAATCTGCACTGAGAATACTCTTACTTCACATACACTCTCTAGCAGACAAACAAAAGCCAAATGCCTTGAAGAAGTAAAGCCAGCATAATTTCAACATTACATTCTTGCTTGGTGCTCTAGAATTATCAGTATTTGAGTTTCCTGAAAACAAAATGTTTGTTCTTTTCTAGAATAACCGTTTCTCACAAATTCTCCTACTGAATGCACAAGGCTTTGGTGAACAGTGAGGTGTTAATGCTGCCTTACCTGGTCTGATTTTGTTTTGTTACAACAGCAGACACATAGTCTGCCTCTTTAGTTCTGGTTTTATTCTGTAAACCTGAAAAGCAGCAAAGCTACTAGAATTCAAATTGCAATGCCTTTGATAGGAAAAAAAAAAATAAAAAAAAATATAGTAACATATACACAAAGTAACTTGCATGATAATACATAAAATATTCCACATAGAGAATGAAAAACAAGTCTTCAAGCTCTAAATATTTGTTACAAACAAACAAAATCAGGAAAAAAGAACAACCAGCCTTTCTTAAGCAGAACTAAAGTTCATTCAGCATCAGCAACATATCATGTTCTGCTCGTGTTAAACAATAAATCAAACAACGCCTTCAGATGAAAGCCCTGTTAAAAAGCTTGATCTTATATTGAACACTGAGCAAAGTGTTTTAAACTTTATTTTTTATCACAGTCATAAAAATTTCTCAAAAGCCTTATTCACAGCATCTTTTCTCTCCTCAGGTGATTTCTCTAATGCTTGTTTACTAATTTAATAAAACTGTAATTAGGTAACACTGTATTACCAGTTTTACAGGCAATAAACTGAGGAAGAGATGCTAATTTTTTCCATTCATCTTGTTTGATCACTGTGAGACATCTTGGTATGTCCAAGTGGAGCTAATACTTCAGAGTTATTTATGTATCACCAGAGATGTGTACAGCACAACTCTCATGGGCTTCATCTGCAACTGTAATCACCTGAATTGGAGGCAAATTAGACCAAAGAATCATAAGCATGATCCCCTGGAAACATGGACTGGCAGTAACACACAAGTCTATGTGGTACTGGGAACGATTCCTTTATCACCAGTATCCTTCTTGTGATCCAAAAATAGTGGAAACATGAGTAGCAGCAAAGGCTAGAAACCATACTGCCTTAGAGATGTGCTTGCTGATCCTTGTTGGAAGTGGGTCTTGGGCATGGATGCAGCTGGAACCCAGTTAAAGAAGCCCCTTGTCCTCTCTCAGTTTGAACCAAGGATGAGAGGTCTGCCTCCGTACTTACTCTGCTGGGAAACTCACACTTAACTGGTCCCTGCTGGTTCAAAAGACAAGTTAGATATGCTGTGGGTTCACATGGCAATCTTGATATAACCCTCAGGAACTCTGCCGTGGGCAAAGTGAGCTGCTGAGTTCTGGTAGCTCTGCCTTTAGTCCTTTCCTGACCTCGTGCTCACTTATAAATTGAAAATAATCTACATTACAAAAATAAAAGACAAACTTAGTAACATTAATATCCACAGGGCTGTGCACGATGACTCTTAAACCTGCAGCACCTTAAGGTGAGTGTCCTCTCAGTTTACACACAGCACACCACGTGTTTTACCCAAAATACCTGAAGCTGCACTTTGAAAGAATTTTGGTCACACAAAGCGAAAAAGCGGGAGGAAGAGGGAAGCAAAAAACGCAGAGAAAGCTACTTAGAGAAATATTTAGCTGCACTGACCTACCCAACCTACAAGTTCAAAGGGCTCCTTAACTATTTGTAAAATCTTAATCACTGCTTGCAGACTAGGTCTGCATGGCTTCAGAAACCAAAAGTACACTTGGCTTTCTCAGGAAAAGACACCTCGCAGCGAAGAACGCTTTCTGTATTGCAAAAGTGCTTAACCAAGTTATTAACCAAACATTTGCTTTCCAAACACTGCTGTGCAGAGAGAGCGAGCAGCTATTTGAACGTAAAAAGCACACCGCCAAGTTCTTGGTGCCTACTTGCTTGCAGAAAACATTCGCCATTAAGAAATGAGGGCAGCAAGCAGCATGTAAAACGTTGCCTCGTGCCAAATTTTCCTTTGTTAAAGGACCCACTGTCTCGTGTTGTTCACTGATCTTCTAATAAAGGGCAAATTCCACCTTGCCCAGGGCAGCAAGCAGAAGACATAAAATTGAGCTGGGATTTAGGAGCTGTCACACAAAGCGCTCGGCTGCACTACTGCCAGACTCGTGCCAGAACAACAGCCAGCTCGCTTCGCCAGTGTCCCCAGTTCCAAAGCTGGAGCAGGACCCAAACTGCAGAGCCAAGAGAAGCAAGCACATTCCCCTCCACACCCGTGGTGCTGCGCGTGCCACCCCTGGGGAAATGACAAGCTCATCCGCAGTAGAAATTCTTCCAGGGAATGTGATCCCAGCCGGAGGCAAAAGGGACCTGAGGACACTTCAGTTGTCGGTTCATTTTGGGTTGAAATCTTCAAAGAGGCTTTCTGTTGTGATATCACACACACAGAATCACACAGGGTGTTAGGGGTTGGAAGGGACCTCAAAAGATCATCTAGTCCAACCCCCCTGCTAAAGCAGGATCACCTAGAGCAGGTCACACAGGATGGCATCCAGGTGGGTTTGGAATCTCTCCAGAGGAGAAGACTTCACAAACTCTCTGGGCAGCCTGGGCCAGTGCTCTGTGACACTCACCATGAAAAGGTTTCCCTTATGTTTACCTGGAACCTCCTGTGCTCCAGCTTGTACCCATTACCCCTTGTCCTATCACTGGATGTCACTGAGAAGAGCCTGGCTCCATCCTCTCAGCACTTGTCCTTTACATATTTATAAACATTAATAAGGCCACCCCTCAGTCTCCTTTTCTCCAGGCTAAAAAGACCCAGCTCTCTCAGCCTCTTCATCATAAGGGAGATGCTCCATTCCCTTCATCATCCTAGTGGCTCTGCGCTGGATTCTCTCCAGTAGCAACCTGTCTTTCTTGAACTGGGGTGCCCAAAACTGGATACAGTACTCCTCAGACCCTCATCTCCAGCTGCTGCTTCAGTCCCATCTCCACTCTGGGACTTGCTCTGGCAAAGCTGATGTTCTGCAGAAGTGAGGAGTGAAATTCCAACAGGAGGAGCCAGGGAGGCTTTTTGTGCCATTCCCACTGGTTTCCCATTGGGAACGGTACAGGCTGTAACTTGGCAGCTTTACACCACTCACGCTCCTATTTTGTGCACATTTCCAAACCATTGATTGTTCAGTTTAATATGGAATACTAACAATATGACCAAAGGAGAATTTTTAATTAGTGAGCAGAAAGAGGATGATCCCTCTTAGTATGCTCAGTGAGGAATCTGAAACCCAGTAGGTCACAACTGGCTTATTTTTAAGGTAGGCAGCATTGTAGTCTATGGCAGGAACATGACAATAACTCAAATGTGTGCTTTCAGAAAAAAAAAGTGAGAAAAAAGTCAAGGTGCACCAAGTATTTCCTGCTGTATTCAGTGTTAATGTGACCTCACATTGAGTGCTGTGCGCAGTTCTGGGTCCCAGCGTTTGAGAAGGATGTGAAGGTCCTTGAATGCCCCCCAAGGAAGGCAGCAAAGCTGGTGAGAGGGCTGGAAGGAATGTCCTATGACAAGTGACTGAGCACTTCATATTTGTCTTGGAGAAAAGAAGTTTGAGCAGTGACCTCACTGCTCTCTGTATCTTCCTGAGGAGGGGACATGGAAAAGGAGGTGCTGAGCTGGTCTTCTTGGGATCCAGAGAGAGGATGTGTGGGAATGGTTCAAAGCTATGTCCATCAGGGGAGGTTCAAACTAGACATTAGGAAGCCTTTCTCTACCAAGAGGGTGTTCAAATCCTGGAAGAAGCTTCATGGAGAGGTAGGTGGTGGTTGTCCCCAGGCTGTCAGTGTTTGAGATTTATTTGTCCAATGTCCTCAGTCACATGCTTGAACTTTTGGTTAGCCCTGAATGAGTAAGGCAGTTGGACTAGATGATCATTGTAGGGATCTTCCACTGAAATCGTCTGTTCTAGTAGGAGGTTTTCAAGAGTTGTGGATGGGAGTCATTCAATCTAGTCAATGTTGGCAGAGCACAGCATGCCTGTTTTCATCCTGATGCTTCTTAGCCAACCTCCTCCATAAGAGTGTTGTACTAACAGTATATTTTTAACAGAACAATGCCAAATCCTGCAGTGGCAGCTTTTAATCCTTTTTATGTGACACTAGTTAAAAAAAAAAGCCAACCCAAAAGACTCCATAATGCTCACAGGTGGGCCATAGATAAAACCAAGGAGACAAATGTGAGATCATGAGGCAAAGGGATGGAAATCAAAGAGGTGAATTTACTTCCTGCGAACAATTGCAGTACATGTGCAATCAACAACCCCATGAGATTAAAGGGGGGAAGCTTAAAGTTGAACAGGAATATTTTTAATAACTTAATGAGAAAAGAATCCATTTCTACCACACTGAAACCAAAAGCTGGAAACTTACACTCTGTCATTTCTAACAGCATGCTGCAGTAGTCTGCATAGTTTGCAAGAAGAACCACCGCGTCATGTCACTTAGATACCTACAGATTAATACACCCTGTGACAAGTAAAGGAGTATCCTGAAATCGAATGAAGGAAGTGATGGCACAACAATCTCTAACAGAGACTTCATAGTTACTAAGTGTTAGATATTATACCTCAGGTATGTTCTTGTTAACTGCAAGTGAGGAGGAATTTTTTCTGTGCTCGGACAATTGTGTAATTTCCATGTAGAATTCTTGTGCCTCTGAAGCATGTTGTTGGACCATGCTGATCTGGGCTGTCCTCAGCATTGGCATAAGGTCCTCTCAGAAGTCTCTCCATTCAGGAGGAATCTTATTTATCTAAATGTTTGCATTAGGTTTTTAGGTTGCTCGTTTCCTGCCACCCCTTGTGCTTATTTTCTTTTCAGCTAAATTAATTTTGGCTAAATTTTCTCATGCCATTTAATCTAGGGATTCAAAGGAAACGAATGTCTGATAGAAGCTATTTTATTGCCTGCGTCGTTTGAGCACTTGAGTTGAGAGACTGTTGTCGGTGTTTTTCTTGGCACGGCCCAGCCTCCTGCAGCACAGTGGTAGCTGGGAGCAATACAGTGGTAAACCCACCAGCAGCAGAATATGAGCCAGTCTTTGTTTTAATCTGGAGAGCAATCAGCATTGCAATTAGTATCCAGCAACTCTCTAGGATGCTTAACAGCTTGGCTTTGTGTTTTATTTTGGTTTTGTTGGGTTCTATTCATGAATAAATCACCCGTGATTGCCAAATAGCAGTTGGCACATGAAATACAAAGAAGCCTATGGCTGGTGGAGGACTAAAGTACCAGGTACAGAGTCGGAGCAGCCTGCCACAGTTTGCTGACAAAGGGCAACCAGCTTGGAGTTAAAGCAGGAGCACTTCAACTCCTTCTCGCCCCATTTGGATCTAAACAATCCTGTCCTTTTCAATGCGCATCCAAGGTAAGAGTCTCCTACATCTCGGGGAGGTCTTTGGCCACATATCCTAGCAGATCATAGAATCGTTTTGGTTGGAAGAGAACTTGAGATCATTGAATCCAACTGTTAATCCAGCACTGCCAAATTCACCACTAAACCATGGCCCTCAGCACCACATCTCCACAGCTTTGAGACCCCTCTAGGGATGGAGACTCCACCACTGCCCTGGGCAGCCTGGGCCAGGCATTGGCAAGCCTTTTGGGAAAGAAATTTTTCCTCACGTCCAACCTCAACCTCCCCAGGAGCAATTTGAGGCTATTTCCTCTTGTCCTGTTGTGTGTTCCTTGGGAGAAGAGCTTTACCCCACCTGGCTCCAACCTCCTGTCAGGGAGTTGTGGAGAGCCAGAAGGTCTCCCCTGAGCCTCCTTTTCTCCAGG
>WUAM01000004.1:6275168-6297174 GCA_024336885.1 Actenoides hombroni
TGGAGAGATTCCAAACCTGCCTGGACACTGCGATGCTGGGCCCCCTGCTCTGGGTGACCCTGCTGGATGGAGCAGGGTGGTTGGACTTGGTGACCTTCAGAGGTCCCTTCCAACCCCTACCATTCTGCGATTCTGTGAGATGTAGTTACGTGATTAGTGTTGCAAAAGCATCTTACACAGCTTAAACACTACCTTGATAGTTGCCAAAGCTTTACTGAGGATCCTGTGTTTTCCTAAAGTTTCATCTTCTGCATCCATGTGACTGTGAGAGTCATTCTCTATTTACAACAGCATACACATACCCATTTTCAGCCCTAACACCTATGAAGAAAAAGAGTGAGATGTGAAGCAACCTCACTCTTAAAGGTTAGAAGCCAGGAAAAAAAAAACATTACTTTTTAAATTGTTCCACTTTGAAGCTATTCATGATTATTTTTGGTATCCAATTTTTATTTATCTCTACGTCTGACAATAGGAGAAAAGCCATGCAAATACTACAGGGAGTGTAACTGCATATCTGCAGCAGAAATAATCAATGTAGCAAGGAAAAGTAAAATTTTTTTTGTTGTTTCTTGCTAACCAATATTACATGCTGAAACATCCATATCTTTGATATCTTCATCTGAGTGTATCTAGTACCAGACACCTCTTTACAGGCACTGGAAAATAGTTGGAGTTTTCAAACAGGCCACAATTAAAAGAAAAATTTAAAGAAAAAAGAGAGATACTGCCATTCTGTCAGGAAATCAAAATTTTACCTGGCCCCAAAATTATGAATTTATATTTCCATGCTACCAACCAACAGTTCTCACCCCTAAACTGAATTCTATATGGGAGGCCTCTCCTTAATTTAACATGCAAAATTAAAAAAATTGCTGTAATTAGAGATACTCCTAAAGTGCAAAATTTCAATTTCAGGTTTGATCCAAATTGCTCTAGTAGACCTCATTTTAAGACTGGAAGCACAGGATAATCCCATATTAATTCCAATTTTGTCCTGGGCTGTTAAATTACTCCATTTCCCAAAAGTTATCCACAAGCTTGGAAGCACTGGAAAGTAATTCTGTGAAAGTATTTGGCTTGGCTTCTAAACACATCTTTGCTCTACTGCTAGAAGAACACTCTGATGTATGTAAGCAACCTTCACCCAGGCTGATAAGTTAGTTTCAGGTTTGTTTGAACGACTTCTCCAAGAGAGGTTGACTTTTTTTTTCCTCCTTTTTCTTTTTTTTTTTTTTCCCTCCTTTTCTTTTTTTTTTTCTTCTTCTCTTTCTTTGGTTGACTTTTCTTCAAGAACAAGAGATAAAATGGGTATGAAAGCCATGATGTGAAGCCATGGGAAAGGTCAGCCCCCCAGGGTGTGGTTTAAATAAAAAGCAACAATAAAGGTTCTATCATCTTTAACTAAAACACAGCTCAAGAGAAATTTTACATGGGTTTCTCCCCAGTACTGTTTTTTATAGAAAATTTTATGCAAGTGTGAAGAAAGAATGCTAATGCTGTAAAATTATTATATGACAATCAAGCATATTAGGAAGCATAGGACTAAGGCAGGACTATTTTCAGTGAAAGTGGATCTTTTATGTCAAAAAAAAAAAAAAAAAAGACAAAAACCCACCAAAATAAAAAAAGTGAACAGGGAAGAAGATTAGTAGGTTTTCAGTTTTTGAAATACTGCAGAAGAAATAGATTTGGGCAGCACTTTCATTTGGCAAACCAGAAGCACGGCGTTGATTCAGCTAAGTTCCCAGAACTTGCAATAGAAAGATTACAGATAAAATGTTCAAGAGTCATAAGGGTTCTTGAGTTACAAACCCAGCTCTCAAAGTCACTCAGGCACTTGAAAGATGTTATTTTGATGGTTTTAAACAGTTCTGAATGCTAAACTGTTTGATTTTTAGTGTTCTCAGCATGCAAGAATGCCCTTTTTTGAAAGAAAAGGGACTCTTCACGACCCATTCCCCAAACTCAGCAAATCAGCCAAAAATATACCTAGGATCAAGCAGTCTTGGTAGCACTGCAAGTCTCTGTAAGACAGGATCTCTAGTGAGGAGGTGCTGCTAAGGGAATAGGGGTTGTTTAGCCTGGAGAAAAGGAGGCTCAGGGGAGACCTGGCTCTCCACAACTCCCTGACAGGAGGTTGGAGCCAGGTGCCAGAGGATTGGGCTTTTCTCCCAAGGAACAAGCAACAGGACACGAAGAAATGGCCTAAAGTTCTGCCAGGGTAGGTTTAGGTGGATAGTGGGAAAAATTTCTTCCCCAAAAGTTTTGTCAAGGCTTGGAATGGGCTGCCCAGGAAACTGTTGGCTACCCCATCCCTGGAGGGATTGAGAAGCTATGGAGGTACGGTGCTGAAGGACATGGTGACCTGGCAGTGCTGGGTTAACAGTTGGACATGATGATTTTAAAGGTCTCTTCCAACCAACACAATTCTATGATTCTATGAAGCAGGACCACTGGCAAATGTGTACTGACACTGCTGGTCTGCTATTAGATCTCGAGATAAACCCAATTTGATTCCCGATTCCCCAGGGCTGACAACCCTATGATAAAAATAAATAGGAAAGAAAAAAAAAGTGGGGAACTTAACTATTCATAAAGCATCTTGTAATTAATAACACTGATATGCTTCTCGTCTACATGAAGTTGAACTTGAGATTTACCACAGACACATCACATGATTAAGAGACTCATCTGCAAGAGCTCTGCCTCCAAGATGCTTGCACATCAGATCACTAGGTGGGTGCACAGGAGGCCAAAGAGAAGCAGGACTGTCATGCTTCCCATGAAGAAGTGTCTCCTGGACCTCTAGCATATCCATGCAGAGGATTAAAACAGTGAACACACAAACGCGCTTTACTTGGTAACAATGGGATTCTCCTCTGGACTACCTGGTGTGATGTCCACCTTGGACTATTAATATCTGAATTCTCTCCAAGAATTTATATTTCTGAAAGTTCTAGAAAATCAACTATATTCTCTAAAATACAGTTTATGTTACTAACAATCCACTTCTGCCTTTGGTCCATAATGTTTACTCTCATGGGATACACCCTTGAAGGCTACTGAGTTGCTTATATAATTAAGTTGTGCGAGTTCAGACACCTAGAAAATTCACATTGCTGCTTTCAGTGTTGTTTAAAAAGAAGGTGTCAAAGTAACTGCAATCAACCAAGAGGAAATACCTTTCCTGGCATATTACAGTAATGTACTCTAGAGAACAGTCATAATTACTGTAATTATTTTAGGTAGAGATTGTTTATGTTACCATTAGGATAACTGCATAAACAGAAGAGAGGGAGATTAAAACCTCCAAAGTCTCTTAAATCTGCTCAAAACAAATGAAGTTATTTTAGTGAATGTTGACATACTTCATGATAGATAGTTTTATCAGTTTTTTTAATAAGGACAGCTTGGAGAAAAGCCGGTAATTAAAGAAGCAATTACCAGTCTAAGTGTTTTTAGCCATATGGTGATCATCTCCTGAAAAACTTCTATTAAAAAAAAAGCCTCACTTGGTGAAATTCTTTACCACCACACAAACGTGCAGCACAAAGGCTACAAAACCATCATTAGCAATGTACTAAAAATATTCTGTGACATGATTAAGGAGAAATGTGTCTGTTTTCCAAAAGGAATGATAATATTATTGTAAAACTTATGCAAATGATATTGTCAAAAGTCAGCTTTCTTGTAAGCAGTTTCAGTTTTAAAGTAAGCTGAAGTTTAAAAAGTACAATAAAAGGATCATTGGTAGAAGAAAGAATAGAATAGAACCTATAATGATCATCTAGTCCAGCTGCCTGACCAGTTCAGAGATGACCAAAAGTTCAAGCATGTGACTGAGGACATTGGCCAAATGCCTCTCAAACACTGACAGGCTTACGGAAACAATCACCTCTCCAGGAAGCCTGTTCCAGCGTTTGACCACCCTCTTGGTAAAGAAAGGCTTTCTACTGTCCAGTCTGAACCTCCCCTGATGGACACAGCTTTGAACTATTCCCATGCATCCTATCCCTGGATCCCAGGGAGAAGAGCTCAGCACCTCCCTCTCCACATCCCCTCCTCAGGATGCTGTAGGGAGTAATGAGCTCATCCCTCAGCATCCTTTGCTCCAAACTAGACCCAACCTAAAGTCCTCATCCATTCTTCACAGGCCATTCCTTCCTCACACCAGCTTTGCTGCTCTCCTCTGGACACATTCCAGGACCTTCACACCCTTCTCAAATGGTGGGGCCCAGAACTGTGCACAGCACTCAAGGTGAGGTCACGTCAACACCAAATACAACAGGACAAACATCTATTTTCACTGACTGGTCACGCTGTGTTTGATGCAGGAAGGGGCTGACCCTCTTGGCTACCAGGGCACACTGCTGGCTCCTCTTGAGCCTGCTGTCAACCAGCACCCCAGACCTCTTTCTGCAGGGCAAATAACACAATATTATCCATCTCTCTGAATAATCAGAAGATTAATCAACTTCTAAGCAGCAGTCTCTGGACTTAATTATGTCAGATGCTTTATTTACCCCTGGAGAGAAAGGTACTTGCTCAACTGCCAACAAGCGATGGTACAAATGTTCCTATGCTGCTGGGGAAAAAAAATAAACCAAACGCTGCTAAAGGAACAACGTCAAAAGAGATGAAGACTCCCTGAAAGTCATTCCATGCTGGCAACCAAACCACCCTGAAACTGAAATGGCTGCCCAGCTTTACAGATACAGCCCAGGGCTGGAGTTAAAAAGCATAAATTCTTCATAGGAGCCCATGAAATTTAAGTGGTAAATGGGATAATAGTCCAAAACAGGAGGCTTGTTAGTTCTGATCTAATTTCAGATTACGCTCGCTGTAGGGGTGATGGCTGTTGTCCTGAAATTATTTCCTTCTCAGTGGGAGCAACGGGATTAGGTTACTTCACAGGCTACTACAGCACATCCAATACAAGGAATTGTTTATTAACATGCAAACAAAAAAAGCTTTACTCGCAGTAAGTTGTTCCTGAGCACCCGGGACTGACCACGCATCACTTTCAGCAACGTCCAAATAAATGTGGACATTGGAATAAAATCCACAAGGTTAATCTGGTATAAAACTAGATTTAATGTGTCTCTATTTAGTATTTAATACTGACTAAAAGACTTCAGCTGAGACAGTATTAGAGGAAAAAATATCCTTCGGTTTTCTTCTTTCTAAACAAAGTTTTTGTTCTTTGCAAATATAATCCAATTTTTATTCTGGCTTTGTAACTCAAACTTTTATTTCAAAGTCTCACTTTTTGTCAGAGCAGCGAAGAAAACTCAATTTAAGATAGAGCCTCAGGCATGCAGCATATATCAAATGAAACTGGAAACACATTTCTTCCCCATTTCCCACACTATAAACAACACAAATACTCCAACACACACAGGCACAAATTCCACAATCCCGACCACCACGAAGTACCAAAAGGAGGGAAGCTTTGAAAATTAAATGAAAGCAGTTGCAGTTCCCCTGCTCTCCCAGGACTCGAGACCCTGTGCTGCCCTTCACCTGGAGACCACTTGGTACCCATGGTGCCCTGAGATAAGTGCAGTGTTGCAGCTGCAATGCCACAAATAAGCCCTTCATGAATAAGGCCAATGGCATCCTGGCTTGTATTGGAAATAGTGTGGCCAGCAGGACTAGGGCAATGATCGTCCCTCTGTACCCAGAACCTTGATTACTCAGTTACATTTTGGGCCTCTCAAAACTAGAGCAACACTGACGGGCTGGAGTGTGGCCAGAGAAGGGCAACAAAGTTGGGGAAGGGTCTAGAGAACAAGTGTGGTGAGGAGTGGCTGAGGAACCTGGGCTTGTTCAGCCTGGAGAAAAAAAAGGCTCAGAGAAGACCTTCTCACACTCTTCAGTGCCCTGAGAGGAGGTTGGAGGCAGGTGGGGTTGGTTTCTTCTCCCAAGGAAGAAGCGACAGGAAAAGCGGAAACAGCCTCAAGTTGTGCCAGGGGAGGTTTAGGTTGAACACGAGGAACAATTTCTTCCCTGAAGGGGTTGTCAAGCCCTGGACCAGGCAACCGGTGGAGTCACCATCCCTGGAAGAACTTAAAAGATGTGGAGATCTGGTGCTGAAGGCCGTGGCTTAGTGGTGACCTGGCTGTGCTGGGTTAACAGTTGGACTCAGTAACCTTCAAGATCTTTTCCAACCTAAATGATTCTGTAATTCTAGGAGTCTGATGTGGTCCTCTGCTCTCCAATCCCTACCTATCAATTGGGTAACAGCCAGATAAACAACTGAACTGAGATATCACCTGGAACACAGCAATTGTGTTATAAGCAATAAATGCCTCTTTTATTCACACCCTCCTACAGGAAGGTAGAGAATTTGTTCCAACTCCTCAGCTCTCTACATTATATTTACCTGCTGTGTGTTCAAAGAACACACAATCATTCCACAATAAAATCATACTCATTAACTCCTACAGAAATACAATGGGTGTCATTCCCAGCTGGGAAGTAGAACCAGAAAAAGAAGAGAAGGATTGAAATGAAAATGGATTTAACAAAACAGCAAAACTAATATTAACACCAATAGAAAGTATTAAAAAATTATACTCAGCCCAGGGAATGCACAGCAGTCACAACAAACAGGTAGACAGTCCTCAAAGCAGAATGGTGAGCAAGATCCTCCAGGAATAGAGGAGGAGCAGAAGTAGCCCTTATTTTCAGCAAACTTCTCCCTTTATGCTGAGCATGAGGTTTATGGGAATGGGACACACCTGGAGATAACGCAGGGCAGCTGCCCTGACTGACTCCAAACTAATGACTCTGCTAATGACCTGCAGACCATGGCTGGCCTGGGATTATGTCCCAGTGAAACCAGGACACTACTACAGGTATTTTTTCCAAATAGCAAAAGAGGTGCCTGGCAGGGCTTTCCCCAGGGCCCTCCAATTGCATCACTCCCCAACTCCAATTATTCAGTGTTTGCAAAGCAGACTGTACCATTCCTTTTAAAATAACCCCTGAAAGGTCAGACCCTGCAGCCTCTTGCAGCCCCTGGCCGAGGCACTGCTCCCAAAATGATGTCAGTGGGAGCCTTGCCCAAGAAAGAGCTATAGGATTCAGCTGGATGTGAAGAAAGGACTGGAAATTATGGAACACGGTATCAGAAGAAGACTTTATATTTCAAACATGTATTTATTCTTTTTACTAAATCACTGAAGTGCGTAGGGAGGGGAGGAGGGTGTCACTAGAAAACTGTATTGTGCTTGGATTTCTAAGCCAGAATTGTGCATAATAAATATTTATAGAATCCAGCGGTATTCTCTTCTTTCTGTTTATTCTTTACATGTCACCCAGAGAAACTCTGGCCAAGCACCAATCAAATATCCCAGCAGGTAACAAGCAATCTAAGCATGGGAGAAAGAGAGAAAACAGATCACCAGTAGGCCCCCAGTTAGCAACCTAAACCTGGGAGGAGGTGCTTGGGAAACGACTCTGACACGTCCAGATTCCAGCGCTCGCTGCACATCACGAGAGGTTTCAGCACTTAAGTTCTCGGTCTCGGCAAGGGGTAGGGGAGACATACACAATATTTTTGGCCAGACTGAACAGGGGCATGTGTGGAGCAGCTGGAAAAAGCAGACATCTGTCTGCTCTCAGAGACCAGCAGAGGAGCAAAAACGCATCTCTCGGCGATGACAGCTACCTTGCTCCTGGTGTCTGCTGGGAAAGCTGTCTCTCTCCCTCCCTGGGGCGTGTGGGGCTGCTGCTGCAGACAAAAACAATGCAGACAGTCCTCCTTAACACTTGTGATTGGTTGATGGAGCTACAGAAATACACAGAAGATCTGGAATATGTCTTAACAGGAGGCAATTTTCTTATCTGGGCTCTAGCCTTGAGACAATGTTTTGGGGTTTTTTTCTTCTTTCCTTAACAGTCTTGTTCCCTTCCCTGTTCCTACCTCCTTTCCTTTTCCTTGAGCTGTGTGACCTTCCAATCCCCAACTACCATTCTTCAGAAACAGTAAAAGGATTCAAAAAAACAAAACAAAACACACAAAAAACCCCAAACAAATAAAACCAAACAAAGAAAACAAAATAAAAATCAAACAAACCCAAACAAAAACTACAACAAAAAACACACACACGCACACAAAAAAAACCCCAAGGAAGCACAACAAGCCTACAAGTCAATACACAGTACTTCACTAACAGGAGCAGCTTTCACCGTCGATCACCCTCAGCATCACTTTAGCCAGAAGCTGGGATGCTGCCTGTTGCACTTTCCACCCAGTTGCTGCTGCTGTACAAATGGTGCAGACGTGTCATATTAGCATTACGTAGAGCAGGAGTCATGCTTTTGCATATATAAACTCCTAACTTCAAATTAACAACAAATTTTTGCGTGCCACAAAAATAACAATAATTTCAGAATCAGCTTGAAGCTTTCAACCAGAAGTTTTATCTTCAATATGGAAAACTCTGCTTTTTTATACTGATAATTACATTTTACTACAAAATTGCTGCTCAAAAGCTCCTTTCTCTATGTCACTGAAACAGCTATTTATTATGAAAAACATACTTATCAAATGTTGCCAAAAGTGTAATAACCACACATCTGTTATTCTTCAAAGATATACTTTTTAAAACAGTTGGTATTTACTTAACATATAATAACAGTTATTAAATCATTCTTAAGTCTGTTTTGTGGAACCGTAATGTAAAGCATTGCACAAAGAAGAGAAGCACCACAGGAACAAATGTAAAAACGGAATAGATGAGTTATTTGTAGCTGAGGAGTTACTACTCACAGTAGAAATTACAACTTGGAGAAGAGTAGTAAGAGAAGGACTGGGAGTCTGGAAACCTTGCAGGACAATGAGTTTTAAGAGGCTCAACACCATTCCTTTACAGTTTTAAAATTACTAGATCATTTCTAGGTCAACAAATATGTAACAAGAGAAGACATTTCTGTCATCCCTATTGCATCTACTAGACAAGGACATAAATGCTGTCAACTGGTAGTTCAAATTAGCAAAATTTATATTTTTTAACAGCATCTTTCTTTGGGTTTTAATTGTCTGTAGTGTGGAAGTGGCAGTCTCCCCAATATTGGCCGTGGCTCTTTAGCCAGGAAACAACCACACTCAACTATTTAATTTGAGAGTCTGAGTGAGCCATTTCCACCGGGTCCCGTGTGTGGCTAAAAAAATTCTTAAGCCAGTGATACAAATGATGCCTTCTGAAACATGTTTTTTGTCATATTTGGAAGAAAGCAGAACAGAGCTGACTGCTTTCCAGACAATCTCATGAATTTGTGGATGTCACCTAAACACACACCAATAATGAACAATAATCCCCAGGTTAACAGTGGCAAAACAAGTCCTCCTACTTACCCACAAATCTACTCAGGTTGGCCAATTGAAGAGTAATAAAGAAACCAGGTAAAGTGGCAGTTTGTTTGACACGCAGGATTTCAAACCATTTCTTGTAGGGCAGCACAATACAAGCTAATAGTTTTCATTATTCTCCAAATTTCCCCCAAAATGTTCTGCAGAAAATGCAGTCAAGACCATCTTGGACAAAGATGAGGACTGCTGTTGCATGTTACAATGAGCTTATTTGTAATGTCTCAAAAAAGTAATCGATAACATAAAGACTTTCACTTAAAACCAGCAAACCCACGTGTACTCCATGTAATCGAAAAGCTCTTAACTCCAGTCATTTCCTGGGTATCAAGCTACTTTACTCAAGCTCCAGCACTTTTAATCTCTCTCGCACTGAAAAGCAGCATCCTCAGCTCACATCTAATGCTTACATAAAAGCCTTGCAGTCAGATCTCTTGGTGCCTCTCTGGTTTTCAGGATATGAAGACAACAGCAATGTAAACACTCCGCTATTGCAGAATAAACATCATGTAACCACAAAGCAGTGCTGACAGAACCTGTATATTAGCTGGGCTTAATTTTCTGCAATGTAAACCGAGCATCCACATCTCCTGTTCCTTAATCCACTCTAAACCAGCCTGTTAAGAGGAGCATTTTATCTGGATTTTCCAGCTTTCAAGCAAAGACATATTCCTCTTTACATTACTTTGAATGTCTTTCCTATTGTGTATCTAAAAATCTTGCTTTCTCCTGAATAGGAATGTCTTTCAAACCCCACATTTAAACACTGTTGACATTTCAGAGCTGACTCAGGTGTGCCCATGTCAACAGCCTGCAGAGAACATGGTTTTAATTAGCAAAACGTACTGTTGCTTCTTTTTTTTTAGTGTTGGTAGAGATGACATGAAAACAACTGTGAAGGATCAGACCTCACCTACTGTTCTGTCTCTCTCTCTGGGATTTCTTCTTCTGCGACTGCAATTTAAGTGCTCTGCCTGCATCAGAGTATTACCTATAGCAACATGTATCCCTTTGTTTACTTCAGAAACTCTTCCTTAAGGCGTAAGAAATACTGATCTTAAGCAATAACATACAATGTGATATGAAGCAAATATTCCTATAAAGGAGTTAACACCGGACTTCGTATATATGTTACTCGTGGACCTTTCAGTCAACCAACTTGTTATTGCTGATATATTCACGTCATACAAAAGCTTGTCTTAAAAATAAAGGCAAGAGGATTCACATCATTATTAAAGAAAACCCCAAATCTTAATTGTTCTACTTGTTCAAAGTGTCTTTTTCTTGTCTCCTCTTTGCCTGTTCTCGGAAAAAGCTGACATGAGAACACGTTTGCTTCTATGTTTATGGCAAGCCAAGTCTACTCAAATCTTCAATTAAAGTTACTCCAGGATGACAAACAATCTCTCAGGGTGCAGAAGTGCCATCTGAAAGCCCTTCTTTTCAAACTAGAACAGCAACAATGGCATCTGCACAGGGATCTCTTCTACATATTCACCTCCTCTCGGGCAGTTTTCTCAGCTGCAATTTGGTCCTTTAAGAATTCTTTCATGTTTCAAAGTGGTACGTACACTGCACGTACACAGCTAGTATGAGTTCTCCTTGTTTTGAAACATCTCACAAGCTGGAAATTGCCACAAGTAGGACTTCTAATGAACTCAGCTTAAAAAAAAAGGACCATTTTTCATTGGCAGTTTCAAACCATAGATCAATTCATAGGTCAATTCATTCTCACACTCCTCAAAACTACTTGTTTTGGGGTTTTTTTCCAAACTGCACCAGCAGGTGCTAACTCATAATCTTAAAAGATGAATGGGGTGATGAAAGAATCAATATTTTACTGTAGTGCCCTTCAGACATATATGATATCATGCTGAATGAAATGCTCATCAAGAAACCAAACTGGATGTAACTTGAGAAAAAAGCACAGCCTATTAAAAAGAACCCCTCAATGAGATCCAGTTTAGCAACTGGGAATGTGTAATTTTCACTAATGTCCAACTTTTTTTTGCAGTGCTACCCCTACCCTGATGCTGTAACAAAATGGAATCAGTTTTCTTTCCAATCAGTACTCTGCCTTATGCTGTCTATGTACAGGTTTACCAGAAACTATAGGTTAAATAGCATATTTTATGTTAATTAATATTATTTTTAGAAACTTCCAAAAATGTCTAATATTAAAAATTTGAGACAGAAACATTTTTACATTAATTTTTATCAGAAACCTATCCAGGACCACTAAATATAGACACTAAGACATTTTTATACACAGGTTGTCTATATTTCTGGGGCATTTTTAAGCTTATGGGACAGTAGGAGAGACATATTCAGTGATCTGACTAAAGTCTTGAAACATTTCTGACTGGTGGGATGCTATCAAATGAAAATGCTTTTGATTCCTTGGCTAAAAAGTGGTAAGTCCACCATATCAGTCTGGATCTTCAAGTCATGATAAAAATCTATAGCAACAAAATGGCTTTTCTGTTTGTTTGTTTTGTTCAAAACTGTTTGGCCAAAGTCTCTAGAGGAATGACTCTAATATTATCAAGAGATATACAACAGAAATTAATTTGACCTTTCTATGTTATCTGGTGAGAGGAAAAGTGGTTTTATTGTTCTGTAATATTTTAATTCTAAATTAACGCAGGCCTGTAAAGCTACAAGGATAGCTCTGTACCAATGAAAAGTTAAATTTCACCAAGACAGATCTTTGTTACAGTCAAAAGTGATTTGCTTTTCTGTTTCCTTTGAAGAACCAAAATAGTATGTGCCAATGTAATATTTATGGCTGTGAGAATGACAACAAAACATGATTTTTCCATGGACTTCTGTGCCTACTGTGTTGAAAAGAGCACTGTCATTCAATTTTTGTACGTGTAATGTCTAACATGGAAATCTAATCTATTTAGCTGAACAAGTAAACCAGGATGACCCTGTGCACATTCACACAGGATCATAACATAGATGCTTTCAAAATCACCTGAAGAAAGAGAAATCCTAGTCATTGGGACTAGCACCTCCTTTGACATTTCAAACAGATGTTCTTCTACAGGGATGGGTGACCAGCTTTCAGAGACCACAAGCCCACGGTACAACTCCTGAAGACCTAGAAGCTATTTAGAGATAGCCTTAATCCTTCTCCCAGGTGCCACATTTCTAGGCAGAGATCAGGAAAAGTCAAGTATTTAGAAATTTATTTCTTCAAGTGGTGTTAGCTAAGCAGACTCCTCCTATAAAAGGATGATATAGATAAAAACTTGCCATATATATTGCTGCCAAGATCTGAGAATCCTAATTACAGGTAGGAGCTGGCATATTTAAACTTAAGCATCTGTTGTAACAAAACTTGTTTTGTTGTAACAAAAGCTTTATGAAAGACAAAGGTCAGAAGAAAAGCGCAGCTTGTTTTCTGTTTGTGAGAAAGGAAGCCAGTAATTATTTTTCTGTTTCATATGATTTGTACGGTTATTTATTGAGTTCAGAAAGTCCTGACTGTCTGTAGGGTTTGCTGAGATGTCCCAGGCACTATACACATTATGCACTCATGCAACATGAAGAAGAGAAATCCCTTCTTGTCTGGCCACCATCGACCCAAACCTGTTGGTGAACAACGGCAAGTGGCTCTATTAAGGGAAAACAGCAAAACTTTTAGTCAAGTGGAGAGCAGATTCTTCTGCTTACCATTTGGAGAAGAATAAACACAGGACTGACCAACTGAATCTCAACATCTAAACACTCTTGACTGCACTTGGCCTAGTTTAATTTCCAAAAGAGACACATGTTTCTGGTAAGATGACCTTGTTAAGCTTGGCTGCAAGAGTTCTTGCACTTGAGGAATGCTGAATTCTGAATTTTCCTCTGATGCTAAATAGCTCTCTGCCAGCTTCGGTCTTCTTTCAACTTCATTTACTTTTGTCAACTAATATGTCACAGGTTAGAAGTTTCATGGAAAAAATAATATGAGCAAGAGCAGTATTTTCATCCATAAGTAAGGCTTCTGCCCAAACAGTGTGTCACCTTCTTCAGTCCTAGCATGCTATATAGTCGCCAGCAAAAAAACTTTGTAAGCCAAGTTCATACGGTGAGTAAATTGCTTCAGATTGACTGGGGAAAGAGAAGGGGGCATAAACAGAACAGCTAAACATACACGTGCATGACACTGCGTAGCTTCCTCTCTAAATCTGAGGTCATAGATACGTTCAATCAGCTAAAAAAATAATTCCCCAAGCTTGCTCATGCAGTTTTTTTTCCCTTTTCTTTTTGCACTGGTAAGGAAACAGATTTATGGCTTACCTTTCAAAACCAATCTGTCGTAACGTTTTCTCCCACGTTGAACCTATACAAAGAGGAGAAAAAACAAACACCCTCAGTAAAGAGCCTTTATTGTAGGAACACTCTTACTCTTTTCCCTTCCTTGTGCAGCTGGGCTCTGTATAGCAAGGTGTTTTTTCCACCCTTACAGAAGTACTTGCAAAGAACATCTGTTTTCCCCAAAGTGAAGAACTGTTAAGTGAGGCTACCACTGGGTGCCATAACTGTGTGGAGGGATAGCAGCCTATACAAGTCTTTTGCATTGCAAAGCAGCCGCTCACTGCAACAGTTCACTGCGGTTCCAAGGGTGGTCTCCTCTCCCAGAGCAACGTGATCTGTACATGACTCCTGAAAGAGCTGAGCTGGCATCTCGCATCATGCGCGCGTCCCATTTCAGCTTTCCATTGTACTGGAGTGTTCGCCTGATTCCCGCTGAAAGCTTTACAGCTCCTTCTGAAATCTGGCCCTTTTATTTTGAAGCAGAAGCATGAAGATGTATTTCTGCTTTACTGTTCAACCCTCTCATACGAACAGCTGCAAAGGGCTCTTTCTTTAAAAAGTCAAGGACTCACCCTCACAAACTATTTGAAGGTGCAGACTCATCCAAAGAATTGCCCTTGGTACTTCTGATGCACTTAATACTTAACTTTTCCCTGGATTTTCTCAAAAATAACCCCCTCACACTGCAAGCAGCAAGTGATCAGTTTTCAGTTCTTAGTGGTTTTTTAGAATCAAGAACTGTTTAGGCTGGAAAAGACCTTTAAGAACATCAAGTCCACCATTTTGCTTATTGCCAGCCTCCTTCTTGCTACCATTACACAGTCATTATAAAGACAGGCTACTACTAAGAGCACAAATATCTAAAGTTATGCAGGTTTGCAAGGCAAATATGTAGGAGGACATGAAGCTGGGTTTGGTTTGCTTTCAGTCTTTTTACACTCCTGTGGGAAATGTAACAGGACCGCGTGCCATGTAAGCAACTACTGTTCTGTTTGAATGCTTCATCCTCCTTCAACTGAAATCAGAGAAGTGACAAGAACTCCTGCTGCTGATGCAGTCGGTTACCTAAAGAGAAATAAAAATTGGGAACAAACAGATTGCCTGTAAGTGACATTTAGTACCACCAGAGAAACCCACAGACAAGCAGCAACGTTGCCAGGAAGTACTGAGAAAGAGTGGAAAACCATGGAAGAAAACAACTTTGTCCCATTTAAATCAGAAGAATTTCAGGATTAGATGCATATTATGCAGCAACTATAACAAAATCATGGATTAGAATCTTTCCACTGACAATCCAACTCCTACCTGCCAAATTCGTATAGGAAAAATGGAGACATAATATTATCAGTCAGAAACCCCTCTGCAGATGTGTGTCTTACCACCATTACCTTTCCATTCTGTTAAAGGTATCAGCTCAGAAATCAATGACCTGCTGTGCTCGTAGTATGCAATTTATCTCTCATCTGCAACATGTTAAATATTTAAATAAGACCCAGTAGATACTTTACATCATTGAATTCAGGACACTTACTGCCAATCTAGATAAGAATCAAAAAATTTGCCTTCTAAGAAGTTTTGGGTTTGAGGGTTTGGGGTTTTTTGTTTTGCTTTGCAGGCTTTTTTTGCCTTTTTTTCAAACATAGCAACAGAATTCTTTCTACACAATTGACTAAACTTCCCAGTTTAGCCCAAGGAGAATGTGGTAAAGCAATGATACAATTTTTCTGTGCAATATTATCTAGTATCTGTCTCGTTGACAAATCACAGACTGAGCAAATAAAAATAGAAATTAGTAACATCCAATTAATTCCTTAAAGACCTATGCCATGCAAGGCTTCCTTCACAGTTCCTAATTGGACAGCCAAAGAACGAAGTTAACATGGGTCTAGAGAAAATAAAGTCTTTGTATTAATCTGTTTTTTAGAAAGAGGAAAAGAAACTACATGAAAGTATATGCTCCTAAAATCAGCCAAAGTCCAACATTTCACTCCATACAGGAAGGATTTGGGTTGGCTAAGGAGCAGGTTCACAGTCAGTTCCAAACGTGGTCAGTATACCACACTGTACTCATTCCTCATTCAACTTCTCATCACCAGTTGCTTGAAACTTCAGTCACACACATATTTTCAGCAAAAGGCTGTAAAACCCCTTTCTAGTGATACTTCAGGGCAAAGGACACTAAGCTTTTCTGTTCAGGACTGTCAGAGCTACAGCCAGTGATCAATATAAAGAAACTTTTCATTGTCTCCATTCGGACCAAAGCAGGCAGGGATTTCAAGCCCATATCCAGCAGAGTACACAGCAATAAAAGGCTTCAAAACTGAGGTGGAAAAAGCTCTAAATTAGATTTACAGTAAAAAACGAGTCAAGTTCTATTCTGAAACAACTGACCAATGTACATTGTTTGATCAGCTTCTACTGTGGCATCTGTATTTGTTTCATGTGAGGCAAGACTTCTGACTGCACTACCACCTACATACAACACCTTTCAGTAAAACTAAGGTCGTATTTTATAAAAACAAGTCCTCTGAAGATATCTTTAAAACAGGACAACTAACATTCTCATACACATTTATTTCAAATACACGTGAAAACCAGAAATCACATGTAGGACAACAGACCATCAACATTTCATTGATATAAATAAACAACACTCCATTAACATCCTCAATTGTTAGTTATGCCCCAAACCCACCACCTTCTGCACACCCCTGGAATATATCTCGTTTCATGTGAGAGAGCTTGGGTTGTTCAGCCTGAAGAAGCAAACACTCTGGGGAGACCTTATTGTGGCCTTTCACTACTTAAAGAGGGACCATAAATGGGTCCATAAGAAAGATGGGAACTTTTGGGGGCCCCAAAGATTGGGGGCCCCAATCTTTACAGCAGGGCCTGGTGGGGCAGGACAAGGGGTGATGGTTTTAGCCTAGAAGAGGGAGATTTAGACTGGAGAGAAGGAAGACATTTTTTACACTGAAGGTGGTAAGAGCCTGGCCCAGGTTGAGGTGGTCAATGTCCCATCCCTGGCACCATGGCAGGTTACGTTGGCTGAGGCTCTGAGCAACCTGCTCTAGTTGCAGATGTCCCTGCTCAGTGTAGGGGGCTTGGACTACATGACTTTTAAAGGTCCCTTTCAACCCAAACCAGTCTATGATTCTATGTGGCACTGATGAACGAAGTCATTGCTAAAGAGGTGACCGTAACACTCCACGGGTCAGTGCGGGGCAGACAGAAGCAATTCTCCATATCACTTATTCCATCCTGCTGGCTCTGAAAGCTTATTCAACAGGTTTTGAAGCCTGAAGATTTGAAGAGTGTTGAAGAAAAGACATCTCAACAGTGCTTTTTGAAGCACAGACTAGTACTGGCATCTTTAGTCGGTGTTTCGATGCTTTCCACTATTGCGTATACTAGCTGTATGAATTTTTCACCCCATGATTGGCTACACTTCAGCTGTATGATATATAGAGTCCTAGAGAAGAGAGACAGTGGGAGAGAGAGAGAGAGGGGAAAAAAGCAAAAGAGTAAAGGGAATTGGGTCTCCACTGGTTTGAAATAATCTCTTGGCTGCAGCTGGCTAGCTGAACATGCTTTGAAATGCATGTGACTACTCCAAAGCAAAGCCTGCCAAGAACACAACTAACATTTCATATTAAAAAAATATACATCTTTTTTATGGAGCCTTATTTTATAATGTTTATGATCTAAACATTCTGTTTTAAGACTTGCCAATTCCCTTCTCAATAGTATCAACTTCTACACTGCACTAACAGCCAAAAGTAAATACCCTGAGGTAACAACAGCACTAAGAAGAATAACGCTATTAAAAAGTCTAGAAAACTTATTATTTGATTTAAACCTTATCCGGTGCTTCCAAAACATTAAACAAGACTGAAGTCACGTAACTCTCATTAAAATCAATACAGAAGTTTTTCATGAATTAAAGACTTGATCCTTCTCCCAAAGAAATCCATAGGAATTTGGCTATGGAATTCAGCCTTTCTCTCTGCTGGGACTGTGGAAAACATTCACCTGTTGCCTTTCCAAATCGATCCACTGCTACATTTTGGTTGCTAAGTTAATTTGGTTTTTGGTTTTTACCATCACGTCAAAGATACCAAAACTGTTTATAAGAATGCCTTCATTTGGTACCCATGTAATTCAGCTTTTATTTCAACTATTTGCTGCAGTGTGCCTGACCATTCCCAGCTGCTCCAAAGATTCTGTTTCACATTAACAGCACTGGCTTTAAAATTCTTCAGAAAGATGAAGCATGATGTACTTCCAGAATTACTGCTCACATTTAACAGGAACAATGGTATAAATGCACATCACACACATATGCACTCAATGAAATCCTAGCAAGAGAACGAGACTATAAGAACATGAGGTTTAATAAGATATAATGAAAACCAACTTTCTGAAATGAAAAGTTGTCTTCTTTGACAGGTAGGCTTTCATTTATATGGCATTTTCCATATTTGGTTTGGTTACAAATCTCTTTTTACTACGAACTTACTATGAATGAGAGGACTCATAAACCATTGCTAGGTCCAGCAGGTTGAGGGAGGTTCTCCTCCCCCTCTACCCTGCACTAGTGAGAACACATCTGGAGTATTGTTTCCAGTTCTGGGCTCTGCAGTTCAAGAGGGACAGGGAAATACTAGAGAGTCCAACACAGAGCTAGAAAGATGCTGAGGGGACTGGAACATCTCTCTGATGAGGAAAGGCTGAGAGACCTGGGGATGTTTAGCCTGGAAAAGACAAGCCTGAGAGGGGATCTTATGAATGTTTACAAATATCTGAAGAGTGGGTGTCAAGTCGAAGGGCCCAGTCTCTTTTCAGTGGTGCCCTGGGATAGGACAAGAGGTAATGGTAGCAAGGTGAAACACAGGAAGTTCCACCTCAACATGAGGAAAAACTTCTTCTCTGTGAGAGTGACAGAGCCTGGACCAGGCTGCCCAGAGAGGTTGTGGAGTCTCCTCTCTAGAGACTTTCAAGACCTGCCTGGATCTGTTCCTGTGTGGGCTGTCCTGGGTGTTCCTGCTCTGGCAGGGGGGTTGGACTCGATGATCTCCAGAGGTCATTTCCAACCCCTAACATTCTATGATTCTATGATCTTCAGTGACTGGAGTAGGACAAAATATCTCTAAATTTCCTGAACTTGAAGGTAAAAATAAATATTTGTAGAGAGTCACCCAGGCTCTCTGAAGGGACTAGCAAGGCACCAGACATAGCACAGTCACACTTAGCTCATGAGAACTACCTTGCAGGCATGACCTACGCAATCCTGTTAGGATATGTTAGAAACAGGTAGACATTCTTGGAATAGTAACTGCAGTGATCTTTTCTCTAACATTTTGAACAAGAAGTTTCAGATAACTGCTGATTATGTAGTGGTCAGGGTATTCCTACCAATTTCAAATTTGTGATATAAGTCTGTGACACTTAATAATATTCTCCAAACTAGGGGAAAAAAAAAAAACAACCCACAAACCTCAAAACAAATAACAACAACAAAAAAAACTAAACCAAAAAACCAACCCCAAAACAAAACAAAAAACAACCAGAAAAAAAAAAAAAAAACCCAAACAAAAACCACCCCAAAACTTTCACATAATCAAGAGATACAAAGCAGTGATACAGAATACTCAAGAAATGGAAAGAAACACTTTTCTAAACCTTTCCATTGCAGGTGTCACTTCTTAACTCCTGTTTCCCAAACAACTCAGCAGAGAACAGGGCAGAAGTTGGGAACCTGAGTATCTGAATCCACACCTAAAAACTTCCAACAAACTGGATGAATACACTGTCTTGTCCTGCTAGAGCTTCTCCAGTAAAGACACATCTACCAAATAACCATTTGAGGTTTTGCAGTCTAATTTCAGTGGAATTGGGAACACTGCTCTGTTGTATATTCTCTTTCATCACCTTAGTATTCAGTTACTAACCAGTTACTACTACTAACTAGCTGACACGTAGACAACTGTCATTGATATAAACTGCCATGTTTGTAACATGCTGGTTTGAGCAGCTTCATCTATTATTAACAGTCTTTTCTAGTTTCTTGTTCTCAGTAGCCAAGTTCTATCTTCTCCCAAACAAAAAAAAAAATTAATAGAATCATCAAATTATTCTGGTTGGAAGGGACCTACAAGATCATCAAGTCCAATTGTTACCATGTTTTCTCAGAAATCTTACTTTTTTTGCTTTTTAATCCATCTAGAACCACTAGTTTTAGTAATTTTGACCACAGAAATGCAAGTGGCATAAGAAAGAATATATTCTTACTTGCTCCACAGTACCACAGAGATATTATTAGTACTTACCTATATGCTGGCTATCCAAAAGCTAGCTACATACAACATGCCTCTTACAGACATGAGTAATGTGAAGTGGCATCAGACAATGCTACTTTGGCATTTAGCATCTCCATTTTCAGAAACAAATCTCTCTTACACTACCTTTGATTCAAACTATCAGGGCTGCGTCCTGCACTCATCACTTGATAATGTGGCCACCTTAGTAAATCACCTGGGATAATGACATGACTTTCTTTTTAAATGAGGTTTCTTAATATAGCATATTGCTACCCTGCTGGGTCCAAGCTGGTGTTTTAATTCAGATCAGGAGAGTATTTCTTGAGCACATCTCCTACCATGCTTTGGCTTGCATGACAGAGTGATCTCCGAGTACACAAACTGGATTCCGTTTACATGACGCTAACCCGCACCCCAAGGACACAGCTGCTGTGTTTCAACCACTAATGGGCATTCGGTCCACATGACCAGACCAGAACTAACCCCTAGTAAACCCCACTCAAAACACGTATCATGTGGAATCCAGGGACCCTGCACTAGCTGCTTCACTCCTACCAGGCTGCGCTGCTGGCTAAGGCATATGCAGCTCACCCCACCACTCCCAGTCCCAGTGGCCCCAGAAAAGCTTTCCAGTTCCAGTCACCTCAAGGAATGAAGGGGCAGGGCAGGGTGCTCGCCCTTAGGATTGTTTTCTGGGCTGTATCCCATCCACTACAATGAGCAGGAGCCTTTCTACTGCCCTGATGTATGAGGAGGGTTGAACTGGATGCTCAGCACGGACACACTGCCCACAAAACCCCAGGAAGCCAGTCCTGTAAGGAACAACAGGAGATTATTTCATTTTAAAAACAACTTCTCAAGGAGAAGGACTAAAGCCACCAGTAAAAGAGAAGTGGAGGGCCAGTGGTCTAAGATTCTGGCTAGATGAAGAAAGTGATTATTTAATTCATACCAAGAACAACATCATACCAAGAACAGACACTGCAAGTCTTTACTACCTTTCAACATATTTTTTACTAAATAAAGAGTACAATTTGGAGCCCTACATGAAGATGTCACAGGAAATTTTATGGTGTATTTTCTCCTGTGAGGAAAATACTAAAATTATTATTATGAGATACAAAAATTGCTTTCCTATTAAAAGAAGAAATCTTGACTCATTCCCTGTTAACTGGAAAAATAATCATCATCAACAACACTACTTCTCCTCTAAGGAGATATTAATGAGTGGGAAGTTTTACTAATAAAATGAACAAGCTAGGAATACAGAGCAAAGTGCAATATTACTGACACTATGCTTGTGTGTGTGCAGAGAGGCATATTGCTTTAAAATGTGTATTAAGAAGAAAACAGCTATGGTAAAGCAATTAATGGCTTTATCTGGCACTCACCTCTTCCAGTCTGTGGCTTCCCTGGGAGCCCAGAAGGGTTATCAAAGCCCCCACAGATATGTGGGGACCCTTAAAGCAGCTGCTCCACAGGCATAATCCATACTCTTTGTTTTAATCTTGATCAGCACCAGAATTGAAGGGCTGGGAGAGGGTTGTTTTTTTAAATTGATCATTTAACTCATGGTAGATAAAACAATGTGAAATACTCCGGAGTGCACCTGGGATATAAGTGATCCAGCATCTTGCTGCTGGCTGGTCAGACCGTGCCAAATGGAGACAGGGATAGACCCCAGCTCACTTTGCATGATGGTAAGACCAGTGTCTCTGACCCTGATCCAAAGTCTACAGAAATAATTGGAAAGATTTGCATTGAGCTAATGGGTTTTGATAGTTTGTCTGAAATGGAAGCAAACAGTAATAATAAAAAAACTATCTGGTTTTCAGTAACACAAACAACTGCTATTATTTCTACCCCAGTAATAAACCGCTGAGGTGCAGTGTTCTGTGGACATCTGATTTGGGGAAGGTGGAAGCAGAGGAAGAAAAAAGTTCAGAATTTAAAACACTGAACAGGACACGGCTTGTTTTAACTGTGAACTGTATGT
>WUAM01000004.1:6298942-6309895 GCA_024336885.1 Actenoides hombroni
AAACCCCAAAGGCAATGAGGTGGTCAATGCCTCATCCCTGGTACCATTGCAGGTGAGGTTGGCCGGGGCTCTGAGCAACCTGCTCGAGTTGCAGATGTCTCTGCTCAGGAAAGGGGGGTTGGACTAGATGACCTTGAAAGGCCCCTTCCAACCCAAATCAATCTGTGATTCTATTAATTTTTTTTAAGTGGATAAAATGACGCTACATACAAAGACCTGAAGTGACGTGTGAAGGATGATATCCAGAAAAAACTTCAGAAAGCTGGCTTGAAATGTGTACAGCCTTTGTACACCACATTCCACCAAAGCAGAAAACAGCACTTTCAAACCCTCCTTCTCTTTGCGTGCCATTTAGAGAAGGCAACAGTGACAGCACCAGGCAGCAAGACGTTCGGGGATGAAAGTTGACTCACTCCCAGAGATCTCTTTGGAAGAGAAATCTGGATACAGAAGAACACGCTCCTCTGGGCAGTCACATGAAGCAGCCCCACAGACTCAAGCAGGGAGGGGTAAATGCTTCCACCAGATGTTATTTTTCCTCCAGAGCAGAGATGCCTTCTCAAGTTCAGCTGATGAGTACACACTACAAACAAAGGGTTTCTTTTGTTTTCATTTTCTTTGTCTTTGCAAAGCTTACAATTCTGTGATTTCACTCACATTTTCTCAAAGCTCTACTCTGAGAACAGAAAGGGCAAAGTTCTGCTTTCCAGCTCCCATCTCAATCAAGAGACAGCCAACTGCAGAGCTATTAAGGAAATATTGCTTGAGGAAAATGGAACAGGCGAGACAACTGGGGAAAACAGAAGGCAGTGGGGTGCCAGTTGTGGACTCATCCCAACACTTCACTTCTAGACACTGGCATTTCTAAAACACTGCTGCCACTCCCTGGGTGAAGAGCCCATATGGACAAAGAGGTGGTGAGGAGGAGCATGGGTACCTCAAACTGGTGAGTCACACCAATAGTAGAGAGACTCAAACCCATCCACACCTTTCCTCCCAACTCATGCGCACATGAATTTCAGCGTCTCCCATAAAGCCAGGAGAGACCACCATCACAAGCGGCACCAATTGCCTCCTTCAACTTGTTCCCCTGCACAGCTGGAACATCTGTTGGATTTCACAAGAACCACAGCTAAGTGTCACTGAATCACTCATGAAATAGCCACAGTCAAGCCACCAGAAGTTCCCAGGCAGCTTTCACAGGGATCCAACACCATGTGATGGTGTTTAGTTTCATCTATAATAGACTGCAGGATCACATCCAGTGTCCTAGCAGATCATTTCTCAAGGCTTAATTAGTTTACATTAGGATGCCACAAATAGCGTGAGCACTAACAACAAATTAACCACTGGGTTACCTAATCATTTCCAGTTTCAAAAGCACTCTGTGCTCTTTGTATGGCATGCTTCAAATAGATTACAAACAGCTTGCTTTTTCTATAGTTACATGCTTAATTAGGAGTATTAGGAGAAATTTCTCACCATTTAATTTGTTTGGCCAAACCTAAGCTACAAAAATCAGTGAAAGCTCTGAAACTTTTGACATTCTCACAGGTTATGTGATGGCAAGAGTATTCTCACACTTACTTGAAAAGTGGTTATTTTGTCCTCACTGAAATGTGGATTTTTTAAGTGCTTCATTAGGGTATCAACAGTTGTGCCTTTTGAGTAAATACTGAAGCATATTTCCTACTCAGCAGGGATTTTCACTTTACAGAAACCATGGGCAATTTAGACATGTGACTCTCAAAGGCAGTTTTAAACCAGGTATTTTATTTTTTCACATGCTGCTTTGTTGCCTTTAGAAGTGATATTCCATCAGAACAGGAACAAACAGCACGCTGTATTGTTTGCTTCTTTTCAAAGAGGTAAAATTCTAACAAAGCACAAGTCACATATAAAAATATTGATTTATACTGGATAGAGATGTAAATTCCAAATTCATTCTGCACTAAATCTAAACTTCATTTGACATCTAAATTAAGCTAAATTTAATGTCAGCAACTTTTACCTGGAGTGGCTTCTCTAAAGACACTTTGCTTGAGAATGCAATTTACCTCACAGTCTAAACTCTTCACATCACATTTTCTAACTACAGTGCAGGAAAGGAGGTTTAGTGGTGGAAATAATTTTAAAAGGTTTTCTATCTCACTAATTTGTGTTTGCATTTCATATCAACACTTTGGTATCTTTCTTTTCTAAAGCCAGTGGGTGTAAAGGAAGAAGACTTCACCAGGGTCCTCAGTAATATTTCATCCAGCTTTAAAAACTGTATTTTCTACGGTGGAATTTTCACACTTTTGATATCATCACCATATCCACATGGAACAGAAGAACAAAATGAAGCCCAACTGACCCTGATTATGGGGGAAGAGAAAATGCTCTGGAGAAAAGGGAAGAGGGATCTATGTACTAATAACTAAGCACATGGAGATGCAAGAGGGACTCACTTCAAAAGGATGCTGCAATTGTTTGTGCTACAACATCCGGGTCTTCAAAATCAGTCTGCAAAGTGGATGATGCTGAATCACGGTCAGGATCTCACCCCTCTCTCCATCTCAGAGAAAACCAAGGTGTAATGTTCACCACATCTGTCTATAGCCATGTACATATCCACTGGCACATCAGTAGAGGTTTGATGATGAGCAGCTCCAGGCTGCAAGCACTTCCCACTCCTCCCAAAACAGAGGTCCAGCAGGAGGATAAGTTCTTTATGGAGGCTGCTCCCCATCGCCCATGGACTGAACTGGGCTACTCCCCAGCAGGTACACAACCTTTCCCCACTGCAAAACTAAACCACAGGCTAAGTGTAGTCCAAAATGCCAAAACACATAGATAAAAACTGACTACAGCTATCCATTATTAATTTCCCTGCTTGTGCATATTTAATAAGGCACGTCTCCGTGACTCTTGTTTAAAGGTTTATTGTAGATATGCTAATCTGAAAAAAAACCTTCCTTTGTTTCTACATGGTTGAGAACTGATGGGATTTACAGTACTCGAGCAGTGGTCTTGGCTGGCGACAGTCAGCCTGAGATACAGCTGAGCACCAGCTTTTATGAACAGTCTATGCATTGTCCACTGTTGCAGTGTAAATTGAACATGAAAATTACTCCCACAGACATGGTTAACTGGAGTATCCTCACTGACAGAAGAGAAAATTCTATCACCAGGCCAAGCACTTAGAAAATTGAGACGACAGGAGTTACATGGATCAAAGTAGATCTGGAACGCATGATCCCTTCAGAGGATTCAGAAATCTGTAATCTCATATGGGCCAACCTTCCACATTTTGCACAGATTTTATTTATGTGTCCATTTTATAATAATATCACTCATCCTTAAGAAAACAGCAACATACAATAAAGGGGTTGGTGGATGTCTTAACAAATATTCAAAATAGCAAAGCTTGCAAGCTACTGGTCAGGACAGAAAAGTTGTGATGAAAAGCAAACACTACTTGACAGATTTTTGGAGGCCTCTGTGAAACGCTTCCTGTCTGCTGGTGCATTTTGTTAAATGTCAGTTTTACTGTCCGCTGGCTACACCAAAAAAGGCACCCAAAAAAGCAGCAAATGTCACTGCCCAAGTTAATGGGACCCAATTTTATGACCGGAATACACAGTCTTTATAAAAAGGGGAAAGCTGTTGCTCTAAAAAAATTAAGTTATATTCATCTTACACCTACTAGAATTGGAGTGTATCACATCTCTAATAAAAGAGGCAAGTCATTATTGCTACTGTTACTCACCCTTCACAGAAAAATAATTAAGTATTAGTGGCTACCTCTTCAGCGCACAGAAAAGAGAACTGCACTCCTCCTCCTTCTTCCTTATCCTCCTCCACTGGTGCTCAGCCCATACTAATATTCTATCCTATAGTGGGAAGGAAAATTTGGACTCTTCATGACCCTGGCTTGAAGCACTCCTCATGCCAAAATCTCCAAAAAGCCAAATGTTTTGAGGCAAGCAAGGCCAACCTTTCACAGGAAAAACAGGGAGGAACTTCAAGGATACTCCACAAATGTCAAAGGAAATCCATCATACCTTTAAGGCTGGATGTGCAGGTAGAAAGGAGATGTTTATTTTCTTACATCCCTGTTCTCCACCTCTTTTTGAGGACAAAGATGCTGAGTAGGTCGAAGTCCCTGCACTAGGTCAGCCCCACTACCTAGTATTCACTGCGGCTGTGGAAGTGGAGCTATATTCAAATTGCTCAAGAATTTTTCCTCTCTCTCAAGAGGTAAAAACTGGCCACTCAAGTTTAGGAAAAGAAAAAAAAGGAAAAAAGAAACCAGAAAAAAACCTGTCAAGACTACTTATGTACAAAAAAAAAAGGAGAGGAAGCAACCTTACAGGTTATTCCATTATTAATCCGACTTGTTTTCCTCATATGGCATTAGTTACAGGTTACTTGAGATTTTAAAGGCATTTTTAGCTTTAAGTAAATATCATTCAAGTCAAAATTATGTGCAGAACTAAGGATTAATTCACAGGAGAGATTTTAGGCTTTGAGTAGATTTTTTCCTATTAGTGCCTCGTAACAAAGCGATTGCTGAATTAGTGATAACTTTTGTCAACCGCAGTAAGCAATTATAGCTAATAACATATAAAACAAATTACCTCTCCCTTTTAGAACGTGAAAAGCCAAAATTTGGCATGAGGTTCTAATTATCTACTGAACGTGAGCCGTTCCAAAAGCAGTGGGACAAATTGTATCTTAACTCTGAATGCTCCCCTGGCCCTGCACTGGGGCACTGATCCTGAGCAGAAAGGTTGTACAGGTGCAACAGGCAGACCACCTTCCCAAAAAGTTAAAGGGTGAGGGTGTGAACTGTGAAATGAGAACAAATGGAACGGCACCAGCTCAAGTGATTTAGCTGAAGGGCTCAAGCCTCCACCAGAAATGGCAAATAACTTCATTTCTACACTACAGTGAGCAAATAAATATGCACTCTACGTCAAAAATACCACCTAGTCCTCCACACTTATCTGAAAAGCCATTAAAAGATGGGCACAAATAAGCATCTTTTGGTTCACAGGTTTTCATACAGGACCTGGGGGAGACCTTCTAGTGGCCTTTCAGTACTTAAAAGGGACCTACAGGAAAAGATGATCAGGGACTGTCAATGTTGGGACACCTCCTGCTGATCTCAGAAATCAGGAACCATATTTAGAAATGCAAGTGAAAGGCGAGTTCAGCACGACTGAAAAATAAGGTGTCCTGTTATTGTGACAAGCCAAAGGACTAGGGAGGGTCTACACAGCATATATGTGGTACTGCAAGGGGAAATGCACTGTAGAAGAAACCCAAATATAGCATATAAAGATATGTTGGGCTAAGCGAACAGAGATGTAGCTTATAAATGACACTTCCATGGAGGCTGACTTATGCTTGGCATACGGATAAAGCAATTAGCCAATTGAGAAAATTACATTAGATGACAAGAAGTAATGACTGTACGATGTTGCACAAAAGGAACTGATTTTGCAGACAGGAAAGGAAGCTGCAGGCGGGTTCCTGGGGATCCAGGCTGCTGAGCAATTGGACTCTGCTGCACTCTGTCACCACGCTGCCCTACAGAGAATGAACTTGAAGGTAAGGTTTGCACCTGATAAAAGCCAAATAAGTTGAAAAAGGCCAATTAGGGACTGGAAAATGACCCTGGAGAAACCATTATTGTGTCTGATGCACAGGGAGCTGTATCTCAAGGGGACAGTTGTGGTTCCTGGCACGCTGGCAGCCATCAGCAGATAAACCCTGAAGAAAGGAGACAGAAACGAAAACCAGTGGGACCTCGCCATTGATGCTCTACAAGATGAGGATCTCACTGGATCCCCTGTGCAACTAGAAAGCTAGAAGCTCCTGTTTAGGAACAACTGGCATCTCTGTCAGCAGCATATTAGATCCATAGCTGAGCACCTCTGCAGGTAGATGCACATTTCAGGTGAAAATCTGGAACAATTATTCAGCACATTAAATGTTTACATGATTGGTACCTTACTGCTTGATTTTTTCATGTATCACAAAAAGTCTTTTAGAAGGAAAAATCAATTAGTTTTTTGCACTGCTGAACTAATTCACTTTCTACTGGGGAAAAAACACTGAGCAAGTGAGAAAACCAGAATGTGATAAACTGAATGGGAGGTCTGCAGGAAGACCCCTGAGGCAGCTCTGTGACATCTGTTCCTGAACATACCAATAGAAGCATCAGGGTAAACAGGGAAACAAAACAAAAGTAGATCACTGCCTCATTATTTTTGTTATAGTAAGAAATAAAATGCTCACATGCAGAAAAATTTATTTCCAAGAGCTGACAGACAAGGTATGCTGAAGGGTACTACACAGGGAAACTAGAACATATTCTTTGTCTCCCTACAATTAGCCAGTCTCTTGTGCACCAAGGAGTATTAACTCTCCATGGTCAGAGTACACCAGTCTTGAATTAAATGTGTTCTTCCATTACCTGGAGGTATCTGTAAAACCATGATGATTCCTGCTGACAAAATCCAGTCTAACTTCTTATGAATTGGTGTAATGACATAAGACCAGGTTCTGGTTCTTATTTATGGCCTTTGTATAGGAGAATCTCAAACTTTTGCTTCTGATGTACGTTGACTACAATCTTCATTGTTGCTCTCTCCAAAGCAACCTTTTAATAAAGGCTTCAAAAATTTCCTTGATGAGGTATTTCATCCTCATCTTTGCCCTTCCACAGAGGATGCAGTGATTTAGGACTTCCAAACAGTTCCCTGTAATACCAATAAAGGCTTAATAGCAAGGAAGTTGAATTGTCGCAAACTCCAAGAACAAGAACTAGAAATGGGTGTATCTTGACCGAGTGCCAATGTTTAAACAGGAAAGCGACATCCAATTCCCAAGACAGAGCCACAGCACAGACAGACCAGTCACAGAGGTCTCCCAAAATAGCACAGGGTACAGAGGGAGCCACACAAATGCTTCCCACACGAGGTACTTCTAGTGTGCAGCAAATTTACTGAAGTTTAAAGCAGAAGCATCAAGTGAGATATTGTCACACCAATTAAAACAAATGTTCAGGTGAAGTGGACGTGAACCTATGAAAACATATGAAATGTTTCTGTCTGCTGTTCATCTCAAAGCCCCTATTATTTGACTCTACCCTTCATAAAGAAGCACAAGATTTCCAGTAACAGAGGTCATCATTCAAAGCCTAGCCAAACACTGGGGAATGTCCAGAGAGATGATGACCTAACTATCCACATCCTGGACTCAGAATTTCAAAAGAAAAAAAGCCACTCACATTGTTATTTATGCTGAAATATTAGCCAACTTTTCTACCATTTCTGAGTTCCAAAATATACTAATCATCTTCAGAGAAATAGATTCTTTATTTCATTTTAACAGCTTTCATGTACAACTTCCAACTGAGGAAGAAATAATGAACAAAAACATATTAGGATTAAGGATCTAAAGAGCAGACTGCTCCTAAATGGGTTTGATTTACATCAGAATGGATTTAGCATCAGCATTTGGATATTGCAAAAGTCTATATTCCCCTCTCCAAACTTAACTTTTTTCAGCTCATAAACCTTTTTGGGATTTAGAACAGCTTGCTTTGCAGTGTCTTCTGCATCCCACATGCTAGGGGGATGGGTTTTATTAATATTAATAGAAAACTACAGAGGCCAAATTTCGTGAGCACTGACCCAAATATAGAGGATACCACCTGAGAATTAAACAAATACAACTCCATGGTGAAAGTAGCTATTTGTACCACAAACAGTAACATAAACAAGAAAAACCCCTCTATAAACATGGGATCACTTTGGCAGTGGTCCTAACTCAGAGAAGAGAACATGACAGGGAAAGTTTCAGAGATGAATGCAGTCACTGTGTAACATGTAGAAGGCAGGGAGGGAAGGGAAGCAGAGCAAGTGAGAAATATTCTACCCTTTTTCCATTATCTGGTGGGCTTTTCTCATCTGAAATATCAAGAACCTATTATAAAATCTTAGGAGACCTAGCAGAATGACATGTAACTCTCCTATTTAAGCTTCACCTATCCTCAGAGCTACATGACATAGAGAACAGAAAGCAAGGTTCTGTGACTGTTTTTGCAGATACCCAGCTAACCCTTGGACTCATAAACTAGTTTGGGTGGAAAGGGACCTTTAAGGGTCATCTAGTCCAACCCCCCTGCAGGGAACAGGGACATCTGCAACTAGAGCAGGTTGCTCAGAGCCCGGGCCAACCTCATCTGCAATGGTGCCAGGGATGGGGTTTCTATGACCTCCCTGGGCACCCTGGGCCAGTGAGGTATTGATTTAAAATTACATATCCTTTACATAAATGAATATCCCAATAAAGTGTAAAGCCTTTGTCGCATTTACAATAACTCTATTACTGCAAAACAAAACATAACTCTTGCAAAAAGGAAAGAAACAACTGAATTTCATGTTGTTGACACTCAGTATTTCCAAAATAACACAACTGACACTTCAACCAACTTTTGAGACAACTTTAAAATCCAAAGCTCTCACTACCTGAAAAGTAATTTTTTTTCTTCTTCTCCAAGAAAATTACAGAGCAAACCACAAATACTAATTTTTAGCTTTTGACTCAACATATCACCCACCAATTCAACACAATATATATTGTCAGTTCCTGCAGCTGCTGTTGTAGAGCCTTTCACTCTTTGCTACAGCTAAAAAAAAAAAGCGACAGGAACAAGTGTAAGCTCTGAAAAGGAAATGTGATATCACTTTCTTATTGTTATCCAGACTGACAAAGGATAGATGTGGAAAACTGTCTTTGACTTTTTCCAGATGTCTGTGGAACTGTATCAGCATTACAGCTTTCTTTCATGTGGATGTGTATTCTGTGAACTTCCTTACTCAGGATTTTCTTTTTTATCATATGTAAAAGAATTATGTCGGGGGGGCATGAAGAGTCATAAAAATAGTTTAAAAATTCATATATCATAGGTGTTGTGTAATCTAACTTGTGAAAAGGCTGTCGAGAGAACTGGATGGTAATGAACAAGTGATGTTTCACTCTCAAGGTAAAGCAATTCCATGAGCTGAAATTTATTATGGTTCCCCATAAAAATACAATATGATAAAAGTGCAGTAGCAGAAGATAGGGCCAGTCTTGCATAGTTGTGAAACAGCTACAGTGGGCAGAGCCACAGCTCACACTCATATACCAACAAGACAAATCTGATCTCAGACAATCCCCAGAAGTTTTCATTTAGTACCATGGACTGGTTTGGGATGGAAGGGATCTTTAAAACTCATCCAGTCCAACTCCCCTGCAGTGAGCAGGGACATCTGCAACTAGAGCTCAGAGCTCTGGCCAACCTCACCTGCAATGGTTCCAGGGATGGGGCAGTGACCACCTCTCTGGGCAACCTGGGACAGGCTCTCACCTCCCTCAGCATAAATTACTTCTCTTCTCTTTTACAGAATCATAAAATAGCAGAATTGTCACGATGGGTAAAGACCTCTAAGACCACTGTGTCCAACCATTAGCAAAAAAACAAACCATCACCCCTTGTCCTGTCACAACAGGCCCTGCTAAAAAAACTGTCCCCATCTTTCTGACGGGCCCCTTCGAGTCCTGAAAGGCTTCAATAACATCTCCCCAGAGCCTTCTCTTCTCCAGGCTGAACACCCACAGCTCTCCCAGCCTGGCCTCCCAGCCAGAGGGGTTCCAGCCCTCCCAGCATTGCAAAACTGCATAAAATTCTTAATGACACTTAGAGGCAGGACTGGAAATTGAAGGCTTTATTTGAATCAGCACTGTGACTAAGAAATTATTCCTATATATTGATTCCTTCCCCTAAATCCTGTTGAAGCAACAGCTGGACTCAATGATCTTGAAGGTGTTTTCCAACCTGATCAATTCTGTGATTCTGTGCACAAGTTGTAGCCTCACAGACTGCAGAAAAGCTAGTCCACCATCGACTCTGAGATGTTTAATCAGAGACTGCTGGACAATGTGGAGATTTATCTGCTGACTTTCATGCATCCCCTCCTCCAGCACATTCATGGCTCCTGAGCATCCAACCAAGGAGAAGTACAAGTTGAACAAACCACTGCTGCTCATTATCTCCATTCTGCAGAGAACACCGATTTACTGTGTGACAAATATATGCACTGTCGGTAACAATACTAAAATGATTTCCATTTTGATAATAAAATCACTGACACCTTTTTCCTGTTAGTTCTCAAAGTATCACATCCCCTGTAACCTTGTCCTTTTTACATCTCTCTGCACATTTCTGGAAGCACCCATACTTGGAGTTAAAAGATGTTGAGCTTCTATGGCATGGTCCGCTACAAAGCCCATCCCTTTGTCACTGAGACTTACAGTTTTATAGACTTTGGACAAATTCAAGACATTTTATTATGGAAAAAACAGTACTGAAATGTCCTCCCCCCCTGCTTAGCAAGGTTGCTTAATTGGGTAATTCAATCAGTCTGATTCCTGAAACTGCACAGGTTGCTGCGCAAGACTAAAACTTAATAAACACAGAAAGCTCCTGCTGTAATGAATGAGGCCCCTGGTGATGAAAATGTGAGTTCAGGTTTATAAAAACAGAAAGAAATCGAGCACAATCTGATAGCAGATTAAAGGCATCCCTTGCCCTGTTACTGTTTCTGCCAGTCTTGGATTTTCTTCTGAGACAAACACCAAACATGAGACAGACAAGAATAAAGTAAAGGCTAACTATGAAGTAATGAGACCAGGGAGACCAAAAAGTGTTAAAAAATTCAAATTGTTGCCAGCACATCACCCTCAGTTATTTAAGTATAGTTTTGTAAGTACAATCATCTCAAGAGATTGTCCCCCTGGAGTGAGTACTGGTGAGGCCGCACCTCAAATCCTGGGTTCAGTTTTGGGCCCCTCACTCCCAGAAGGACATTGAGGGGCTGGAGCGTGGCCAGAGAAGGGCAACAGAGCTGGGGA
>WUAM01000004.1:6313118-6329987 GCA_024336885.1 Actenoides hombroni
CATTGCTGGGGCTCCTCTGGCCCTGCTCCAACAGGTCCCTGTCTCTGCTGTGCTGAGGACTCCCGAGCTGGCCCCAGCACCGCAGGGGGGTCTCTCTCCCCAGAGCCCTTGGAGCAGAGGGGCAGGATCACCCCCTCCCCTGCTGCCCACGCTGCTTTATGTACTCACAAAGAGTACATGATGAAGAGCAACATATAAAGATGTAAACAGCCAAACAGAAAAGACAAATCCCCAGAAATAAAGTGAAATATTTGTTCTCCGTGGAAAGCATTTGTCTAAACAGTGTCCAGCATACAAATATATAGTTTCCTATTCCTGAACAGTAATTCTAGAGTCAGACTCCTCAGGAAAATATTTATGTTACAGTGATTTGAATGATCAGCAAGGGAATATTTCAACATGGTGCTCTGCACCAGCCCAGAGAGGCTGGTTGCTAAAGCACTGTGGTCCTTACGTATCTCACACTGCTATGGCAAAACACTGCCAGCGAGCCAAGATAACCACTGTAACAGCAGGGCTGGTGGCAGGGTGAAGGTCTAGCCCAGCAGGCAAGTTCTCTCACTATAACTGTTTGTGTGAGCAGCCTGCTTGTGATTTTGATAGTTTTCAAAAACTTTTCACAATATAGAACAGGGAACAATGGGTATAAACTCTAGCACAGAAGGTTCCAGCTTAACAAGAGGAGGAACTTCTTTACTGTGAGGGTCACAGAGCCTGGCACAGGCTGCCCAGGGAGGTTGTGGAGTCTCCTTCTCTAGAGACCTTCAAAACCAATCTGGATGCATTCCTGAGTGACACGCTTTGGCAGGGGGGTTGGACTCAATGATCTCTAGAGGTCTCTTCCAACCCCTAACATTCTATGATTCTATGGAAAACAGGCTTTCTAGTAACTTGGGAATTAAAAGCCGTTGACAATGGACACTGTTGACTAAGATCTTCATAGCAAAGTTAAGCCTATAAGCCTATAACTAGGGGACAAGCAATGGAGTGGCTACTTACAAAAATACAGAAGACTACTCTTTGCATGTTTGCTTCTTAATTTAGAATCATAGAACACCAGGTTGGAAAGGACCTCAAAGATCATCTGGTCCAAGCTTTCTTGGGAAAAGCACAGTCTATGTCAGTTGGCCCAGCACCCTGTCCAGCTGAAGCTTAGGAGTATCCAATGTTGGGGACTCCACCATTTCCCTGCAGTGATTATTCCAGTGGCTGCCTGTCCTTGTTGTGAAAAAATTCTCCTCTTGTGTCCCGTCAGAATCTCCCCAAGAGTGACTTGTACCCATTACTCCTCGTCTTTTCCATGTGACTCCTTGTAAAAAGGGGATCTCCATCTTCTTTGTAGCCACTAAGGAACATGGTGATAGGTCTCCCCTAGACACTTTTTTCTCAAGGCTGAACAAACCCAGTTCTCTCAGCCCTTCCTCATATGGCAGCATCCCAATCCTTGGATCATCTTTGTGGCCGCACTCCAGAGCCTCTCCAGCCTGCCCACAGCTCTTCTGTACAGTACAGACCAGAACTGAACACAGTATTCCAGATGTGGCCTGACAAGCACCAACTAGAGTGGGATAATGACTCTCTATCTCTCCTGGTGATGTCTTTGTTGATTCAACCCAGCATCATGTTGGCTTTCTTTGCCACAACAGCAGCACACTATTTGCTCATGTTGAGCTTATTGTCCACCAGGACGCCCCAGCTCCTTTTCCACAGAGCTCATCTCCAGTCAGGTAGATCCCAGCCTGTGCTGCACTTACTAAGAGCACTAATCAAGAGTATAAATCAACAAAACAGTTACTCTCTTCTGCTTTCATTTCCTTCACACATACATTCTGCTCTTCTCTCTGCTACTCAAGTTTTATCAAGTGCCTTCTTCACAACTGGCCTTGGTTTCGTCCTTGCTTTTACTACTTCTACTCCTTCCTTCAAGAGGGCAGAGGGAGAGAGACAACAGCTACTCTATCTCTCCTATCAACAGCCCTAAAAGAAGGTGGCAGTGATGGTCACACTTCTTTCTGTTACCCCCGCAGTCAGGTGTACTCATCCTACAACTGGGACACAAAAAAGAAAACTGCCTGAGTCTTCATCACAGCATCAGCAGACACACTGGGTGCAACATGAGAACACCTTCCAAAGTCCACCAGTTTCCAAAAGAAGCTGTAGACCCTATGGACCACCCATCAGTTTCCCAACTCTCTTCTCCAATGCAAATCTCACTGTCAGAAGCACAAACTGTGTGCGGCAGCGAGAAGGATCATCTCCTTTGTCAGGTTCTCTTCAATGGTGGTAGACGAGTGAGTATGTTAAGATCATTACAGCCTAACTAGACACGTTATACAGAAGGTGTTATATAGTGGGGCTGAAAATGAGTATTTAGAATATTGCTCCATTTTCACATGGCAGCATGCGAGCCCAGAAATAAAAGACTCCCTAAGTACAACGAACACCAACTTTCCAAACTGCCAAGCAGCAACACCCAGCAGGAAATTAAGCAGGACTTATCATACATCCCTAAGAAGCAATTACAGAAGCTTCTGTTTCCCCAGTCATAAATTTCCTGGCTGCACTAACAGCGTCGAAGAAATGCTGACATGCAATGTGTACTGAATTAAAGGAAAATTAACTTTCACGTGTGGAATAAACTATTGTGGCAAGTTTCTGGAGAGGCAAAAAAAAAAGTATTCTAACACCTTTAGCTGATTTATCGTAGGACCTGTTTCACACATTCTCGACTCTTGGAAACACTGAAGTGACAGTGAGAAATGGTCGTTGGTAATACTGTCCAACCATATGCCTTTCTAGGACTTTGTATAATGACCGTATTTGTGCCACCACAACCTGATCTCACAGTGGTTTTTATGGCTACACATTCTTTTTAGTCCCAAGTTCTCCTAGACTCCACAGAGAAGGTCCTTTTTGCATGTTTCATGACTTGGACGTTGTTTATCACCTATGCAAGAAACAGCACACTATGAAATCAGAGAATAAGAAATACATGAATTTTTTTTTTCCCTTTAATGTTACATTTCTGGCCTTTCTGGCATTTGTCAGCTTTTCAGAGGTACTTGCCATGTGAAGTAGTATGACAGGAGCTTCAGCTGTGAATTCTCCCCTGCAATCCACGTGTGCACTTCTTGTGCCAATCTCTGCAGAATTTCCTCTCTATCAGTGGAAATTTATGGCTATTCACTGCTTTTAAGCTCATTATTCTGTGGGGATGGCTCCTGATAAGAGGGAAGCCCTGAAGAAATCCTATTCTCATTATTCTTTAAGCTTATCTCCATAAGCCACAAGCCATGCAGCTGATTCCTGCTGCAGGTCACACAGGACAACCCACAGGAGAGGAAAAGCCCCCTCTCAGATTTTATAAGCCAAGTCAAGGCAGGGTTTTTTCAATCCACATGGCACTGGGCAGGTGAAAATACCACAAAGAGACAGTCTTACTACATCAGGTAAGAAGGGCAAAATCCATACGCTGACTTTGAATAAAGAACAGTAGTTTTCACAGATCCCCTTTACTTCTATAAAGTCATATTAACCTGGATTCTGAAAACATTTTCAGTTTCTCATATGCTCAGCCATTAGTATCTTGCTAATAATACGAACAACAAAGCTTCACGTAGCTTGGTGAGGACCTACCACAAAGTCAAAACACAGGAATATGATACCTCCTAAAAATGAAACAAAAAGACTTTCCAGGTAACTAGCTGTCTGTACTGATTTCATAGAATCATAGAATGGTTTGGGTTGGAAAGGACCTTTCAAGGTCATCTAGTGCAACTCCCTGTCACTAAGCAGGGTCATCTGCAACTAGAGCAGGTTGCTCAGAACCCCATGACCTGGAATGGTTCCAGGGATGGAACATCTACCACCTCTCTGGGCAACATGGACCAGGGTCTCACCACCCGCATCAAAAATATTTCTTCCTTCTCTCCAGTCTAAATCTTCCTGCTTTTAGTTTAATACCATCACCCCTTGTGCTTTGCAACAGGCCCTGCTGAAAGGACTGTCCCCATCAAGAAATGACTAGCTCAGAACTTCAAAAATATGTAGGTACCCAAATTTCATTAAAACTGGACTTTTGTATTATAAGATTGAGTATTGTCAGTGTTACACGGGTGCTGGAGAGCATGCAGAATCTGTACAATCTCTTCTATTAAAATTATGACATATAATTTTGTTTCCCCACTGAATCACCACTCCCCATTCCTGAACTGCACTGGCTGAACATCTAACGCTGTCAATTTGTACTGTGTTTGCAGTAGTAGACATCACAGGCTTAGAACACGCCCTGTTCAATGCATATATAATCCACTCAATGAAAGGTTATTCTGACTCTTTTGCAGTGCTACAGCTTGGTGTTTCATCCCAAAATACCTTTGTTATACTGGATATTCTATTCCACTGTCATTCTTGAGACACGAGATAATTTCTGAACCTTCTCCTCATTCTGCTCCTACAGACACCACACAAGCACAATCTGACAGCTTCTCTGATAACAGAATGAACTGTTTCTGAAACATTTAAAGGCTTTTTTTTTTTCTCAGACTTTGGCCGAGACAATAATTTTGGCGATGACACACAAAAATATGATTACAGTGCAGATGTTCTGCAAGATAATGCCCATTCTTAATGGAATAAAGGTTTGCTTTTAAACACCCATTTTCAAACTGAGATAAGCTTACAGATGACATTCCTTTTCATTTCAACTAAAACAGCCCAAGGCAATTCCTAAAGAAACTAAACACTTGTCTTCACTCATCTCAAAATGAAGAAATGTGAGAAAATGCAGGTATGAGGTCAAAAGAAGGGCTCATGTTTGAGGTAGACCCTTGAATGTTGAAATTAAGATTCCATTAAACAAAAAAAAGAAGAGGGTGTTACACGTACGATGGAGGTGACTGAAGATCTCACAACTTTGCAGCCAAAGCAGTTGTTTGAAAGGCACCTTGAGCACCCGCCTGGTCAGCGAGGAAAGGATGTCTCTGTTAGGGCAGAATGAGCTGGTTTGTCTGGGATGTCAGTGCTCAAGCACTGTTCAATGTGGGTAACTCTTACCTTTGATTTTGGTAAGTAAAACTGTTCCAGAGTGACTTCTCTAGTATTCAAATGAAATGTTTATTTTGCTGTGACTTTTGCTCAGAAGCAGAAGCTTATTCTATAAATTCACTGGTTTTCTTAGTGTCATTTGAATTCATTTAGTTTCACATGAAATAAAAATTTTGAAATTAAAATTGTCAAAATTATCAAGACAACTCGTAGTCAGGAAATTATCAGAGCATTTCTTTCATGAAAGAGTGTTTCAGATTTTCAATATTTTCAAACTATTTGTTTTCAAGGCAGCTCCTCATGAAATGATGTGTCCAAACAGCTGGCAAGAGCCCATGACATATGCTCAGACTCCAAGCTGGAGCTAGGACAGAGTAAGTCATGGCATCTGACAGACCTGCATGCATCTGCAGTTCACCACTGAAACAAAAATATGAAACTCTGTATGACATCTCTTCATCTTTTCCACCTTTATAAATAAAAGGAGCATCTTTATTTCCAAAGGGTTAATAAAGCCAACTAGAAATAGAGTAGCCTTTACAGATGCAGTACTTAAAAGCATACTCAGGAGGGTATAAAAGACATGAAATCTCACCAGGTATCTAGGAAAAAGTCATTATTCATTCCTGTGAAAGGTCAGCTGCAGTCCTGAGTCTGAGCTTTCAATAAATGGTGAAACCTAATTTATTTGTACTGGGATTGCTGCTTCCTAATATAACCCAAGACCTCAGGAACACGCTGGTAGTAATGCAAACACAGGATGATCCTTTAGCCAAGAAATCATTTCAAAATTTATCTAAAGCAGAAAGTTATTATGATTCCACAATGGTGGCATGCATTTGTTTGACATTCACCACGACATACTGGGGACAGAGAAGTATCTGAATTTAGTTCCCATGATCTAACAGAGAAGCTATCTAGGCAACTTTAAGGCTATTCTCCCTTTTTCTTCACATAACCATTTCATAAATAAAGTACCCAAACTATACACAGTAAACAAATGCAGACATTCACAGAACGTCTTTAGAAGGATTTCAAGGCATCTATTTCAGCTCCACCAGTTCTTTCATTTGACGTATAAGAAAAGTATCCCAAAATACCTTAAATGCCCCTTCTGGTATTCTAACAAACATTGAATACAAACTTAACTAGTGAATAGTTGAACTATTCTTAGTTGCATTTCTCATGGACTAAAATACTGTTCTGAAAGAAGCGTTTCAGTAGATCCATTTGTAGAATTCAAGACCAAAGGATGACAGAGTCAGCACAAAATAAAAGAAACGGATGTACACCACTACAACTAAAAGAAATAGAAACTGGAGTATTTTTACAGACGGACAAAACTCGAGAGGAGGATACACTTGCAGAGCAGTAGTATGATGAGGAGTAATTGCACTGATTTATTGGCAGTAAAGTTTAAAATGAACATTGTGGAAAACATCCCTGCTAGTGGAAATGCCATTTTTGAAGATGTTTAAAATTAGGCCTAGAAAAGAACTACAGTGTGCATACTGAGGAATGAGACTCTCTATTACCTTGTGATCTGATTTTGAATTGCCTGTCTCAGAGATTTTCTAGTCAAAAGACGCTACCTAGCCTAGCAATCAGAATTTTATTCCATCAGCAGTACAATATAATAATGAAAGTGTATTACTACATGAATACTACGTCATCTGAAAATCAGATCTGGTGCTATACAGAGCCACCATCAATGAAACAAGACCGACTCCCTAGCTCTTGATGGCTTAAGAAGATTAGTCCAGCTCAACAATATTTATTCTTTTCCTTTCATGTATGAACTCTGATTTTTAAAAGAAACTATTATTCAGTGTTACTTCCATACAATGCAGCTGTGGCTAACCAGAAATCTTCCATTAAGCTAAATAAGGGGTTCTAACAAGAAAATTTTACCAGTGACAGGCAATATTACAAGGCTCTGAAGATACAAGGACCCTCTGTCAGGTAAACATTCTTAAACACCTCAATCACCCCACCAACACACGTCTCCTATATATCTTAGAGAATGCTGTAGCATTTTATAACCATCCTGAAAGAGAAGTTTCGTGAGCTCTAAAAGAGGAAGGGGATGAAAAAAATCCCCAAACTAAAGAAGCTAAACGTTCCAGGACTTACTTACTCCAATCACTATCTATCAGCTGATTTTGAATAACAGTAAGTCCAGGATAAGAGCAGAGTATTTTAAAATGGGCCTGAAATTCTACATGTCTGCTTTGCTCTTGCACATGGCCCAAATTAAACCGCTTCTCAATGTAAAAGATAAAGGGATGGTTGTTCTTCATTTCCAAAATGAAACTATGACTGTATAAAGTTTAAAAGGTGATAGTCTGTATCACACCTATAATTTAAACATTTTTCAAATGTTTCTATTACCAAAGTAAAAATATTTTCAGAGGCTTTAACACAGCAGTGTGAAAAGAAAAACTAAAGCCAGAAAATGATCTTTTGATTCAGAAGCTGGCATTTGAACATATCGAGACAAACCACCCTACAGAACTTGAGGACAAAGGTATGCCCCCATCTCACTCGTGTCCAAGACTGTCAGGACTTAAATTATTAACTACACGAACGCAACGAATTCTAAAAAATACAGAATTAAGCTGAAAGATTTATTAATTCATTTCTGAGGTGAAAATTATGGGAGTTCTAGAATCAGCTTTAATTTCCCTGCAGAATGAAAGCAAGAGAGGGAACAATCACTGCAGGAACACAGGAAAAATTCCACATATTTTATCACAGTAAAAAGAAGCAATTAAACATAAACCAAAATAATGGCAAAGTTTTTTCTCCTTTCGGCTATTACACTTTTTTTCCCTTCCTCCTCATATTGTCTATTTACACAGCCTAAAAAACAGTGCACCAAAAGTGTATTGACAGTATCTACTCTCACCTCATTTACTTGATGGCAATATATAGACTAGACGAGTCCAGAATAGAATAGATTATTTCAGTTGAAGGTGCCTACAATGATCATCTAGTCCAACTGCCTGACCCATTCAGGGCTGACAAAAAGTTCAAGCACGTGACTAAGGACATTGGCCAAATGCCTCTCAAACACTGACAGGCTTAGGGCATCAACCACCTACCTCTCCAGGAAGCCTCTTTCAGTGTTCAAACACCCTCTTGGTAAAGAAACACTTCCTAATGTCTAGTTTGAACCTCCTCTGATGCAGCTTTGAACCATTCCCATGCATCCTATCCCTGGATCCCAGGGAGAAGAGCTCAGCACCTCCCTCTCCACATTCTCTCCTCAGGAAGATGTAGAGAGCAACAAGCTCACCCTTCAGACTCTTCTTCTCCAAGCTAGACAAACGTGAAGTCCTCTGCCACTCATCCCAGGCCATTCCTTCCTCACACCAGCTTTGCTGCCCTCCTCTGGACACAGTCAAGGACCTTCACGACCTCCTCAAATGGTGGGGCCAGAACTGCGCGCGGCACTCAAGGTGAGGTCACACCCACCCTGAATGCAGCAGGACAATCCCCTCTCTTGACCACCTGATCGTGCTGGGTTTGATGCACCCCGGGATGGGGTTTGATGCACCCCGGGATGGGGTTTGACCTCTCAGTGCAAGGGCACACTGCTGGCTCCTACTGAGCTGCTTCCAACCAGCACTCCCAGATCCCCTTCTTCACGGCTGCTCTCCAGACACTTCTCTCACAATTTATACTTATGCTCGGTGTTACTCTGTCCTATGTGCAGAATTTGGCATTTAACTTGTTAAATTTCATCCCATTAATCACTGTCCAACACTCTAATCTATCTAGATCCCTCTGCAAGGCCTCCTGTCCCTCAAGAGACTCAAACAGCATATCCCAGTTTGCTATCGCCAGCAAACTTGATAATGAATGGCGCATTGAACTCCTGCATCCAGACCATTGGCAGATGTACTGAACAGGACTGGCCCTGGAATTGAACCCTGAGGAACATCCTTGGTGACCAGTTGCCAGCCAGATGTAGCCGCATTCTCTACAACCAGTCTACACTTCTGTCCTTCCTATTCAGTGAAAAGAGTTGAATAAAATGCAGGGATCCTGCTGCTGCAGTCACACTGGCGAAGCATTATTCATATAGCTGGGGGACAGGAGGGACAGTGGGGATGTGTCACCAAATAATTACAAGTAGAAGTTCTACCAAAGCACCTTCTGGAGCAGGATTTCTGTCTTCTCCTCACCTACGCAGTACTATGGTGCCATTTAAAGGCAATAACTGACCTTATTGCCTGATCTAGTAAAGGCTTGGCCTTTTCTGTCTCCTTCGTTCACAACAGTCTTCATGCCTTCTTTAAATTCTCCCTCAGCACTCTGGGGTTCCAGCATCCCCAGTGCCTGTATCTAGTTCCCCTCCTCATTGGCTTCACCTCCAAACTCCCCATACCAGTAAACCAAACAGTGCCAGTTTACTCTGCAAACCACTCCAGTGCTTGCATCTGTATCTTGGACATTTAGGAGCTCTCTACTCATACAGTGTCTAGTGATACAACTAATCTAAGCAAAAATCACGTAATTTTAGTCATAAGAATGTTAAACAGATACAAGAAGGCAACTAATCCAGTTCACTCAGTCAATAATAAACATTTTGGAAAAAAAAGAGAATGCATTTTTAGACTCTGAAAGTCTGATTTGAACTGACAAAGCCCAAGACATTCCAGTTAAAACTGATGTTTCATAAACACAATTATGCCTTTTAACTTTAAGAAAGTTTGAGCTAAAGGTGTCATGGTAACGCTTACTCTGAATTTCCTTAGGATTTTGTTACTTTAAGTCAAATGCTTTACTTCATATAAAGTTTCTTGTGTTGAGTTGTAGTACAACTGTTTATGCAAGTGGCAGCAGCACACTCTGTGATAAATTAAATGGACATTTATCAAAGAGAAGTTGACAGGTTTAAATGCTAAATGTAAGCACTGTAAGACAAGTACAAATAGTTTCTACCTGGAGGTTACATATCTAAATCACTGGGTAGATATTTTAATTAACTTCTGCACAATAAAGAATGTTTGCTTCTGAATTATTGAAGAACATTTCCTGAGAGAGGAAGATACAAAATGCCATGCAATATATTTTGAAGTAGTGTCTACATATAAATAAAAACTGAAAATCCTTCTTCCCATACAACACAGGCAAAAAAGAGACAAATATTGTTTAGAAACATAAATCTTGGGGTTGAGATTTAAAGTTAAACGAAAGGAACAACTTAGAGTTCCATCAGAGAGAGGCATAATAAACAAGAGAGAGGTTTTCATTGCTATATCTCATCTTATTCTTAATACATCGAACTGTGATCTAATAACACAAACATGGAGCCACCTCAGGTTCTGAGGGAATTTTGAGAAAGCCTAAAAGATAAAGACCCAAAGAAAACAGATCTCTGGTTAGAACCAAATACACTTCTCTCATTTCTTAAACCTATCTAGTCTTTTTGCCCTACTAACAGTAATTTGTGAGGCAACAAGCTGGGAAACAGAAGGAAGCTGCAAACCCACAGGAGCACAATGGTAAGAGCCTCCTCACCAGCATTTCACCTTTCAAACCACTGAAGCACTTGGACACTTAAAATGCTAATAGAAACAAAAAGGTTTTACTCACAGTTAAAACCAGGTTCGATAGTTTTTCCAGCTTCAAGACTGTTTATTGTGATCTGAAAGATGATGTGCAGCAGCAGAAATGATAGACTGGTGAAACACAGAGATTTTAGTAATCGTCCTGTATGCCCTAAAAGACAAAATATATAGAGTTGGTGAATTTCTAAACATTGCTTAAAAGTTTGCAGTACAAAATCAGTAAAAATATCCTGACCAAGGGTATTTCTACAGGTCAGTTCCACATTACTCATGAGTGTCTCTTAAGGGTTAACAACACACCAAAAAATACTTAAATTATAGTGTCTTTGAGCACTCTTTAATCAGAAACACCACTGATGGTTATTACTGATATTTCCTTTTACTTTTTGGATTAAAATAAACAGTCTGTCAAGTCTCCAGATAGCAGTTTTACATCAATAACAACATCATGATGCTTATCACCACATTACCTGGTACAAAGACAAAATATGGATGATCCTTCCAATCCAGAGAAAATAAAAACCTGCTAATGTAATTACTCTTTCCAAAATGAATTACATGGGAGGGGGGATGACCACACAGACCCCTCAGTCTGGCTCAGGAGTACAGACATACTTTCAAATGAATGCTCTGCTTTGTGCAGTCTGCCCTCTTTCTCTTCCTTCAGAGGAAAGATATTTGAAAATAACTTAAGAGTACACACCAAAGAATCCCGTGCCAGATACATTTGGTCATAGCTCCTCTATGGTTTATTGGATATCGATAGCCAAAAGCCAATAGAAAACGTTTGATGAAGACTCAGAAAATGCCTCATAAATCCTCTAGGAAATGCTCGGCTTAATCACAGGCAGCCAAACTTGCAAGGTATGAATAAAGTAAACCATTAGTATTTAAAAAAAAAAAAAAAGCATCTTCAAGAATAAATTGTATTGCTGATTAAGACAACTATCACCCTACCTGACCTATCTACAGTAAAAGTTCTATTTCCAAAGGATTTCATAACTCAATTTTACACCACCTGCTCCATTCATTTAAGGGTGATTCCAACACCGCTGGAATTCTTATTCACAGTAATAAATAAAGCTGAGGAGGGCAGAACTAGCAGAGTATACCTGGGAAATGTTCATTCCACATGCAGCCTGTTTCGTTCTGACTTACTCTGCATGTGCCTGTTAGGAGCAACTACAAGAAAGAAGACAACAGGTCATATTCTGTAGCTAGCCAGTAAATCAGAATTTTGGTTTGTATTACTTATAGTTCAAGCGTGTTGTCAATGGCCCAAGAAGTACTTTATAAAGCAAAGAATCAGGTAAAGATGATTCAACAAGTCTAGAAAAAGTTCTAGACTATAGAACTTTTTTTGCGTCCCTCAGACTCAAAACTTTTGTCATCTGATCACTATCTTGACTGCAAATTTTGACTACCAAATGCCTGTAATGAACTTCCCTATTTTTTTTTTAAAAGACTTTAAAAAATTCAAACACAATGAAAAATGGCAAGAGCGAGCCAACAAATGAATTTCTGTGATCTAAAAAGAAAGACACATTCACTAGATATATGCTATGCCATGACCTATTCACTGGTCTTTACTGGGAAGACACCAGAGTCCACACAGAAAGCAGACAACCTGGGCTGCAGAGCATTTAAAAAAAAAAAAAAAAGTACTAGATTTTAAATTCTTTGCATCAGAGGTCATTTTTGTTCTACAGAAGCTGGCCTGGCTTAGGACAGAAACATTTAAGCACTACAAAACCACAAGTAACAAAATAACTCATATTTTCAAAGTCATTAGAAGAATGAATATATGACAAGCTTCATGTTATTAAATCGTTTGTTAAATGTGACGTCACGTGTAATCCAATCCAAGAACCTCCAATTTTTTGGCATGTGTCAATATTCGGTGGTTTGTTGCTGCATTCACCGATCCATGCTCATGGTTTTACAAGAGCTGGACATCCAGAATATACTAAAACATGACATATCTCAAAGCTGGAGATCAACACTTTAACAACACAAACTCCTCCGACTTAACAACTGTGTTAAAACATACAGATTTTAAAGAAAATCTGGTCATTTCTGAAGTTCCGACTCAAACTCTCCTCAGTGCTTGGGAGTTAATAACTTGATAGATATCACAGAATCATAGAATGGTAGGGGTTGGAAGGGACCTCTGGAGATCATCGAGTCCAACCCGCCTGCCAGTGCAGGATCACCCAGGGCAGGCCACACAGGAACAGATCCAGAAACAATCAAACATTGAATTTTTCGCAGAGAAGTGGATTTGGAAGGTTTTTGATAGAATTGTTGCAGTCAGCCTCCAAAGGAGGAAAAAAAAAAAAAAAAGCAATACAATTAGTCAACACACAACTGTTGTGCTTCCCAAACTGTTTCCACAATAAAGCAATAAAACTACTTAAAATCTTGGGTCCATATTTCAGTTGCCATATACCTCAATTTTTACAGCTTGAAAACAAACAATTGTAGCTTGAACAAAGCATTGCTCTAACAAATCCTTAACTTTTACAATTGCCTTCCTTTTAGAAGACTACATTAGACTGTATTTCTCAAAATGCTGAAATATTTAAAAAAAGATCTCCCCTTGCAAAAATCTAGGGAAAAATGTAAAGGACTACTAACACCCGTGATAATAAATAGTCTCTCAGTGTACTGGTTAATATGGAAAGGGAAATACACTGCTGGAAGGCAGCTAGAAATGTTGAGTGCAGCTTACAGCATTCCTCAAGAGCTTCTGCCCTCATGGCCACTGGTGGGGCAGGACCACCATCAGAACCTCCTGAGCAGGAGCGCTTTGCCTGCACCACGTTCAGCGGTGCCAGTAGAAACCAGACACAAGAAGTATTTGGAGCAAAGGAAGAAATACTATGCCCCTGATTTCAAAAGTTTTGGAGAGACATCAACAACTTGGGAGAAATGGGAGTGCTAAAAATCAGTGAATTACTGGATACATAATTTATGCCAAGGCAGAAGTGACAGATTTGGATAAGGGATGAATTTAAATTTATAGTGGGGTTTGAATAAACCCATTTGACTGTATTTTTACTTACTTTTTTTTTCTTTCTACTGGAAACTTAGTTCTAAATTACACAAAGAAAAAATTAACTGTACGTGTACAGAACTGAGATGGCGAGAAAAGGAGTCATCTGAGATTAACCTCCTGAAATAAAACAGAGCTTTTTATGATGAGGAAGAAAGATTTTTGTCATCCTTCTTCAATTCGCATTTATTCTAATTCACCCACAGTTACAATCCTTTTGCTAAAACATCCCGTAACTGTCTAGTTGCCCTAATGTGAATGTCCTTGGGGACATGAACATAAGCTGACTGTGTCCCACAGCAAAGGAAATACATATTGTTCACAAAGCTGCATGGACAGAACAGACACACAAGAGAACATCTCCCCAGCCCACACCAGAAATGGCAACACCGATTTCTTCATTTTTATCTTAGATAGACAGACTCATGTACATCCATCAAGACTAAAATAAGAAAAATCTGGCAAAACACTGGGGTTTGTAGCTCGAGCACTGGGTTCTGATTTGATTCATACCAGTGTGATGCCAACAGCTTCAGCAAACTGTGGTAGATGGAAAGGAGAGAGCAGATTTGCCTCAGAACTGACCTGAAAAACTACGAGCAGTGGGTTTGCTTTCAGGTGCAGTGTGTCATTCCCAACAGCACCCAGTGAGACCAAAACCTGGCGTGTGGCTTTAGAAAGATACATCGGTGTGTCTCAGAGACACGCAGGAGGTTGCTCCAGCCTTCTTGTCCCTCCAGAAGGCTCCTGGGAAAGGGCTTTCTCCTCTTCTCTCAAGCCTGCAGGAAGCCAGTCAGGACACAGCGGCTTCATTACCTCCTTTCTCTCCAGCCCAGCTGCAACACTAAAAGGGACTCAAGAGGCCCAAAAGCTTTTCACACACAGCAGAGGAATCCATTTCTTATTTTTCAAAGGCAATCCAGCCAAGAGCTGGATTAGCGATGGCACGTCCCCCCCAGCCACAGGCATGTAACCTCAGTACAACTAACAATATCAATGTGGCCGACCAGGGCTGCTGCCCTCGACACACACACGCACCTCTGGACTGTCTACGTCACGACTGCGTACAAAGGTAGAAGGCTGCTCCTCACATCATTCCCAACAGAGAAAAACGGTATGTTCATATTTAGACAGGCAGCCCTCGGATCTTTTCTGCTGCCCCTTTCACTAAAACAGAAGAATTCAATATTTTATATGCCTGGAACTTCCTAAGAGCTTCTTCCAAAAGGCTGTGCTAATAGAACATCAGATAACTGAATGGCCAGTTGTCACTCAGATCTGTTTTAAAATCACAAACAGTAGCATGGAGAAGTGAAGGTTCCAGAGAGACTTTATTGCACCCTTTCAGTACTTCAAGGGTCCTGTCAGAAAGATGGGGACAATTTTTTTAGCAGGGCCTGTTGCGATAAGGGGTGATGGTTTGAAACCAAAAGAAGGGAGATTTACACTGGAGAAAAGGAACAAATCTTTCACACTGAGGGTGGGGAGAGCCTGGCCCAGGTTGCCCAGAGAGGTGGTCGCTGCCCCATCCCTGGCACCATTGCAGGTGAGGTTGGCTGGGGCTCTGAGCAAACTGCTCTAGTTGCAGATCTCCCTGCTTCCTGCAGGGGGGTTGGACTGGATGACCTTGAAAGGTACCTTCCCACCCAAACCAGTCTGTGATAGTACTCTGTGAGATATGTGGTCAATCACTTACCCTGCCATGGGCTTTAGGGCAGTGATCCGGATGTCAAAACACAGGCAGTTGTTGCCAGTTCTTATGTCTGCCTCCAGCTGGTGATGCAGACGAGCATAGGTGTCCTGTGGGTTATGTGGCATCACTGCCTGCCAGGTAGGCATGGACTGCACAGAGTAGCAGCTCTATATGGCTCCATGAGACACCTGAAATCTCTCCTCCAGTGTGTCTTGAGCAAGTCACTTAGGCTGCAATTATTAAAAGTCATTATTTAATGAGACTTGCAAAAGCCTCTAAGTGTCTGACTCCATGGCACTGGTGAGAAATGCTCCAACGATATTAAATGCATCTTTGGGCACACCTAAATATGCCTTTAAAAATGGATCTTGCTGTGCATGTGGGTATTTATAAGATGCAAGAAAGGAGGTTTAGCATCATGGGCAGGATGCCCCAGGAAGCAGTGGTGTTCCCATTTCTGGAGGGGTTCAGAAGCTGTTGAGATGTGGTGGTGAGGGACATGGGTTAGTGGTGCCCTGGCAGTGCTGGGGGAATGGTTGGACTCGATGATCTTAAAGGTCTCTTCCAATAAAACCATTCTATGATTCTGTGACCCAAGACAGTATCTCTGCAAGACTTCAGGCGATTGTGCACACCAGCCTTAACTGGTGGACACTGGTGTGTCCCCAGAGTGCATCACAATGCTGTGGGAACATGTTTTTCTCACAGATTGCTGGTTGCTGGGGAGTCTTTCTCTTACGTAGAGAGTTCTTGTGAAAGTTCAACACCTTAGGAAATAGGGAGCAACAGGAACAATTTTTTTTCAGAATAGCCTTTTAAAATGTTTTGTTTCCACTGCATCTCAGTTCCAGTTCCTTTTGAAATTGTGATTGTAAAGAACATTTTTTCTTCAACGTGCAGAGGAGAGAACAGTTCCTGGTCTATGCTCATTAATCTGTCTTTGAGAGAAGCAAATGAGGCATGATTGTCAAATGTTTTGTAATATAGAAAGTAACTTGTATTGAAAACTGTGGTGGTTTCCTTCCTTCAGATAAAGAGCAGTGTGTTTTGCCTTTATGACTTTTATCAGGTTTAATCAGGTTGCCCTAGATTCCTGAGACACAAGTGAAAGGAATGATTCATGTTCTCTCCCTTTGATTTAGGTAACATGCTATTTGGCCTTAATTATTCTCTTAAATATGTTTAAAAAATGTAAAATTATGATTTGAGTTTGATAACATTTCATCTCAGGATAGGCTGAAGCACTAAAACAAAGCCAGAGTTACGTAGAGCATGACCTTTCCGTGTAGGGTGTCTCCTTGTATAAAAATAAGTCTCCCCGGGCTCTGACTTTGATGGCAAGCCAAAGGATGGTAATTGTAATTAGCCACTTCAAATGGCAAGATGCAATATCCTTACCTTAAGTTTAAATTGAAGCCAAAAAAAAAAAAAAAAAAAAAATAAATCACAAACAAAATAAACAGGAAAAAAAATACACATTCTTATTCCTGGGACTC
>WUAM01000004.1:6337557-6359062 GCA_024336885.1 Actenoides hombroni
AGGTTGTGGAGTCTCCTTCTCTGGAGACTTTCAAGACCTGCCTGGATCTGTTCCTGTGTGGCCTGCCCTGGGTGTTCATGCTCTGGCAGGGGGGTTGGACTCGATGATCTCCAGAGGTCATTTCCAACCCCTACCATTCTATGATTATGGAGGCTATGAGTGATAAAGATACTGCTGTGCTCTTCACAACTAATAAAAGTAGCGTCTCGGTTCCTGACCATGGAGTGTGAGCTACAAGTCTTCATCTGGAGAAAGGACCAGAAAACTTCTCTCTAACGATAGATCTCCATCTCCCAGAGATGAGGCAAGAAAAGGAACGAAGTATACTTTTAAAGACTACCTAGGTGTTTTTAATCACCCAGAAGGTTATATAACAGTCAAAGAGACTTCGACACTGTAAAATATAAGCTCAAAGCTGCCAAAGTGCCCAAAAAGAGACCCACGAGCTTTGACTTTCTGCTTTTTGATGAATGTTGAAGGGCACTAGAGGTTTCAGTCTTCAAAAGTCCTTGAGAGACTGAGCTTGAGTGCACAGAACACACATCTCTCCTATCTCTGCAATTCTAAAAACACAAACGATCAAAGAAGTATTTATTTTTATCTGTCATACTTTGAGATTGAAGAATTTATTTGTATCTGTCATACTTGGAGATTCGAGTGTGGAAGACAAGAAGAAAATGCTTGTTTGGCTATATGACCTCTGAATGTCCTCCAAGTCACTGACATCACTGAAGTAGCGTAGTGCCTAATCTGCAGTTAGCATAATCTCATTATCATGACTATTGTTATGACTATTCTGGAAAAACTTCATAAAAATTTGCCTGAAAGATATATGAATATAAGGGTTTGGGGTTTTTTTATGATTAGAAGAGAACAAGGAGTACATTTCTAATATGAAAGAAATTGAAACATACAGCAAGTTCACGTCCACACAGATTGGTCGTCTGGAGAACCTAAAAAAAAAATATCAGTAGGAAATAAGAAATGAAATTTGCTTTTGAAATTATTATGGAGACGAGAATGGAGGTACTTGGAGGAGTACACAACACATATTGGCCACATAAATATATTCTGAGTAGACAATCTTTGTTCAGCTCACAGCACAGTTAATAGTCTTACTTGTGCCCTGTGAGGCAGCAGTGTGCAGAATCTACTTTGTCATTCAGCCTTGTAAGAAAACCCTTGTCCTTCAACAGTTCCAGCATAACGTGGACATTGAGAAAGGAAAGATTTTACTTCATACAGCCTTATCTCTCTACCAAAACCCGAACTAAATGTAAATGGCACCTGGCTTGTTACGTGTTAATACACATAACACAAAATCGCTTTAAAATGTAGACTTATTTGAAAATAACTTGGTGGTTTCTATTTTCTCGTACATAACGCTTTGTTACATGTCTGTAAGATGAAAGTAGAACCATGTCATTCACAAACGAGCAATTCAGGTTCCAACATGGTGCGTTACTGGGCGTATAACAGAGTGAAGTTGTCAAAAACCCCCACCGTATTTCAGTGAATTTTGTAGGATTATTACAATTCAAAAAGTATTTAACTATGAAGTACAATAATGAAGGGGAAAATGTGCATTTGATGTTAAATTCCAGCATCCTAACTAAAACACTGGGGGCCAGTGTTAAAAAATAACCATCTGTCTTACAAATATATGCTCCAGGTATAAAACCCATCCGTATTCTGTACAGAGTCAGTAGCCTAAGCTATTTTCCAGTCTGACAAATTCAGACCTTTTCTTAGTCTACAACATACTAAAAATATTTAATATGAAGCGATGTTCACAAAGCTCACAAAAGTGGAAGTCTGAGTCTATTTCTGATTGCCAACGTTTAATAATTCAGGCTGAAATTCAAGTTGCTAAAGGAACTTTTACAACACTTGGCAAGAGGGATGAAATGCCACTGTTCAGCACAAGAAATCAAAAATACGGTCATTTCAGTTGAACTTAGCAAAGCTTAGGTATTTTCTTTGTATTTTTTTTCAACATAACAAAGTGAAGAATTTCTACTTGGGCACGTACCAAGATTTTCTTATAAAAAACCAAAAAACCCCACAACTGATTTTGTTGCAGCAGATATTCCTTCTTTAAAAGTACATCTAAATTCATAACAATTCACTATGTATTTTTCATCAAAAGCTATGAAATCACAGAAAGAGAAAGGATGTTGGAGAAAGAACAGCAACAACACACGGCATTAGCAAGCATCCTCTGAAGTGTTAGTGACACTTTAAAGCAGCACTAAATTGACCTTTTTCATACAAGCTCAGGGTTTGTGTAATAGATGAGGGCCAGGACTGCTGTAAAGGTTTCAGGGCCATTTGCTGGGGCTAACCTCTGGAGCACATTCAGGGCTTTTTGCCATGTATAAGTGATGCAGCCTTGCAAACCCACACTAATATAACCATGTTTGTGTTTATACACCACCACGGCAACATTTGATCCCTATATAATGGATGGATCTCTCCGTAATGTATGTCTGAGCACACTTGTGCGTGCAATGCTTACATTAGAATCATAGACTGGTTTGGGTTGGAAGGGACCTTCCAAGGCCATCTAGTCCTGTAGTGAGCAGGGACATCTGCAACTAGAGCAGGTTGCTCAGAGCCCCAGCCAACCTCACCTGCAGTGGTGCCAGAGATGGGGCATCGACCACCTCTCCAGGTAATGTGTTCTAGCTGGGGCATTAAAGACTAAATAAAACCCCACTTTGGCCCCACTGCAAAAACACTGCACTGGGCACTCTGGCAGGGAGACACACAACCCCTTCCAGCTTCCCACATTGCCCAGCACTGGGGTGTGATGGACCAGACCAGCCTGGGCTGCCTGTGCACCCCGTGAGTGGCCCACACACCCTCTCCTGAAAGCTGGGCTCTGCTCTGCTGCCGACACAAGCTGAATTTCCAGCAGTGCCGTACTGATATTTCTCTCCCTGACCCTCCAGCGACACCCAACACAAATGCTGGGAGCACAGTGCCTGCTATGATGGTAGTTGAGCAGCTCTCTGTGTTTCTGCTCTCCTCAGACATGGGGAGAAGCACTATTCTCCTTTATTATTATACCACGTTTCCTTGTGTACGTCAACTGTTCCTTAGTTACAGAGAACTGTACTCATTCCAGACAAGTGCAATGAATCTTCAAAAAAGGAGTAATTTTTTTTATTATTTTTATTTTATTTTTAAAGCATTTTAAAGGAACTCCCAAAAGGAATTAACGTTTTTATTTACAGCCTTGTCTGCTCAAATGTGAACTCGTTTCTATGCAGCCACCTCATGGTAGCATATCCTACCCATCCTGCAACCAAATCACTGCGAACATGTCAGCAAGACACAATCCCACATATTTGTGTCATTACGGCAAACTTTGGCATGGATCAAAGTACATTAGTTATTTTAATTACATCTGAGTCAATCTCCACTAGGTATGATTAATATTTGGCCCAAATTTTCTCTGTCTTGAAGCTAAAGGAGCCTTCTTAAAAGTTCAAGACTAAACTCATGGTTTTGAGCTTTACATAATTACTACAACCTTGGCTCAAAGTTCACACAATCTCTATCTTTTGTTTAGGTTAAATAAAAAGAAATTTAGAAGAAGACAGAAATTAGTTGGACCAACATTTGTTTCTTAGATCAAGATAATACCTAATGACCAACACACAGAGGGTAAGAGATTAAGGAACATGGTAAAAAGTTCCCATTTGCAGTATTCGGAAGATGATCTTTTTAGATACGGAAAGATCTCTGCAGGAACTGTCCCAAAGAATACTGACAAGAATTACAGATGTGTAGTAAGATGTTAAGAGTGGTGATGCACCTCACCCCTCAATCCTCTACAAAACACTCTAAGTTCTACAGGACCTTTAAGAAAATGTAGGTGGAGACTGAAAAAAATAACAGAACTGGCAGAATTGCACTGACAATTCCAGTCTCTTTTAGTCACTTCGACCCTCCAAAACACGTTTTATGAGTGTTTCAGTGATCACATTTACTTGCCAGGATCCTGTCAAACAATATTAAGTTTTCTTCCGCTGCTGCTGATAGTGAAACAGTGGTGTCAAATCACAGGCAAAGAGGGAGCACTTTGGGGACACACAGGCTCACGGGGTGCCTCACAAGAGGATTCCTAACCCAAGGCATCCCACCCATTGCCAGTGCTCAGGCCCCTCCTCTGGGACACCAGAGCATCCACCTCTCTGGTGGTGACATGTTCATGTTGAAGGGCAGCTCAGCTTCACCTTCCTCCCTCACTTAAGGGAATTCAGACCCCACTGCCCAGTGCTTAGCTGGCAGCTGGTCAGGGATTTTTGAGGAGCCAGTGTTTTTATCTGGACATCTAAAGCAGAGCTGAGGCAGCACTACGCATCTAATTGGTCCTACAATTCAAACTTCTCACCCCAAACTCCTTCATAAAAGCTTTGACCCAAGTGTGATCTTTCACACAGTCCTTTTCACAGCTACACCTGTCTATGAGTACAGCTCTAATGCACAAACTCTTCATGAGTTGATGAGTCCAGTGGTAGCTTGGAAATTTCTAGACTTTCTAGGAAATAAAAAGGGAGTGTGGTATGGGAGTTATTCCATATTCTGAAAAATACTTAAAAATCTTCATTTACCACCTTTCTCTCAATCACTCCCAGACCCCAGAATATTTCCTAAAAACTTACTAAGGTCAGTCAGAGAAAAGAGGCAGCTTCACATCATTAGCATCATCATTCAAAACAGTGTCAAAGGAAATAATGAGTGACAAGCCACAAAGCCAAGTTCTGAATTCTGAAAATGATGAGCAGCTTTCAGGGACATTTAATGATACTGCCATTGCTCTTCTTCCAGATAACAACGTCTTTAGGAAAACACATATCTAGGACTTCACAAGAAGCTGGAACAAATCATAGAATGCTTTGGGTTGGAAGGGACCTTTCAGGTTCATCATTCAGTCCAACCCCCTGCAGGGAGCAGGGACATCTGCAACTCGAGCAGATTGCTCAGAGCCCCGGCCAACCTCACCTGCAATGGTGCCAGGGATGCGGCAGCAACCACCTCCCTGGGCAGCCTGGGTCAGGGTCTCACCACCCTCACTTTAACAAATTTCTTCCTTCTCTCCAGTCTAAGCCTCCCTCTTTTAGTTTAAAACCATCATCCCTTGTCCTGTCACAATAGGTCCTGCTAAAAAGATTGTCCCCATCTGTCTTCTAGGCCCCCTTTAAGTACTGGAAGGCCGCAGTAAGCCTTCTCTTCTCCAAGATGAACAAATACACAAAACACTCCAGAAGTTAGGAAAGGTCCCAGATAATTACCCTCTGAAGTATTGAGATTCTGCATTACTGAAAGTTTAATAAACATTCTTCTTTTAATTACCTCTATACCTCTTGAATGGATTTTTATAGACACCATGAACATTCTTACTATAGTATCACAATCAATATAGTAACCGATGGGTTACCATGACTATAGGACATACTTCATTCAGAAGGGTTCCCAAACCTGACCAACCAACGGAAGCACAAAAGAAGAGACCCAGCAGTGACTCTGGCTTGTGCAAATGTCCTTCCAGACACAAAAGAGAGTATATGTAGTAACCCGACCTGGTGCTGTCAAAGGTTACTCACATTAACCGTTGAAAGCAAGTCAGTACAGACGCAGGCTGTGAAAAGATTCAAGGAATGCAGCAGTTCATTGCAGAAGCCTATTTCAGGCTCAAGGATTGCAAAGACAAGGAGGAAAAATGACCGTGCACGTGTATGTGTGCTTACCTCTTCCACCCCCCCCAGATTCCAGCAGAATGAAGGTAGAAGGAATAATCAAACAGCAGGTAAGGACTCTAAGTTGTTTTGTGATAGGTGAATGAAGTACTAGAAACAAGTTCTGAATAAAAACACAGTATCTGAATAAAAAAATAAAGTAAAAACCCGATCTGTGCCATGCAGAAGAAATGGCATAGTAAATTAAAAGGGCCCTTTTTATACGTGGAAATTACAGGTTACCGAATGCAGGAGATGTGAAGTGTTCTGGAATTTGAAATATTCTTAAAAGGCCTAAAACACAGAACAGGTGCTGTCTGCCATCCAAAATGACTTTGAAAAGATGACAGACAATTAAAGGAAACTCTGAGTCATCATCCAGTGTTACTTGTTTAACCATACAAAAAGACTGAGATGGAACACTACCTTATTCTCCACAACTCAAATGCTTTTCCTGTTACTGAAATCTGTGATTTTGTGAAAGAGAAAACCTCCACACTCTACAAAATCTGATTAAATAAAATCTAAGGCACTGGGTGAGGAATCCAGCTGGCCAACCTACGCTGAAGCACCTGAATATATTGAGATTCAAAAGACACATCTTCTTCCAAAAAAAGTATTGCAAGCTAAATAGGAAGGGTGAACGCTTGAGCTGGTGTGAAACAACACTGCTCCACTGAAGCCAGCTGAACGACGCTGTTCGAAGAGGCTGAGTATCAATGCTCTGTTTAACATAAACAAGTTTTAAGCAAACATTGGCCATTTTCTGCTGAAATTTGACATGCCAGTCAGACTGCATTTCTCACCTCTGATTCAAGAGTATAAATGAAATGGCTCTGTACAATTTTCTGTTGGTAGCATGAAGGCAACATTTGGCAGGAGGAAACCTTCTGCAAACAGCCAACGTGGGCTTAAAAATATTGGTGCTTTTCTACTGACAAAACTGATTTACCTTTAGCTACCAGAGGGACTCAGGAAAGATGTATGAATTCTGTAATGGAGATGGAATGCCCTATTTTATGTCCATCTCATTGCCACTCTGTATGCTCCTTTGCTTTGAATTCAACGGGATTAAAAAAAAACAAGGGGAAAACTTTCACCAAAAAAAGTATTTTTAACATTTGTTTGGTTTTATTTGCAGAGAAGTGTTTCAGTCAGCCTGGCTTTAAACTCCAGAGCATTCAGATAAGCAAGAAACTAACAAGGAAAATAGTTTTAAAAGCAAATACCAGATTTTATAACTACAGCAACCTCCTTCCTTTCAGAGTCCTAACAGCCTTGCACTGAGCACTAAAGAAGGTTCATATTCTGACCAGTCAGAAGAATAGCAAAGCACCTGCTCCCACCATGAACAGCTTGGGAACCAAGAATGGTCCCCAATACCTGTCACCAAAACATCACCTGAGGGTCAGGTTTTGAATCACACAGGTCCAGTCTTGGCAAAATAACCAACGTGTCCAGGAGCACAAATGATCCAGTTTCTACCAGCAAATCTACCAATTAAAAAAAAAAAAAGCAAACAACAACAAACAAACCCCCAAATTTATAATTATATTATTTTACTCTCATGCAATAAATACTTGTGCCTTTAAACAACACGTACTAAGTCCTGCAAACACAGGCAGGACCTGGAATCTGTGCTCCATGCCATGACTGTGGCAGCCAGGAGAGCACCCTGCAACAGGAGATTCCCTCCTTGGGGCAGCAGGAGAGGAGAAAGGATAACCCAAGGGTGTGCTGCTGCCCAGAGCTGGCAGCTGCTGTCAATTAACCCCTTCCTTCCAAGGGATTAAGCATGGCATGTCTGAAAACATCTGCCCTTTGCAACTGCATGCATGCAAGGAGAAAACCAAAGTGGGCACACATTTTTTAAGCAGAATTGTTCCCAGATATTTAGCAACCCTCTTTCATTTTCATTAGATGTGCCTTTATCTTCAGCTGCCTGTATGTGTTTACAAGCTTCCCTTTCACATTTCCTGTCATGTTCATCACAGTAAAATAACCACCAGGTTCACTCTTAATCATCACCTCTCCTCTGAGCCAAAAGAGTTTTAACCATTTCCCAAACTGGAGATAAGAGTTAGTATTGCTGAGAGTCATTTCGGTATGGCACAAACATCCGAGCAGGTGACTGACTTCTGACATGGTGTTTGTCCTTCTGCTTCCTATCCCACTCTCCATCCCTCCTATTTGAAAGGAAGCAAGCTGGAGCTTTGAATATGCCTTTGCGTGTGTTCCTTCCCCACCTCAGGAAGCAGCAGCAGTTTCAGCTGAGCTTTCAGGGCACTACAGTGTGAGTAACAGTACCATTCATCATAGAATGCTTTGGGTAGGAAGGGACCTTTAAAGGTCACCTAGTCCAACCCCCATGCAGGGAGCAGGGACATCTGCAACTAGAGCAGGTTGCTCAGAGCCCCGGCCAACCTCACTTGCAATGGTGCCAGGGATGGGGCAGCGACCACCTCTCTGGGCAACCATTTCAACCAGTTGAAAACACCCTGTGCTGTTCTAACATTAGGAGTGATTTTAGCCTCAGACAAAAAACAAAACAAAACAAAACAGGACACAAACAAAACACAACAAACAAACCGTGTGACAAAATACAACACTGTGAGATGAAGGCAGGACTTGCTTTAACTTTCTATCCTAGGAGGGGTGTTACTGCACAGTCAGGATTCAAACCCAGGAGCTACTGGTCTCACAACGAATCCAGAACCGTAGCACTGAACTGTCCGCACAGACAGCAGTCATCCTCAACACTTGCAGTGCTGGCTTGATTTTGTTTTACTTTTCCCTAGAGGAAAGAAAAATGGGGTGGAGGTGAGAGGGTGGGAGGTGATGAGCCTAAAGCCCTGCAAAATTTTCAAGAAAGCTATCGTGGAATTATATAACCTATTGTTTGTGTAAGGGCTGAAGTAACTGTCCAGGTTACAGGATGCTGTATCATCTGTCTGTCAAGTTGAGACTAGAACTGACATCAGTCAGTTTGGTGTCTACCCTGCATAATCACTTTTATGTATCTCTTAAAACACCAACTGCCTCACAGCATTTACTGTGAGGATTTTCCTCAGCTTAAAACCCATGAAATACTTTTTCAGACACTACTGTTATTTCCTGTACTACTAAAACACACAAGTATCTTAAAGCACTTGAAAGTAGAGTAATTGGTCAGGCCTGGTTAATTTATGAACAATAATTATGGGTTTGGTCTCTGGCTGAGAGACTCATTTTCAGTTTTGTCATCTGTTGGACAAGATTTGTTTGAGTTGGCTGTAATGTGCTAGAAGTGTGACTCACACCCGCAGAGCCAGAGTCTCCATAGAGTTAAGTATCCTCATTCTCGCTCCATTTCTGAAAAAGATTTATTGCCTCATGACCATGTTTCTCACTGCCTTGTTCAATAGGTTTAGGGGTTTTATTGGTAGTAGTATCTTGGGTAAGGTATACAGACTGTAAGGAAAGATACAGCCTTCGGTAGCAAAGTCCCTGCTCACATCAAGACAGGCTTGGCCTAAAAGAGATTTTAATCTAAACAGGTGAAGGAAGGACAGAGGAAGAGAGACACAAAAAGGTTGCTGGCAATATCGTTATAAACTATTAAAGCTGTCATTACAGGAATCATGGATTCATCTTCATCTGCTGGACTGTTCTTGCTGGAATTTCTCCTCCATGAAAAAATAATCATTAAAAAAAATATTTCTCTATTGCCAATGTGTATTAATTGTCATATCACTGTCATGTCTTTTTTGGTCCCTCTTGTACTACAACGCAGCTCTGGGTTGTTGTCCCAAAAAGAAATGCACGGGAGCTGAAAGGGGAGATGGGTCCTACGCAGAAACGAGCTGTCACCACAAAATAACCCCTTCAGGGGTGGGGAAGGAATGAATTTGGGTTAATCCTCCTCTGGACTCGGCTGTGTTCTCCAGCCTCTCACACGGGCACACTGGCTGCAGTTCTCCCAGCAATTTGGCATCGGTGCTGCTGAGCACCGTTGGAGAACTGTGCTGGCACAGTTCTGCTGCAGACAGCAAATAACCCAGCTCAAACATCACGTCGCTTCAACTTAAGACATCGAGAACATAATCAGAAGTACTGAGTCTCTCTGTACCCTCTCCAACAGGAAGCAGCAGGCAGTGTTATCTTTCAGGTACAATTTTCCAGGAAGAACATTTAAATATTTATTTTGGGGGACAGGTTGTGGTAGGGTTTGTTGCGTTGGGGTTTTTTTTTTATTTGTTTGGGGGGTTTAAGTGCATTAACTTGGAGAAGATAGATAACATCCAAAAAACATTCCTGGTTCACACACTTCCTGTAAACTTTGAGCAAACACGGCAATTTTCAGGCCAGGCCAATTTTTTGACTCAATTATATTTGGCTTAAAGTAGAGTTTATAATGATTTCTGGCAACATTTTAACTAAAGAGAGACTATCTCCCATGTATAAGTGAGGCTGTTTTAAACGTGAGTCATCTGCAAAACACCATCCTTGAAATGGGTTGATGTTTTAAAATGAACTTAATGACATTTTAAGGAACCCAATCTGTATTTTAAAGTAAGACCAAGATATTCTAAAAATTCAACTGTTACTGAAGTCTCGCATAAAATGTCACTTTATTGTACAGCACAGCACTGAAAAATTTATGCTTATTTCTAAATGACACCACATCTGAAATCTTTCCTCAAATTTTCTTTTCTTTTGTGTATCTATGCCATCGATGTGTGCACAGAAACAATTCACTGTGCTTCCAGAACAAGAGCTTAAAAAGAAAGTGTGACAGATAATGCAAATGATTGTGCTGGTATTATTTCAGCTTTTCTCTAAAAAATTATGTTTCAGATTTTCCAGCTTCAAGTAGAATACAAGCCTACAATGTACTCCATGCATCTGTACTCAGCTGAAGCTTGACCACTTCAGTTTTCGTATTTGACATATTTTAACTGTTTTGTGTGAGTTCACTAAAGGCCAGATTCTTAATTTTTCTCCTTGGACAGGTCTGCCATTTAACCAGTACTGAGACTGGCTCAAAATGTTTCCCCTGAATTTCTGCTCTCCTCACTCCCCATGAAAGTTCAAGTGAATAGAGTGAAATAAGGGGACATGCCAAAAGAATGGTGTTATTAATACACAGAAAACTCAAAGGTATCTCTGTCATGAATGAAATAACTTGACACACTCTGTTCTGCAGAAGCACTAGTATTGATCTTGAAACAGTCCATCCAAACTGAATTCCTTCACAATACTGATGACTTAAAACCAACAAGATCACCATAGAAGAGATGATACAAGAAAAACAAGAGAAATTAAGGCTACACAGATCTCTCCTCTTTAAATCTGGGGGTAAACGTTAAATTTGCTTCTTTCATGGGGACAAAAAGCTCAGGATGAGGCTAAGCCGGTGTGGTTGATGCGAGGGAGGTGAAGCATTCGCAAAAGGAGCAGAGGAAAGAGATCCTCAAAATATGCCTTGGGCACCAAGTTGCATCTAATGCAAAGATTGGTGAACCTCATGATATCCAGTGATGCTGCATGTGAGTTTAGCAGCCTATGGCTTCCCAAGCAGCACTTTACCAGAAGTCCAGATGGTCCCAGCATGGTGGGGGTGGAAGGGCCCTCTGGAGATGATCTGGTGCCACCCCCCTGCTCCATCCAGCAGGGTCACCCAGAGCAGGGGGCCCAGCATCGCAGTGTCCAGGTGAGTTGGGAATCTCTCCAGAGAAGGAGACTCCACAACCTCTCTGGGCAGCCTGTCACAGCCTCTGACACCATCACACCAAAGAAGTTTCTCCTTCTATTCTGATGGAACCTCCTGGGTTCCAGTTTGTGCCCGTTGCCCCTTGTCCTGTCACTGGGCACCACTGAAAAGAGTCTGACCCCATCCTCAGCTCCCCTCTAGATATTTAACTGTTATGTGCATTTTTCAAAAGTCACATTCCTGTTAATATCCAATTTGGTTTCCTTGAACAGGCTCTTATTGATCTTTAGGACAGATAAAGTATCTGCTCACAACACTTAATGGATAGGATGTGTGTGCACGTGGAAAAATGCTCTTCATAACTACCATCGATTTTCGAAAGCACAAAGTGGCACTAAGTTACTAGAATTTTCAGTAATGTCATGTTTCAGAGTTAAAAAGCCCTATGCATACATCCATCCTAAATAAACAAATAACAGAGGGGTAAAAACCTCACACATTTTCCTAATCCTTAGATAGTATATTACTTCCATCAGAGCATCCACAAAAGACTTTATCTAGCACCATAATGAGTTTTATTGCTGAACCTCAATTATCCTTATCACTCACACATCTAGTTACATCACTTAAGGGAGCCCTAAGTACCTAGAAGCAACCAGATAAAGACTCGGGCTAAATCCATTAGCTTCCAAATCTAATACTCTTCTTTGAAGATATGTCTGAATGAAAAGCAATGTGTATTGCTGGGTAGAGGAGAAAGTCAGTAATATTTTAAACATGATTGCTTTGTAAGGCTGTGAGGGACTTTTTGATCTTTTTAGTAATGTAATGTGTGGCCAGCAGGACTCAGGAAAGGATCGTCCCCTGTACTCAGAAGGGGTGAGGTCATACCTTGAATACTGGGTTCAGTTTTGGGCCCTTCACTCCCAGAAGGACATTGAGGAGTTGAAGCATGTCCAGAGAAGGGCAGTGGAGCTGGGGAAGGGTGTAAAGCACAAGTCTGGTGAGGAGAGGCTGAGGGACATGGGTTTGTTCAGCCTGGAGAAAAGGAGGCTCAGGGGAGACCTTCTGGCTCTCGACAGCTCCCTGACAGGAGGCTGGCGCCAGGGGGGGGTTGGTCTGTTCTCCCAAGGAACAAGCGACAGGACACGAGGAAATGGCCTCAAGTTGCATCAGGGGAGGTTTAGATTGGACATTACGAATAACATGTTCACCAAAAGGGCTGTCCAGACCTAGCCCAGGCTGCCCAGGGCAGTGGTGGAGTCCCCATGATCCCTGGAGGGGTTTCCAAGCCGTGGAGATGTGGTGCTGAGGGACATGGGTTAGTGGTGACCTGGCAGTGCTGGGTTAACAGTTGGACTTGACTATCTTAAGGGTCTCTTCCAACCAAAATGATTCTATGATTCTGAAGTGGTCTAATGTTTAGCTCTACCAATAATTGCTGAAGCACTTTCCAAGCAGTCTGACATGCACAGGAGGGGCTTAGTGGAAATGTGAATTGGGGGTACTGAATCACAAATGATTGTTTTCTCCTGGCAAATCCAGAATCTGGTTTATCTACGGATTTCCCTGCATCTTCCATAATGGTAACTAGTTTCCAGAATTTCCCGATTTATTTCTGTTATTAATTTCTTTGTCTAGATATACAACAGCATGAGCAAGTGCTCCTCTAGCCGAGTACCTTCGTAACGGTAACATTAAGGCAAGTTCTGATTCAACCACATGTAAAAAGTTTTTCAATATTGTATTAAAATGCCTTTCTGATTTTAAGTCACATTCCAGTACCTGACTCCTTCCCACATGCCCAAGAAATAAAATCCCTAAAGGTCACTAAAGAGTGCACATCCTGAAACTGGCTGCCAAACCTCACCCAAGTTCTTCTTTCATAATCAGGACATTGTCTCCAACCATACATCGGTCATTTCTGTTTTGCTGATTCGGAAAAGGTTAAACCACCAAATAAAGAAGCTGAGGTTAAAAGTGGTTTTCTCTAAACAGTCATATTTTTGTGCTGAAATGAAACTACAGGCTCGCAGAAGAAAACTTCAAGTTTAGGACATAATAGATCATCTTGATAGTGGATAAAGCAAATTTGTACTGCCTACATAGTATTTCTCCTGCATATAAACCCTTAGTCCATCAGGAGAAGCATAAAAAAAAGCAGCAAAACCTCAAACCAGCTTCTGTGAATAAAGAACCTCCATGTATCTCTTGTTGATTTAAGCACACATAAATTACCCCATATGATTTGCAAAGCGCTTATGATGCTGATGAGCACCAGCAGTAGTAGTGAAAAACTGGAATCTGTTTGAAAGAATTTTCTTTGTCCAATCATTATTTTTCTGCAACGGTCGGGCATGTGGCTATATGCAGTATGAGGTGACTTCCCTGGTGCCAGTGCATTTGGGTACTCAATTGTAAGGAAAAGGCTATGCATTTAAAACTATTGTTTTCAAAGCTCCCAAAGAAAAGAAGCCTTTTCAAACTGTGTTGAACATCACTTAGTTTCAGGTCCAGCTTGTTGCTGTTTCTGAGTATCAGTGGAGGCCAATTACAGTCTGGATGACCTACTACAGGAAAATGTCCAGCCAAAACTGATCCCCATCCTTGCAAAATTCCAAAAGATTTTACTTTTAGGAATATATCATATTATAAATTCTCTTGGTTATCTATCTGAATGCAGAGATAGCTTGCTTGTGAACAGGCAAGCCAAGTATTTTCCAGGCAGTATAATAAAAGATCTCATTGCGTAAGACCTTCTAATACTCTCAGTATGAGGAACTGGAACAACCTTGACCCCCAGCTTTTATGCAATTGTATGAGGAGAAATTATCGACAACCTCCTATCCACGAATTGTCCCAACTGCTTAATTGCTCGCAGGTCAGATGCCATAGAACTGCAGAGATGTTTAAGAAACACGGGAATGAAGAAATTGGTGAAAAGGTTCACAAAGGTATTAATGGTAGCAAGATATTTCTGGGGAAAAAAACAAACAAACCACCAAAAAAAAAAAAAAAAAACCAAAAAAAAAAACCCCAAAACACCAAAACCCCAAAACAAACAAAAAACCCCCCAAACAAGCAAACAAAAAAATCCACTGAGCTGGGGTTGTTCAGCCTGGAGAAAAGAAGGCTCCAGGGAGACCCTATTGGACCTTTCCTGTATCTGAAGGGGACCTACAAGAAAGCTGGGCAGGGATTTTTTCCAAGGGCTTGTAGTGATAGGATGAGGGGTAATGGCTTTAAACTGGAAGAGGGGAGATTTAGACAAGAAATTAAGAAGTTGTTTTTCTCTCTGAGGGTGGTGAGACACTGAAAGTGGTTGCTCAGGGAAGCTGTGGATCCTCCATCACTGGGTGTGTTCAAGATCAGGTTGGATGGGGTTTTGAGCATCCTAGTCTAGTGGGAGGTGTTCTTGCCCATGGCAGGCAGGTTGGAACTAAATTATCTTTAAGGGCCCTTCCAACCCAAACTATGATTCTATTAAATATTTTAGCTAGTCGCAAGTGACCATGGCTTACACCACTGGCACATAGGAATGAGGATTACTTGTCCATTGTTCAATATCAGTAATTCTAGATTTCCTATCCATCTAAATAAACTTTATTTCAGCAGTTAAGCAAAACTAAACACCATGCTCTTCCCCACACACACCCAAAACAAAACCAAAAAAAGAAAGAAAATAAAAAAGGAAAGTGATATAGTTTTAGGAATGATAAAACACCATTTTGAAATCATGCTGATGCTTCCAGCTATTTACTGTCTGGCTCATTTTATTAATGTGAGGTTTCCACCAGGAATTACTTGTTTTCAGAAGATTATTATTGCATTAATGTCAGGATCTGGCAAGTGGGAAAAAAACACAAACGCCAAAGACAGTAATAAATCAGTCAGTCTTTGGCTTGTCCTATATTCCAGTCAGTGTTTTATTATATTAAAGATGTATTTTAAATATGGATTTCAATACTTTGCCTTGACCTTGTAACTGTTCTACAGTTAATGGTTTAAAACAGTCTGCCATTATCAGGTTACAGTTCCTTTGCTGATGCAACAGTCTTCCCAAAGCTACTTCCAGTAATAACATTTCTATTTGGCTTACCCCAACCCAGACCTTTAGCATAATTACTTCTTATCATTGAGCTAACACTCAAAATTAGCAGCTGATTTACACATTTTACAGACAAATCAGATGAACCGAAATCCTGATTTTGGTATATTCTTCCCACTGCACAGGTGGCAGCAGGGGGTTGCCAAGGGATAGCACAAAGGAATTGGCCAATCATTTTTAATAAAACTCCTGAAACACCTGACCCTACAAGCTTTCACTGCTCTCAACCACCATTAAACATAGGTTAGAATAAAGACCGTGCACAAAAATCACACATTTTTACTTCTCTTCTGGTCTTTTTAACAGATTACTAGGTATATTTTCAGTGTTTGTCCATATTCTGTCTACTCTTAATATTTCACTTGCTCCAGAGAGGGTTCTTCCTCAATGATGAGCAAATATTCATCAGAGCTCTACCTACTCAGAAAAGATGAAAAAAAACCCAAAAAACCCAACAAAACCAAACCTGAAATCAGAAGAGTTATAGCACCTAAAACTTCTGTATGGGCACGGTTAACTAATTTGAAAATGTCTTGTTGCAGCTTAGCAGAAAACAGCTCCCAATCTGCTCAGAGCAATCCAAAATAAACCCCTCAGATATGAAATCAGAGAGTTCACACGGGGATTTACAGATTTACATCACAATAAGATCTTTGTTTTGGAGTTGCTTTGGAGCCAAGCTATAGTCTGGGGGTTGAAGAAGGGATTCAAGTCAGTGATTTCATAGTTGAGATTCTAAGGGGTTGGACTCATCTCTGGTAAGTTGTTTTGTAAAACCAAACTGAGGAAACTCCACAGCCAATAAAGTAAATACAAACAGATCTAGAGTGCTCTGTAAGCGATAAGTTTAAGAACATGTAAATATTCCAGTAATTGACAAGTTGTCAGTAGGTAACATTCAAAAATGAATGCTATGTATCAACAGATTGCTCAGATCTCTTGTTCTCCAGTCCTTGTGGTTTCCTCTTTATAGTTGTTTGCACAATCTTAGTTGTAATTATCAAACTTGATATCTGGCCAACAAATTTAATTGGGGAAAGAAGGGCTAAGGCTGTACTTAGAATTGCCCACAAATTTTTAATAATGTTTTGGAACCTGGTGTAAGTTTTTTATTCTGAATGTTCCTCCTTACTCAGGTACTATTCAAGTACTGTGGAACACAGCTGATAGACCCAAATTTTGCCTTTAAAACTAACAGGTCTCTAACTTCCCTCTACTGTTTCAAGCCCAAGCCCCCTCCCCCAAAAAACCTCAAAACCCTCATATTTCAAAATAATTCTGAGATAACACTGTGAGATGTGCAGTAGCTGAAGCAAAGTATCTCTGATTTATCCACTGCTCAGCTTTTCTGCCCCTTTGATCTCCAGCTCCAAACTACTGCTTCCAAGCAAAGACCGCTGTGAAAACAACTGTGCTCCTTCAGTAAAGAACAGACACGTAAGATCTGTTTCTCTCCTACACGGCAATTAAGTTTTCCTTTTAAAATTAATTTCAACATTTATTGCTGCCAGTTTAATTAAACATTTTTTGTTACCACTCCAAGAGCTGAAATTCTGGGGCTTCAGAACACCTATGCCAAAATCCATTCAGCCAAAGCACATTCTTTTTTTGTTCATTGCCAGCTGAGTATATAGAATTTGGCTCTGAAAAATAGGGCAGGACCTGTAACACTGCACCACATGCATACGAAATGCCTGAAGGTGCCAGCAATATGTACTGCACACAGCTTGACTTTACAAAATGCATATGTTCAAATCACCAGGTCAAGATGTGGAGTAAACTCTCCAAAAATTAAGCCAGAGAGCGATTCCTTTCTGTTGTGGTTACTGTATCTGTTTCTACCCTAGCAACACGAGGGTGCCCGGAGCATTCCCACAACAGCAGTGGAGGTTGATGCCTCTTTGTACCTATGTAAGTAAGTGCTCGTTCACTACCAGTCCCCACACCCGGTTAAATCAGACACATTTCATCACCAGTCTGCTTTTCATGCTGGATTGCACCACGTACCTTCGAAGTTTTCAAACCAGCTCTCACTGAGAAACAGAAAGAATTCATGGCCGTGGTAACCCTGTTGCTAAAGAGCTAGGGTAGCATTAAAGGAAAAGTAAATTAAAGGAAATTTATTGATTCATTAGGATCTGTCTCCATGCCAAAGTTGACAAGTGATAAATGCAGACGCATTGCAAACAATAAAGTCTATTAAAACACCTGATTAAGGCAAAAACCAGTGAGGTTAATTATATTTTCTACCTAGATCATAGCATCAGAGAATGGTTTGGGTTGGAAGGGACCTTAAAGATCATCCAGTTCCAACCCTCCTGCCACGGGCAGGGACACCTCCCACTACATCACCTCTGCCCATGTTCAAATTCTGAAAAACGGAGGCTGAGACAAAAGAGCCCCTTTTGTGTATTTCTGAAAGAACATCGGCTCAGAGTATCATGGGGAAAAACGGAACAGATCATTAATATGAAAGTAGATTATAAGACTGGGAAGAGTTTTTAAAAAAGGGATCAACCCTCACACCCAAGTCATCATTGACTGCCAACTGGATGTCGACATGGTCCAAATACCAGGGTGGAGAACTGTCCACCAAGAGCACTGGGCACCGTAGTCTCCTAATCTCATCTCTTTTCTTCAAACAAGACTCGGGATTAATTATACAGAAGAACAATAAAGACGACACAATTTAAGGTTTATAAATAGCACTTCCCAGGGCTAACACACACATGCTTAGCCATGGAAGGTAAATTAACCTGGATTATTGGATTAAGGTCATTTCACTCACCAGACTGAGTGTACGCTGGAGGTGTATTTATGCTGTACACACTGGCTTTCCTTAACCTACCACTCACCAGCTGGCCAGGAGGAGCCAGACTCAAGGTCCAGGAGGCTAGCTGAACAAACATCTATGCAAGGGTCCCATTTTCAGCTTCATTCCTACTTAGGCACTCCATCCCCTAACCATTTGGGATCCTGTGGGGAGGACAGAATGGATTCACTTCTATTAATTCTCCATTCTGTCCATGGTAAACTGTTCTGCAGAGAGAGGTTAAGCCTTCTAACAACACTTCACCCTCTCACACTCCAGTAGCTGCATCTACAGCTCAAGGCAGGTGCTGTCCTTGTCACTCTCCAAGGATTATTTTTTGGAAAAAAGACCTCAGTGTGTGAGGATGGGAAAGGAAGAAGGATCTGTGGTGGGCTCTAATACATTTCCCAGGCTGGAGAGGTAAAAGCATGAAACCTATTTTCCCACAGCGTAGACACAACCCATGTCCAGCTTGATGTAGGACAGGCTTCAGCTCTTCTAGATATTGATCTTTATCAAGCACACATGCTTACACTGCTTTTCTCTGAAATCCCATCGGCTTTCATTTCACCAGTGAGAGACAGAGTAAGCTTTCTTCCATCAAGCACATGGACAGGAACTAAAAATATACAGAAGAAATGTACACCACAGTCTACACATAATATAAGGCCAACATTGATCCATCTCTGCAGAGCTCTGCTAGAAGAGTAGTGCTGCCTAAAATATTTCTCCCTGTGCCTGTTCTCTAATAAATCTTTCAGACAGAGATGAAAACTTTTCATGGAAAGTGTCTGCTTTCAGTAGAATGCCAAAATCCCACTGTTTTCACCCTGAATGTCAAATTCTCACTTTTTGGCCAAAAATGTTTAAAGCCTTACTAAAATATTTGGTAATAGAAACCTGACGAGTTTTCTGTGTGTTGCTTTTTATCGCAAAATGACAGGTTTTCTACAAAGACTGGATAGGGGTAATATCGGGAAATAAAAGAGATGCTTGCATGCACATAAATAATTATTTAGCAATCGATAGATTTATTCACCAGTTTTGCCAGTTCCATGAAATTTCTCATGCCCTGTAAACAGTGTCCTAAGAGCAGTGCTTTATATGCCACATTCAACAGATGTGGAAGCGTTTGAAGCACTTCAGGGCTAAGAAATTTTTCAATACGTGACTAGAGAATCATCTAGATGCTTTACTTCCCTTGTTTTAATCAAGGATACTCCACTGCTCTATAGCAAAGTGTCTCTGCACCCCTCCCTCCTTTTTACTACGTAGTCCCTAATCCCAAAGCACTTTCCGGAGCTGCAACACCTGGCATATTGTCTGAGAAAAAACATGTCTCATGGGATAAAATGTTGGAACATCAAACTGCCCCATTTCACAGACATTTTTTCCACGGAGACAATATGTAAAAGCAATCTAGACCTCTAGAAGAGAGACCCACGTTAATTAACAGCCCTTGACAAAGAACATCAATTTTCACACCCAGATTTGCAAAGTGGCAATTATCTTTTCTTGTGGCTTAGCCTCCAAGCACACGCAGCCTCAGCCTATGGAAAACAAATAAATAAATCACTCTCCCACACTCTCAAGAGTCTGCAAGCTCCTCAGTGAACCGAATCTTTTTTTCTCCATTGTTTGTTATTTTTTTATGAGGAAAACCAGAGGAACTAACTGATAATTTCAGAGAGACTGCCTGTTTACACCCGGCTGCCTTCATGTTCACCTGCTCGGATCCTTCTTTGGCTCTCTGACGTCAGGACCACATTCAAACACAGATGAAACCCAGACAGCGGTCAGTGATGGGAGACCAGTCTCTAAACTTAGGCACCCAAATTAGCAGGTCTGAAAGTGGCCATATGAAATTAAATTTCCCAATGCCCTTTATCAAGTAGATAATAATTAAATGCTCACAGGTGAAGAGGCTGGACACAAAGCACAAATGCCTTTCCTGTGAGCACCATGTAAGCCAAGACTAAGTGGAACTCCTAGCCCTGTACCCAAAATTCATTTCTTCCACACCAACGAAACGTCTGAAACAAAATGATCGTGGCTCCAGGTTATTTAGAGTAGCAGAATACATACTGGTTAACAAGAATAAATTTGGCTTCTGTCAAACAGGCAAGCAAGTGCCAAATAGCTATAAAATATATAGTATGAATTTCACTAAAAAATTGCTAACTTCCACTAATTTTTTTTTTTATTTCACTATAAAGAAATTCACCACTGAAATCACTTTTTTAAAAACAGAAGACAAAAAAACCCACGCAAAAGCTACTCAGTTCAGCAGTGAAATATAAGACCACTTGAAAAATAAATTATCTCAATGTAACAGACAAAAGAGAGTCACTGCCAATCAATATCCAAAACAAGTGGATAGTAAAATGAGCTAATTAGTGGTGGAACTCACAATGCTCAAAAAATAATTGCTCAGGAAGATGGAACGGATTCCATGGTCTCTCAGTTGTGAGCATCCTTCCTGTCCTCAGAATTAATTTAATAGCTAAGGTTAATACAGTTTCTCAGGGGGGTTTGGTATAAAAATCTACCCAGTCTGAAGGTAATTAAATTCCTAATGACATACTTAAAACTACCCATGCGGGTTTTATTTAAGAGATGTCAATAAGTAGGGCCATGAATATTCAAGTCAAGAAAGTGAATGAGGATGTGAACAAGCCACTGAGCAAAAGTTACCGGCAAACCGGTTTTGCATCTCCTGACTGAAAACCACAGTGCTTCAAACGACAGAAACTATGCTGAAGGCAGACACACAGCCTGGATACTGCATTAAGGAGTCAGTCTTTCTCAGTTCCTCCTGTGGTAAGTCAACACCACATCCCTTTGTCCACAGTCCCTCTGAAGCACCAGGAAAGGTGAATTTCTAATACACAGGCAGAGATAACAGCATCTCCTTGCCTCTGTGCTGCCTGACGCTGTACAAAAATAAGGGGAGCATGAAGAGTAAGGGAGAAAAAGAAGGGAATTGCCCCAAGCACCAAACTCACCTCCCAGAGCTCTGCACCAATATATGCACATGAAACTGCTGATTCTGCCCCTTTGCTCCCAGGCCTCTGGGGAGAGAGACCCCCCTGCAGTGCTGGGGCCAGCTCGGGAGTCCTCAGCACAGCAGAGACAGGGACCTGTTG